>KK115174.1:146429-210067 GCA_000611955.2 Stegodyphus mimosarum
ATATATATATAACATAAAAAGTAGATAAGATAAAATAATAAATAAATCTCTCTAAAGGTGCCATTTCAAAATTATTCCTCGTCACATGACTTTTACGTTACGCCAGTGACGCGGCACTTACATAACACTTTAGCTAATCGTACTACTTCAAAGCTAGCTTTCCGATGCTTTTTTTACCTGTTGTGAGAACTAATGCTTAAATGTGAAAATTCATTAAATACAAGACGTGTATTGCTCCAGTTTTTTTATCCCAAAGAGGCAATAGCCTACAAGGGCTATTAGTCTAAAAACGGAATTTTGTGGCATTTCACAACAAACGGTGAATCACTTTTAAATTGTTGCCACCAAATATTATACTTAAAGAAATTAAAAAATGAAGAATCTGCATGAATGTATGAATGTTTCTAGCACTATGAAAAAACAACGGTACGTAGAGCCATCAACTTCTGAATAACGTAGCCTTCCACCCGAATATGAGCACGTGTGAAGCCCGAATTAGGAATCTGGAATTTGTTTTATTGTCTATTTCATATTTTGTAAAATTTTAAAGAATTTTTGATTAATAAACTCAATGATTTCAAAGCGAGAAATGGCAACACTGTAAGGGAAAAAATTTATAACCAGCGCGGAAGACTGTCTATCGGGAATTCTAAAGATATGCTGTTTTTAAATATTTTTAACCCAAAGAGCCGCTGGCCCAAATGCTCTCGAAACGGGTATGTTATGTGTGTAAATAAAAAGAAACCCCGCTTCTTTGGATATAACATAAAAAATCTGAAATCTGAATCAGATTTTTTTTAGATTACTTTTCTTTAACTTTTATCTTCTTTAACGATAAAGATTATTTTTTATGTGTGTGTGCTTTGCTACAACTTATCTGAAACATCATCATTATCTATAATAAAGGCACTGCTTTGTCAAGAAATAAAAGAAATATTCTGTCAGCCTCAAGGACTGTTATTATCTTTATGAATCGACGTCTAAATCACATATAGTTTTAGCCATAGCATGACATATGTGGATCATTAACCACAAGGAACTAAAAACCCTAGCACATTAATTTTTCTTTACTCAACAGAAATTGGAGGTTTCAGTTTTTAGGAAATACTTAATACGCTGAGAATTACTTCATTGCATTAATGCAGTTTGTATAAATAACTGCTTTATGTGTAATGAGAAATAATTTCGCTGTAAAAATCACACAGCTAAGCCCGTGGGAAAAGCCAAAAAACGAAAATAATATACCAATTATTATAATTATTATACAGTATACTGGTTTCAAACAGTTCAATACAACAACCTTTTAGCAAATGAATTGCCTATTAACTGGAAAAGAACAGATCATCATTTATGCAAAAGTAATAGATGTGAAGAGAGTTATAAATTTGATAGTTTACATAATCTTGAAATTATTGGATTATTAACAACAAATTTACTCGTAATTCATTATAAAAGCATTACTGAGATGTCTTCCTGTATTATGATTTAAAATTATTGTTAATTGCATTAATTATGGTTATTACAGGGTGTTATAGCTATTTAATATGAGTGTTTTTTAACATATTGTTACGAATTTTGTGTATATGTAAACAATTTTAATGAAATTAAATATGAATTAGCAGGTTTTTTTTCGTAATGTAACAGGAAATGCTTAAAAAAGACGAAGCTTTGGTGCAAAAATAAGATTACAGGGGGCAAGTTTATTTAACATTAAGATAAATCGGCAGAAAATCGCCAAACTTGGCACCATTTGGTGACATTTTGGCCCGGTCTCTATACAGCTGTAAATGGTATAGTGATTGAATAAATACAATTGATTCCTTTATATAACTGTAACCATATCCGGCCCTCATATGCCTTCCAATAATTTCCAGAAGTGAAAGGTACTAGAGATTACTTGGCAACCGGAGGGGGAATATAAGATTGGAGAGTGTTTTAATTTCCCAACTGTTTGGTTCAGAGTGGACTACGAAGTATTGAGACATCTCAGTGTGAGCTTTGCTTTGCATTGCGTTGTGTTTAACGTTTTTAGTAGTTTCAAGTGCAACTACTGATTGCGCTCTGTGATAATGAGAAGAGCTGTACGAACGCTTTTGTGGGAAGTCTCAGAACAGTAAAGTGTTTCCTCTCGGAAAATAAATTTTATCAAGCTATCATCGGTTCTGAGTACATTCAATCTCTTACGAACCAGTACGCACGCAACAGTATTGATTGTTTCTTAACATATTACCGCGACATTATTTCAGTTTGGGTTGTGATGCTTCATGTTAATTGTACGTAAACAAAGTGATTAGTCCACAATAATTAATTATACCACATAAGCAACTGACACAATTTTGTGCAAATTAATTTAATGTTCTCCATAGTCTAAAATTCAGTTAACCATGTTTCTGGACATTTTCTGGTTTATTTTAAAAATAATACTTTAATTCGCCTCAAAAATATGAAACAATTTCAGAATGCGATATAGGTATTAAATAATTGAAACTGTAGATAAATTTAATTAATTTTTCTTCCATATATATTTTATATTTTGCGGACCAACACTGTTCGGCTGCATTCCGATTGACTCAAAGAATTGTTGAGGAAGCTCAGAACTGCGTTGACAATTTTTACTAATTCAAAATTTAAGAGAGCGTTAAATTTTAACTGAGGTGAGAAAATATTTCAAAAATATACTTTAATGTTGAAATTTTCTTTGCATTTCGAAAGTCAATTCAAAACTTTATAATGGAAACATATTGGGTTGGCAACTAAGTAATTGTGGATTTTTTTAGAAAATCAAAGACAATTTTTTCATGGAACTAAATAACTTTATTCTGTAATGTGTTGCCCAGTTTGATCAATGACCTTTTACCATCTTTCAGGCAACATCACAATCCCACGTTCATAAAACTTCTGGTTTTTATTAGCAAAAAACTGAATCAGGTACGATTTGACATCATCATCATTATTGAAATTTTTACCATTCAAGGAGTTTTGTAAAGATCGAAACAAAAAGTAATCAGATGGTGCAAGGTCAGGACTATATGGTGGATGTGGCAAAACATCCCGACCAAGCTCCAATAATTTTTGCCGAGTGACCAAAGATGTGTGTGGCCTTGCATTGTCATGATGGAATACAACACCTTTTCGATTTGTCAATTCGGGCCGCTTTTAACAATTCCTTTAATCCCACCAAACTGATAACAAAACCTTCTTTTGATGAATATCAGCTTTTGATGTTGTTTGAGTTGGTTCACCTGGCCTGCTTCACGATCTTTTCCGCTTGATATTGTTGTAAACAACCCATTTTTCACCGCCAGTTATCAGTCGTTTTAAAAATGGATCATTTTCATTACTTTTCTTTAGCAAATCGCAGCTGTTAATGCGTTGCGTTAAATGCGTTTCTTTCAGTTCTCGAAGAACCCATGTATCGAGGTTTTGAATACAGCCAAGTTGTTTTAAGTGATTTTCAATGCATGTATATGATACATGAAGCTTATCTGCAGTCTCACGTGTTGTACTGTGACGATCCGAATCGATTATTGCTTTTGATTAGGTCGTCATCAACTTCAACTGCACGACCAGAGCGTTTTTCATCTTTGAGTGAAAAATCACCAGAACGAAATTTGGCAAACCAATTTTGACACTGCCGTTCTTTTAAGGCTTCGTCACCATAAACAGCACATAACCTTTTATGAGCTTGCGATGCGTTTTTCCTTTTGCGAAAATAAAATAGCAAAATATGACGAAAATGTTCCTTTTGATTTTCCATTTTTCAACGAACGCCAAACGAAAACTACGCAACCGATCAAAAAACTGTTTTTACTGATTCACAGCTGAATTGCCAACTATCAAATAACAAAATGCGTTTTACATTTGTACTACGTCTGCAAACCTAAAAATTCAACTGAAGCCATCTATGAGTGAAATCCGCAATTACTTAGTTGTCAACCCAATAGATAGAATGTTGTGATACGTAATTCAAATTTTTTATTTCAATTTATCTCTTGTTATTATGAGTGAATTTTAATTTGGTTTAGTTTGCTGTTGCTGTTGTAATATCTATAAGTATACTTTCAATGTTTTGTGGCAACTAAAATTAACATCAGGAATATAAATTTCTCATTTGATGAATTCTTTGATTTTTGTTTTATTCAATATGTTGCTAGTTTGCATCATGTTTAAGAACAAGTCAGCAGGTAAAAATGAAGTTCTTAATAAACTAAAGTTTCAAGGAATGTTAGGTTATTTATATATGCATTATCGACATAAAAAGTTACTTTCATGAAGAATTTGGATTATTTTGATTATGGCAAAGCATTAGAAAATTATCTTCCCAGCGAAAGAGATAGCCTTCGTTCAAAATATTCTAAGGGAAAATGGCGCGTACTTGCGATAAAAATGGAGAAAACCATGAAACTATCCCCACGCTCAGATTTAAATCTCACTATTTTTTAAAAGGCATTTATTTCAAGTTTTAAGGGAACATTTAAGTTTTTTTAATTAAAAAAAATTCATTTAATTTTCTGAAAATCATATTCAAGACTTCTTCCACAGCCGTGTAAGACATGGTTTATGTAGATACATGAAAACGATCGAAATCTTAAAGGTTGCCAGAATTTAAGGAGCTATTTTCTTTCGTAATAATGAAACAAAGGACAGTTGTTGATTTAGCAAGAAGTATCTTATCTGTGATAAAGAATACCCAGAATTCACAAGCAGTTACAGAAGGATTCATTTAACGTTGAATTAATAAGTTTACTATTACGAAGGAGGTTAACGCTCGATGATTCTAAGAAATTACGATAATATCAAAGGGAAGCAACACATAGAAATCAATACGTAGCTCTTTTTAACCCCCCTACACACACACTATATATATATATATATTATAAATACACCTCAAATGTACTTTATTAAATATTTTTAAATTTAATTACGAATTACGAATTTTATGGAAAACGTTAGCTGTGTAATAAAGTGCAATATACATTAATATGCATTCGTGTGAAATATATTTTTGTAAAATAACTACAAACACGCTTTTTTTTCAAACGCGCTTTCTTTTTGCAAAGTTTAGTCCAGTAAGTCCACTAGTTTTAAAATTAATAACTTAAAAATATTGCTTTTTAGTTATGATAACTGTGAACTCATACTATTTTCCTTTAAAAATCTGAAATTATTTGTTTACTGAAGTTTCATAATCTTTCGCTAAATAACTATGATTTTCAAGATGAAATATTATGGTCTGTTTACTCTTTGAAGTTTTGTTCTGTTTTCTGATTTTTATTGATATCAGCAATAAAAATTATCTATGTTATTAATAAAGTCTTCTGCAAAGTTAATAAGCATATTCATGGCACCTGACATTAGTTTTGAGTTTAGTTTACTATGGAAAAGCCTAGGGCTACCTGCCTAAGGGGAGGGTTGCCTTCGTAGAGGACTTTCTAAGGAAAACTGGCCCGCATACACGTTAGAATGGGGAAAACTAAGAAAATGTCCATGCAGCCAGCCGTTCTCCTGTTATAGAACCCAGGTCAGAATTACCTGCCTTCAGTGACTTTACTATTCGGTCGTTGGCGAGCTAGCACCTAAGATACTGTGGTAATAAGTATTAAAATATATTCAAAACACCTCCAGTTTTAATAATTTCTAAGGTATTTCTCCCGCTTTCTTCGCATGCCTTCGTGGTGTAGTGGTCAGCACGCTCGTCGCGTATTCGAGAGGTCCGTGGCTCTAGTCCCGGCAAGGGCATTTGCAAATTTTGTCACATCTCCTGCTTCCAAAAATATCTAATGACTCTAGAAGTGGCACCCGAACTATGAAAGGAGGTGGATGATGATTCTCCACTACCGGGATTTGGCGATTGGGTCCTCTAATCTCCAGTGGGCCTTTAAAAGAGGGAGTATATAATATATTTCTCTCGCCTTTGTGGTATAGTGGTCAACACACTCGAAGCGTATTCGAGAAGTCCAGGGTTCAAGTCCCGGCGACGGCATTGCTCCTGCTTCCAAATAAGCTGATGACTCTACAAACCGAACTGAATAAACTTGATTGAGTTTGAGGAAAAATGTAAAAATTGTTTAACGAACATTATTTAATTCATAAACGTTTATACTGTGATCAACTTGGAACAGAAGACGTCAATGCGGAGTTTAAAATTTGGTAAAAAAGCATCCTTGAAAGGCTTATTTTTTAAACATTCTATGAATTTCAAGGACTATCAGAAGAAAAAAAAATTGTTTTGACTCCAGAAGGAGAGGGACCGATATCTGACTTCCTTCGAAATTGGGAGAATTTTATTCAAAAATCTATGCAAAACTAAAGTTCCATTTTTGCTTATAAATTTTTTTCATGAAAGATATTCAAACAGTATTTTTTCCTATTGGATGAAAGCTTGCTGACTGAACGTTGGTAGAAAATTATAGCTTAACCATCGGTCAGTTAACCATCTTAACATATAGAAGGCTGCCGAGAGTGCTCCACATAAAATGATTAAATTACGCCTGCCAATAAGCGGAGCTTTAATCAAATTTTGAAGGTTAGCCCCCAAGGGTGATGGATATGATGGTCTCTCACCTCTCTTTCATATCACCAACCTCTCTCCAGAGGAGTTCTGGCTCGACAGTATTTAAATGCTTCTGTGCTGCAAAGAGTATGCTGCTATGTCGAAGAGAACAATCATATCGAAGAATTTGACAATGTTGATAGAACTTTTCCCGAATTCAAAAAATTTAAATTTGATAACATTATTTTTTCTAATTATGTAATTGTTTCTAATTATGTGCATTTTTTCTAATTATTTCTAATTATGTATGTATGTAAGAATTATTTTTCTAATTATGTATGTTATTCTAATTATGTATGAAGACTTGAAAGTTCGTGGAAAACGGAGCGACGGTGAGAAAATAAAAGCATTCAAGAAGGTGAAAAAGAAGAGACATTATATGATTCAGAAGAGAATGCAGAGATTGTTAAGCGTCCGAATGGTCAACCATAGTGGAATCTATAAAAACTTTGAAAATATTTATTCAGATTGAACCTTTCTTCGAAAATGAATTGAAGTTTTTACTTCAGCTCGAGAAGCTGGCTGAAAAATGTAGACATAATAAACAAAGCTAAACATCGAATTTACAGTTTTTCCGAAAAGTGTAATTCATATTTTTAATTAAAATGTACTTTCTACTGTATATCTTCTGCTTCATTTTATGATTAAGGTAAGTCTTTACTGCTTTCTAATACGTTTAGTTTTAGATAGCATAGTATAATATATTTTCTGGAGTTACACATACTAAAAGAGTTTTCTTCTTAAGTGATACCCTTTTAAAGTTATATTTTTTCTTAACATAAGATAATTCGAACTTCGGATAATTCAAACCTTTTTCTGAGAAACTTTGATTTCGAATTGACGTGGGTCCACTGTATTTGAGCAGTGGTAAGACTTGAGCTACCTTACCCTATGCCTTCTTCAGGATGCCCAAGATACAAGTAGCCGACTCTTTTACCACCTTATCATCCCTTCGCTGTAAAATTTCTCTCAGCTCCTCTACCATTATGCTGACGTTTATATGCTACTGCTAGAAAACAGAAGGAGTTTTACAGTTCTCATTATTACCTGTGAAATGTTTTGCAATATATCTACATTTTATGCTATTCTGATTAAAGAAGAATACATTTTTGCTCAGAAATAACCCACCACTGTGAGCTACATGTTGGTAAGTTCTGTTTACCACTTTGTAAACAAAGTTATTGGTTGAATATAGAATACGCGTATAAGGAAAAAGTAGAAAACCAAAATAAATCATATACATAAAAACAATGCACTGGCTAAGAATTTTAAACTCTAGAAGAGGAATATTAATAAACTATGAAAGTAAATCTTTGTAACAAATTCAAACACCAAATGCAACGAGAAGTAATCTAATCGGAAGTTTTAATAACTTCGACCAAACTAACCTTTCTGTGAAATCCTTGCTTCTCTATGGGATTAAGCTGGCCAACTTCCCGCGCTACACAAATCCAGCACTTGTTTCTATACGGCAGTACGCTTTCGTCCGTTCGTCTGCTTTCGCGTGAATAGGGACTCACGAGAGAGACACGTGCCGTGTGCGCAAAAGCATGAATGTTTAATCAGTGTATAAAACCTGGTCTCCCGTGACTGCGGATCAGTTAGTTAGCAGTTGCCTCATTGCATCAAGAAGAATAAATCGTAAATTCATCTCATTAATTATTCAAGGGTGTTTCGGTATTTCTGTGAAGGTTTTAATGAAGTTTGGATCTATTTTCCAGTGCCCTTTGCCATCCCCCCTCAGCCCCACTGCGGGGTTGATTTCCAGCGGGGAAACAGCGGGATTTATTGAGCAAGAGAACACTTCTTTAGCCTAGTGGTGAGAGATTTCGCGTACATCTTTTGCCCCTGTTGCAATCTAGTCATCACTAGTTTTTGAAATGTTTTCTTTCATTCCTACTTGAAGCAATCCTGTTTTATCAAACTTTGTTTGTAGAGACATTAGGTATTTATTTGGGAGCAGGAGTAGCAAAAAATGAGCAAGGCCTTCGCCGGGAATCGAACCACGGACCTCTCGGTTACACGTCGAGCGTGCTGACCGCTACACCACGAAGGTATGCGAAGAAGGAGAGAGAAATACCTTAGATGTTTAACAGTAAAATGCAAAAGGCATGAAATCAATAAATTTAAAGTGCAATAATTTTTATTTTTTTTTTAATTTACGCTTCTCATTACTCAAAAAAGACTACTCATTACTCAAAAGTGTTCCATAATGTAAAATGTCATTCTACTACATTGTACGCAAAAATTACTGGGCTGCGAAATCTCTGTCTAGGAGATGACGTTGAAATCATTAGTTTTATTAGTGATTTCATTAGTAATTTCAGTTATTAATTTCATTAGTGTTTTCAGTTAATGACTTCATCACTGATTTCTTGATTTCCTAGTGATGCCGTCACCAGACGGTATAGTAGTTAGGCGAGTCTAATGAGATACCGAAGGGCTGGTTCGAATCCCGGAGAAGGCATGGATGTTTGTAAATGTATAAGTGTCTTTGCTGCATGACGGCACTCTCATCGAAAGTCCTCTCGTGTAGTTTGGTGGTAGGGGGAGAGAATAGAAGACCCCCCCGGACCACTTCCCAGAGTACTCACCCTCAAAATCGGAGTGGAAGTAGAAGTCCCATTTCCTTGAGGCTCTGGCGACCAATGTTGCATGAAATATGAACTCAACAACAACAACTAGTGATCTTCTACTTTTGGTAATTTATGTTATTTCAAAGCAATCTTTAAATGCAATGCAAGTTAACTAAAATTGGTATTCTGGACAAAACTTTCTCTGAAATAAAGTATATTTCAATAAATTATACATGAAAAATATTACAATTACATCCCAAACGATTTTATACCATTTTGTAAGAAAATTTTAAATTAAAATCTCTTGCCTATAGCTTGTATTGACAACATTCAAAAAAAGGATTTCTGAAATTTGAGAAAATTTGGAGTTATTTAAAAAATATAGGCTATTAAGAACATTTTTAGTTGTATGGCTTAATAAATTTAAATCATTTTTTATAAATACGTCTAGTTTTAAATTGTTGAATGATTAATTTTATCAGAAGATGTTTCTGAAGTTTTACCTACGGATATTAGCTTAATAGTGTTAAAGAGTTACAAACCAAAAAAGCAAATGATTAAAATGGAAATTTAGATGTGCGCTCTTTCTTTCAAGTGATACAATGAGAGTTTTTAAGTTAAACTTTATTAAAAAAAGACATGACTGTCGAAAATTATGTGAAAAATCAATCCTATTTATTTATGATTAAAATGGATATTGATCATAGATTATCGGAAGGAAAAATGCTATCCGGAGTGACTCTCTTACTAGTTAATCCGGATATATGGTGTTTCGCATTTAGCTGCTGCTACTCCTACTTGATTCCAAATACTGTTAATATATAATAGCATTATAATTTCTGACAACAGATCTCTTATAATAACATTATTTATAACAGCCTTTATCTGTAAGTGTAGCACGGTGATTTTATTTAACTCATAGAACTAGGTTTTTAATATTAAGATATTTTTACGAAATGCCCAGCCGCGGCAGGATAGCTTCCCCACAAGGCGGGTTTAAGGTTGCCAGAAAATGGCATAGGAAGGCAGGATTGTCATATTTGGCGCGAAATCATCCATTTTGCGACAAAATATGCGATATCCCACAGGCGAATGGAGAACATTCTAAAACGATTTCTTATCGGTTTGGCCCAGAATGTCTTCGAAGACAAGCCAAAAGCTATATAAACCCTGCCTGTACGCGGAGTAGCAGTCGAGTGTCGAGCTAATTGTCGAGTGTATGGCGAGTTGTAGCTTGGAGAGTTTCGGGAGTACGTCGAGTTCCGAGAACGAGAGTTGTAAGCTGTGCTCTAGTGTTTGCTATGAAGCTGTCTTCACCCTTATAGCCTGAAGGTTGTGTTGCTGATTGTTTCAGCGTGTTTGTCGTTGTTTTTCGACGACTGTAAACATGTGTTTGGAGGGATGCTAAGTAATACTGGCTAATAAATTGTGTTTTCATTCTTCATCAAGTATTATCGTAATTCACTCCAAATCCACGAACCCATGCAGAACGCAACAATATGTTGGTAATACTAAATACATAAAAAAGAGGGCATGATCGAATGCAAACATCTCACATACGCTAAAAAGTGTACAATCATTTTTCTGTTATCTGCATCTCTTGAAATATACTTTTTTTTAAATAGCCCGAAGAGGTGTTTATTTTTTTAAGTAAACGCATTTCGCGTCCTGGCAAAATAAAATATATTGCCACTTAAGAGAATATTTGCCGCAAAACTCTTGCACAAGCGTTCTAGTGAAATAAATGCGCATTTATACCTTGAGTGAGAAAATCTTTTCTTTATTAAATGAAGGTATATCTTCCCACATGGCGTTAATTTAAGACAACATAATATCATACAAATCTATTCCAGCATCTATTATTGCTATCTTTAATAGTTTATTTTAATTACATTGTTTTATATTCCATATCTCGAACTCATGGGGGATTGTTTTTTAAATTGGTAGATTAATCGTTAACTGTTTAGCCTAAAATTGTTTCATAAATAAAACTCTTATCTGCATGCAAAGTTATGAATATAAATTTAAAAAAATATAAAATTCCTATATTTTAAAAAAGTGTAATTATGGAATTTAATAAAAATTTTTATTATGTAGAAAGATGCAATGGGATAAAGTTGTTTTCATTTATTCTTAAATTAATATATTTGTCGCCATTTTTAAAATCAGAATGGTTTTATATATTAGTCTGAAACGTGCACACAAAATTAAAATTCTGGATTTAAATGCTAAATGTAAATTAAAAAAAATAATAAACTGTTGATGACTAAGCTAATTATTTAAAATAAAAAATAAAAAATATCTGAAAGGTTTCAGATTTTAGATTACGTCCAAAGGGGCGTTTATTTAACATTTCGTGTGTTACCTTTATTTATTAAATACCATGTTCTTCGCACTTAAACCATAAAATTCAGTTCAACAGCAATATCGCAAAATAATTTTAAATTCTGCATATCTTTAGAAATTTCGGTACACGCTCTCACGCGTTGGAGATAAAAATGTTTTTCTGTACAACGTTGGTATTGCTGGCTTTGAAATCTTTGAGTTTGTTAATGAAAAATTCGCAATTTATGCAAATTAATTAATTAATTAATTAATGAAAAATTCGCAAATTAATGCAGAGCGGTAACATTTAGTGGCAACAATTTGAAAAGTGATACGCCGTTTTTGTGTTTCCGACGCAAAATCGCAAAACGAAAGTAATAGTCCTTCGGGACTAAATCCCTTTGGACTAAAAATCATTAATCTTGAATATTTCAAAATATTTATTTATTTCAAAAATTTGAAAATCTAATTCGTTGAAAACGGGAATTGCAAACATGTAATTTTCTAAAACCTTTGATAATACAGAATGCTGCAGTAATATTAAGCTGTTTTTCTGTTTTTAAAAGCACGATTAGATTCGTATATCATTAAATTCAAAAAGTTATAACCATAGAACTGATTATGATATGGAAACGTTTTCAACAGTAACACTAAACCCTGTACAGGTATCATTCATCCCTATTACCGCGAATAAACTGTGTCTTTTGCAGTAAAATGAATAGAAATTGAAAATAGTGAAGATCTGAGCACAGAGGCAAATAATGTAAATAAATCATTGCAGAAAAGTTTTAAAACTGAGAAAAATCTCACAGAAACTGATACATAGAACATAATGAAGAAATAAATGTTCCTGGCTGTATATAATAAATGTAAACATTTCTTAGGAATGACATTGATATTAAATGAAACAAAATACTAAGGAGTAGCTCTAAGGGAAACCCACGCGAATTAGAATTAAAATTCCAAAAACAACCTTAAATAGACCTTAAACTGACAAAAATTTTACAGAGATGTTCTAGTGCGCGTTTGAAAATAATCTTCCTTTCCTAAAGCCCTGCTGCTTGCGTTACACTCTCTTCAGCATTTTTCGAACGTCAATATTAATCTAAAGCTGAATTTTATCTAATTCTGAGAACCTTAAAATAATTCTTAAAATAAACTGAGTAATGGAGGGCAAAAAATGCCCTTAAGATCAGTTTTGAATAAAAGCAAAGAAAAAATTAAGAGAATCCACCTTTGTTTAGAGCTAATTTTGGACATCATTAAATTCTATAATAGCTCTTCCGTTAGAAACTGGGAATCCAAATGCCCAAATGTTTAATAGTGCAGATTATGAAAATCCAAATGTTTCATAATGCAAAACTGTATATAGCTTGAGCGCAGTTTCGTCGCAAAGGATTACTCTTAGAGAATTTAAGCAACTATTTCACCTGCAGTTTATGGGAGCTGAGATCACGCATGTTTTAAGCCAGATTCCGTATTTCGTCATCCGAAGAAAGTTACGCAATTGCCATAATTCTTGGTTTAGGCAATGTATAAGGAAATGATAAGCTTCATTAACTTTGAATTCTAAATATTAAGTTGCACATGTTAGATGGGTATGTTTTCAGATGTGCAATTAAAAGAGAAAAGGCATCGTGTTTCGACTAATAAGATGCATCTTTTATACTCACATATATATCATAGATTATTTTTGTTTCACACTGGAAATGCCTCATGCAGGTTTAACATCAGAAGGATGTTAGTATTTGCAATACCGGACATAACATTATACTAAACACTTTCACTGTAGAAAGCAGTTTTGATGTTTTACAACCTTGGTATTTATAACATGATGTGCAGGTAAACAAAACATGCAGCGATGCTCACGATTAATAGCGATGTTCGCGATTAAATTTAACTACTTTTAAAATAAATTTCAAAGCTGAGCAAAGTTGCAGTGCTACATGTAGGAATTTGTCCAAGATAATACGTTAATAAAACGCAGAATTAGATCATCGTGTTCGAACTTGATTTTCCTGGAAATAATATCATGGCAAAAGCTGAAATATGTAAGAAAACGAAACCTCATGTCTAGACAGAAAAATAGCTTAAAAAGTAAGGCGAAAATAAGATAAAATAAAAAAAAAATTGAAAGCTTTCAGATGTTACATTACGCTCAAAGGTTTGCTTTTTTAACGTCTTGTTTGTTTTAACGTTTTTTTAACGTTAAAACAGCTTAATATTACTTTATTTATTAAATATCACGTTTTCCGCATTTAAAGCCTAAAATTCAGTTCAACAGCAATATCGCAAAATAATTTTTAAATGAGCATATCTTTAGAATTTCCGATACACAGGCTCGCGCGCTGGAGACAATGTTTTTTCGTACAATGTTGTCATTGCTAGATAATAAAACAAATTCCAAATTTGGGCTTTCGAATGTCCCTATTCCGGTGGAAGCATACGTTATTCGAAATTGGATGGCTCTAGGTACCGTTGTTTTATCACAATGCGAGAAACATACATACATTTATGCAGATTCTTCATTATTTAATTTCTTTAAATATAATACAGGACTCTAATATTTGGTGGTAACGATTTGAAAAGTGAACCGACACTTATAGGGAAACAAGCAAGATGCCGAAACGAAATTAAGAGTCCTTCAGGGCAAATTGCCCCTTTGAACTAATAAATAAACTAATTTAAAAAAATCTGAAAGCTTTCAGATTTTACAATACGCTCAAAGGGGAGCTTTTTTAACGTTTTGTGCGTTACCTTTATTTATTAAATATCATGTTCTTCGCACCTAAACCATGAAATTCAGTTCAAGAACAATATCGCAAAATAATTTAAAAATGAGCAAATCTTTAGAATTTCTGATACACAGGCTCGCGCACTGGAGATAAAAATCTTTCTTCTCTACAACGTCGCCATTGCTCGCTTTGAAATTCTTGAGCTTGTTAATCAAAAATTCGTTAAAGTTTTACAAAATATGAAATCGATAATAAAACAAATTCCAAATTTTAAGTTTGGGCTTCCAGATGCCCATATTCGCAGTAGAATTACGTCATTCAAAATTCGATGGCTCTAGGTACGGTCGCTTTATCACAATGCGAGAAATATGCATACATTTATGCACATTCTTCATTATTTAATTTCTTTAAATTTAATACAGAGCTGCAATAGTTGGTGGCAACAGTTTGAAAAGTGAACGAACATTTAATGTTTCCGACCCAAAATCGCAAAACGAAAACAATAGTCCTTCAGAGACAAAGCCCCTTTAGACTAATAAAAAATATTAAAGTAAGTTAATAGATTCCTGAAGCTGGGATAATTAAGCAATTTAGAATTCGATACAAATGTTCTGTTTCACAAGCTGAAGTACTTTCCTCATATTTTAAAATGAAACCGATTAGAAATTAAGGAATTCCACAAGCCCAACGAAATTTCTTTATTTGGAGTCATTTCTTTCCCTCCGCTCAAGAATGATGAAAGCCACGATAGTACGTAGATGTTATGATAAAGACTTAAATAAAATATAAAAATTTGATGTATATACCACATGACTTCTTTGCACGGAATATTAAATTATACGCATTTTTTCTGCCTTTCATTTAAATTCATTTCCTCTAATCTCATTAGAGGCTGTGCATTCATTTCCTCTAATCATCATATATTTCTTATTCAATTAATTCAGTTTCCACTTCGCGACAAGGCAAAAATACATAAAAACTCAAAATATCTATATTAAAAATTGAAAGATATAGAAAAACATAAAACACCATATACTGTTAAAACAATTAATTTTTTTAAACAATTAAAATTACAGTTTCTATGCAAAAACAAGCAATTGGGCCATCGCGCAAGAAGGCAGATTTTTCGGTGCAAAAAACTGAAAGTTTACTTTTGGTCTCACTGAAAGCTTAGAAACTGACACTGAAAGACACTGAAAGCTTAGAAACTGACTTAATTTGTTGTGGACGCTATGCTGAGTAAATATACGGGATGATTTAATAGCTTATGTGATAATTTCAGAATGGATTAAGCACAATTTAATTTGCAATAATAAAAGAAAACGTTATTTTGTTGTTGCGAAGCTTAGTTTCTCTAGAATGGCAACAAATCCATTATTCTACAAATACCATGATCGCAGTGGAAAATAATGTTTGAAACCAGTCTAGCTATAAATATTTCTGCATCACATTGAAAGACTTAATCATGCTTAATGTTTCGAAAATCTCAGGAAAACCAGAATTTTACGAATGGGGAAGAAAAGCGTTATGGAACGAGGAATCTTTAAAACATTAACCGTCGTTTGCTTCGTGTACGGTTAAGACATTCGAACCATCAAGTCTGCATTATGGGAGAAAGTCCTTTTAATTCGAAGCAGTTTCGTTACCCTCTGCATCAAGGACACTAAGAATTATTTCCTTCATTGCTATATAGGACGTAAAGTAAACATCATGAAGCAAGTTAGCAGTTGTTTCATTAGCTTATTAATCATGTTAATATCAAAAGTTTAGGAGAACGCTTTTCAAGCTTCCAAGTTGTGTTTAACTGAAATGAGCAGATAAGATGGAAGTACTCCGAATAATGAGCACATATGTAATTGAATTTTAAAACTATTTCACTTCGCGAAAATATCTTTAAAAAATTTGAAACGCATGAATTTTGGTTGATTTCCAAGATATTTGAACTTAGTTAGTAATAGTTCTCTCCATCTGGTTTTTCTTAGTTTGACAATAAAATTTCTCTTTACCCGGATCTTTCATAATGGTATTAACACATTTCATATTAAAACGCATATGTTTTTTATCTGCATATGCATTTGTATTATTGAATTTGTTCATAAATTTGTACAATTTACAAATATATGCATAATATACTTTGTATGTAGCTGTGTAAATCGTGAATTTTTGTAACATTTTCATGCATTTGTGCACTTTATAAGAAAACACTAATTGTATACGCATAAAATATAAGTGTTTAGTTATTTTTGTCCACGCGTTTAACTTATACTTTACAGTATCCGAAACGTATTAAACTCACTGGCTAATAAACTCAGCCGCTTATTACTTTCAAATTTCCAGGAATCAAAGCAAATACATAGTAATTAAAGGCATTCCTCTTTCCGCGAACTTAATCGCACTATGAGTCCTCACGCCCCCACAGAACTGGGACTGGAGTTCAACCCCATTCCCAGAACCTTGGAGGGATCGGCGCAACGCACCTGAATTAAGGGCGTCACTGGTTGTTAATTTGCTACCTACCATTCGCTCGGGCTGCCCGTCGCAGAGGGATCTTACCCAGCAAACCCGGGCTACCAGAACCACACTACTCTAACATTTGCCAGACTCCGGGCCAGCCAATAAGTGACCTTTCTGAAGCCCCCAGAACCACTAAGTTCATGATTTGCATAACCCCATGGCCGAGACTGCCTAGGTACAGATCCTACCCAGTAGCTTCGCAGAGTTCTCTACGTCGACCTCCGGGGGAGGGAAACAAATACATATTAATCAATTGAAAAACTGCCGTTTATTAAGCTCGTCTTCGCCGCTTATTAAACTCAGATTGGCAAAAGACTGATTCTTCAGTACGTACCAAGATATCTTTACTTGTAGCCATTAACTTACTTGTACCAGAATATCTTACTCATACCTAAAGCTTTTCGTAGATCATACATTTAACGCATTGTGAGTGATAAGCAGTACTTCAATGTAATGGTTTCGACCGAAATTTTCCTATCCCCCTCTTCCTGTATCTGTGAGGTACTGTTTATGAATTCTTTGCCCGCAGCGGAATTCAGAATGGCAGAATTTCCATATCTTAAGGTTAACAAAAGCAGTTTTCTAGATATATTGTAAATGAGCGTTTCTTCTCACCAACTGACAGGAAGTGGAAATACAGTTTCTCTATCCCTTCTTTTAAGGTTTCCACATTAAAAACGCCCCTTTCGAATAAACATATGTTAGCAGTGAGTCATAAAAAAAGTTCATGAAATGCTTCTAAACATTACCGTACGTTAAGAGTCTATGAAAACGAAAAGGAGCTGATGGCTGTAGACTGCAGAAGAAGCAAGGAAACATAGGCTCATGCTTGTAATCATGAAGTGACAGATAAAGGCAATCTTTCTGCTGGCTAAAAACGAGAATTTTGAAATTCGAATTTCAAGTTTTCACTGGAAGAAATATTTTCAAAAATTGTAGTGGGCTTAACTTGTAACTTCTCGAAATATTAAATGAAAGATTTAAGCACAAATTCCAACGTTCATCCTTTAATTTTAGGGTATTATAAAACTTACAAGTACTTCAAAAGAGGTTATTAATTCGATACCTCTGCTAGAAGCCATGCATATTATAGTCAATGCAGAGTTTTATCTCTTAAAAGCTTCAGAGGAATTGAAAACTGCAGCTAATGTTTCAGATATTAGTGAGGAAAGTTATGAGGGTTAATTTTTAGAATATGACTAAATTCACAACAATATTAAAATGTACTGAGGAACAATATTGAGACGTGTATAAAATCTGACTATGAAAGTGTTAAAAGAACTGCAGAAATTAAAAGTCTCTCAGAGAAAAAAAGGAGACATGCTGTAAACAATCAAATCTAGAAAAGCACTGAAAATTCTAAGAAAATTTCTTGAACTAAAAGTACTTATTTTAAAAAAAGAATGTCAGCAGTTAAACGAAATTGAGAATACGATTAAAAAACTGTTGCTGAATAATTTGAAACAAACACAAGTAGAATTAGAATAGTGGTTTGTAAGAGATGAAACTTCACCAAGTCGTAAGTAAATATAAAAACATTTTTAAAAAATATAAAAATATTGCACAAATAGTTTAATTTTAGTATTACTTTTTAATTATTACTTTAATATTAATTGATAAAGTAATCGTTAGTCCAAAGGGGTTTTGTCCCTGAAGGACTCTTGTTTGCGTTTTGCGATTTTGCGTCGGAAACATTGAAAGCCGGTTCACTTTTCAAACTGTTGCCACCAAATATTGCAGCCCTGTATTGTATTTAAAGAAATTAAATAATGAAGAATCTGCATAAACGTATATATGTTTCTCGCATTGTGATAAAACGACGGTACCTAAAGCCATCAAATATTGATTGACATAATCCGGCTACGAATATGGCATCTGGAAGCCCAAATTTGAAATTTGTTTTATTATCGATTTCATATTTTGTAAAACTTTAACGAATTTTTGATTAACAAACTCAAAGATTTCAAAGCGAGCAATGGAAACACTGTATAGAGAAAACACTTTTATATCCAGCGCGTGAGAATGTGTATCGGAAATTCTAAAGATATGCTCATTTTAAAATTATTTTACGATATTGCTCGTGAACTGAATTTTATGGTTCAAGTGCTAAGAACATGATGTTTAATAAGTAAAGGTAACACATAAAACGTTATATAAACGCCCTTTTGGACGTAATTTAAAATCTGAAACCTTTCAGAGTTTTCTTTTTTTTTCCTTCTTTTCTTTTTTTTTTTTTAGTTCATGATTTGTAATTTGCTTAAGTATTACTTTTACAAGTGTTTCGGAAAAAGGCATAGTTCTTCAAATAATTTCCCGGCTTTTTCTAGGATTTCTAGGTTTTAAATTCCCTTACTATATATACATACAAACAAAAAAGATAAAAAACATATTGACAGAAATTACAATTTAAATTAGCAATAGCCCCTTGATGCTAAATTTTAATTTCGGTATTTTCCTTTCTATTCTGAAGATAGTAATACCTTTTCTGCATTGCTCGAGACTAATTCATGTCGTATGACTCTTGCATAACGCTGGTGACGCAAATGTAACTAATCCTCAAACAGCCAATAATCATTTTACAGCTTTATTAATTATCCAATCAAATGCATTTTAAACCGAAACTAACTCATTCTGAATTAAGATTTCATCATGAACGCAAAACAGCTGCTTTCTGAAATTCTGCCTAGATAAACTGCTCTCTGCTGCTTCTCATTTTACCACAAAGCTATCCAAAATGTAAAATTTTTGAATAGGCAAGAGTAGTGTGCCAATTTGTTGGGGCTGCAAAATGTTTAACGAAGGATAAATCAATATTTAATCTGCCTCGGTTGCCAAGTTTCTGTTAGTTAAATATCAACATCTACAAAAAAGAAATATTTCACGGTATCTAGCAATCAAAATGCCTACATGATTTAATTTTCATATCTCTTTCTCTATATATTTATGGCGTATAAATTAAGAACATTTCTTATGTAAGACGTGGTTGTCTTTGCATAGCAAAAATAATATCTTATTTCAAGTGTTATTAAAATAACTGTTGCCAAATCAAAAAGCAAAAATGTAAATTTAAAGTAAATATGTTATTAGCAATTAAAAAGAAATTCTCAAGTCACAAACGAATAATTTGGCACATGATATTATCAACATTTGGAGCATTACAGTTTGTAAATATCACATTATTTTAGTAAATTTAGCAGTTATGGAAATGCAGTTTGCTTCTTTAACTGTAGCTTATATTCTCTGATAAAAACGGAAGGTAGTGCTTATTACTGCATAATATACTTGTGTGACTGTATTTCTCCCGCCTTCTTGGTATGCCTTCGTGGTGTAATGAGCAGCACGTTCGACGCGTATTCGAGAAGTCCGTGGCTCGAGTCCCAGTGAGGGCACTGCTCATTGTTCACATCTCCCGCTTCGAAATAACCTAATGTCTCTACAGTGGCGCCCGAACTGAAAAAGGTGGTGGATAATGATTCTCCACCACCAAGATTTGGCGACTGGGTCCCCTAATGCCCAGTCGTCCTTTAAAAAAGGAGAAATATATAAGGTATTTCTTCCGTCTTCTTGGCATGCCTTCGTGGTGTAGTGGTCAGCAAGCTCGGCACGTCTTCGAGAGATCCGTGGTTTGAGTTCTGGCGAGGACATTGCTCAGTTTTTTGTCTCTCCTGCTTCGAAGTAACCTAATGTCTCTACAACTTAATAATTCTGAAATTTAAATCAATTTCCTTCATTTTTTACTTGGAAAACTGCCAAAAACATATTGTACGATACATTTATCTCAAGCTACAAACATCTACCTAAGAGAATATATTTAGCTAAGGCAAGGAATTGTACATACAAAGGAAATAAACACACCACTTTTTCCTTCAGCCACTATTGAATGATTATGTACTATATTATGATTATGTATTATTGAATGAATACGTATTTTATGAAAGGTTTCCTAATTAACGCAGATAAAACATACAATAAATCAGTTTAGAAAACTTCTATCATTCATTTCCAAACTTTTCATGCAATTTATCGATAGGGTAATGTGTACATTGATGTAGTAATTCTAGTTTATACACTTATGAAGTAAATGGTGTAAAGATTCTATGTGGCAGCTTAGGAGAATCCTAACTTTATAAATTTCAAGCTAAACATACGATTTAATCTAATATGTATGCTTATTGTTTTTGCATTTTCCAAATATATGTATGGAATAAAGCTGCACGTCCACTGTCACGTGCACTGTTAACACGTTCGAATTGCATATAGTCCAAAATGTATTATTTTAAATATGCGGTAACATATGGTACAATGTAAACACATACTAATCTTTAAAAGTATCTGAAACTCGTATCTGTTTTATTCTATATCTTCTTTCAACGAACACTAAATATATATTCAGAATAACTTATCAAATTTCTTATATAAAAATGCTGACTGACTTCCAGATTTTACCGTGAAGGTAATATATATGTCGTTTTAATGTTATTAGTGTTCTGGAATATTACTTTCCTTATTATTTGTTCTACATATTTGGTAACGCAAATAAAACGATGTTTAATTATATAAGGTGAGTCGTACAGGAAAAGAATAACGCGGTTTTGAATATTTCATTTCCTGCCATGTTTTCGCTCTTCGGCGCACTACTTTCCAGCTTGAAAGTGCAAATACGCCATTAATTCCCGGAATCTGGAGAAGGAAAATAAAGATGAATGGAATTACCTTTCTCCGGAATAGAGGACGACATCACGTTTCAAAAATGTTGCTTCCGTTCTCGAGTACCTACGACAGCCATTAAGAACAACTTCACATGCTTTGTATGAGAAAAAGGTCCGATAATTTTAACAGGGTTTTTGTTCTTAATTCTGGAATGGGAAGCGTAACAAAAACAGTATGTAACGTGAAATATTCTGCGGGTGTTAACAAAATATAGAGGAAATTTAATGCATATTATGTTATTTTGTCCACTTCTCACGTCAGTAACGTCTACAGCCCAGTTTTTTCTTTCCCCCCTCTTTATGTATGTTGATGTTATATTATGCAACTCAAACAACACATTAGCTATTCACGTAGCATAGCAAATCGCCGACTTTTACAGATGATGTCATTCCGCATCGCATAAGCTAGTTAATAATCATTTCCACTGCCTGGTAAATTGCTAGGAAGGAAAGCTGCTATTACACCTTTCTATAATTTCTATATCATACTACTGGGTAAATTGCTAGTAAACAGAACTGCTATTGCCCTTCCACACAGCATATGACCTTTAATTTGACTCTAACAAAACATTTAGTTAAAAACAATATAACTATTTCTTAACAATTTTTGATGCTGGTAACCTTACCCTAGACTTGTACAGACATTAGGTAGTTTTTGGAAAGCAGGAGAGATGAAAAATGAACAACGCCTTCGCCAGGACTCGAACCACGGACCTCTGGAATACGCGCCCAGGGCGCCACGAAGGCATGCGAAGAAGGCGGAAGATATACCTTATATACTCCCTCTTTTAAAGGGCGACTGGGGATTAAGGGACCCAATCTCCAAATCCTTTAGAATCATCATCCACCACCTTTTAGTTCGGGCACCACTGTAGAGACATTAGGTTATTCCGAAGCAGGAAGGATGAAAAATGAGCAATACCCTCGCCGGAACTCGACCCACGGACCTCTCGAATACGCGTCGAGCGTGCTCATCACTACACTACAAAAGCATGCCAAGAAGGCGGGAGGAATACCTTATAGACTTTCCATTTTTAAGCGCCAGGTTATGCTATATTATGCGACTAAGCTGCCGTCCGCTTACATTAATTCTGAATCTTCCTACTATTCCAAGCCACATGATATATTTAGCTTATCATTTAAACTGCAATAGTACACTTCCTCTGGTAAAATACTGTTAAAAACAATTTAAAAAAATTTGAAAGCTTTCAGATTTTATATTACGCCCAAACGGGCGTATTATTTTAACTTTTTGTGTGTAACCTTTATTTATTAAATATCATATTCTTCGCGTTTAAACCATAAAATTCAATTCAACAGTAATATCACATACTATTTAAAAAGAGCGTATCTTTAGAATTTCCGATACACAGTCTCGCGCGTTGGAGATAAACATGTTTTTGTTTTCGTACAGTGTTGCCACTGCTCGCTTTGAAATCGTTGAGTTTGTTAATCAAAAGTTCGTTGAAGTTTTACAAAATATGAAATAGATAATGAAACAAATTCCAAATTTGGGTTTGCAGGTGCCGATATTCGAGTGGAGGATTACGCTATTCAAAATTTCGTGGTTCTAGGTACCGTCGTTTTTTCACAATGCGTTTTTTCACATACATACATTCCTGCAGATCTTCATTATTTAATATCTTTAATATAATATAGAGCGATAATGTTTGGCAGCAACAATTTAAAGAGTGATTTGTCGTTTATACTGAAAAGCCACAAACTACCGTTTTGTGACTAATAATTTTCTAGATTAGGGCCCGTTTGGGCTAAAAAAGAAAACAATGAGAAGGCCACTAAAAGCTGGCATGCAACGCTGGCTGGATATTTCTAGAAAAACAATGGTGGTTCACAATACGAGAAACATACATATATTCATGCAAATTCTTCATTATTCAATTTACTAAATATAATGTTTGGTGCTCTAATATTTGGTGGCAGCAATGATAGAAAGCGCCAAAACGAAATTAATAGCGCTTCTGGGAAAATTGCCTCTCCGGGCTAGTAATAACATATGCTGCCAATAGCAGTATTCATTAGTTTGTGTCATTAATAATATTTATAAAAGAAGTTTCTAACATTTTATATTAAGTGTGGCTCTTACAGATAAATTTAATGTAAAATATTGTAATCTAAAGTTACTTAGTGTAAGAATATAAACATACTTAATGTAAGAAAATGCTATGGGAGATTATTTCAGCTATACAGTTTATTGCCTTTATACATTTTTCGCTTTCTTTATTAGCTAAAGCTTAAAATAGAAAATAACATAACTTCGAAACTTTCAGGGATTTAACTGAACGTAAATTATTAGTTTAGCTCAAAACTTCAAATTTAAGATTTTAATGAATTTCAACCTCTACAGGAATTGTTGAACTTCGGTTATTATTTTCACCACAGTTAATATTTAGTATTTAGGATTATTATGCACCTCGGTACTGTTAAAAATACAGTAAGATTTATTAAGTATCGGGGTATAATTGATGAGTCATTAGGTTATTTTAAAGCAGGAGACATGAAAATCGCCAAATCCTTGTGGTGAAGATTCATGATCCACCACCTTTTAATTTGGGCGCCACTGTAGAGGCCTTTTTTTTATTTTTTGGAGCTAGAGACATGAAAAATATGCAATGTCCTCGCCGGCACTGGAACCCTGGACCCCTCGAATGCGTGCCGAGTGTGTTACCGTTACACCAGGAAGGCATGCAGAAGGGAGGGAAAATATACTTCGTATTATTAAGAAAATAAGGACTGTTAAGATTAATTTCTAAGGACTGCTTTCATATTATTGACAGTAAGAAATACTTTTAGATTTATGACTAAGGATAACTATTTTAATAGCCATTGCTCAAAGTAACGTACACTGCGAAAAAAAGGGGGGCAGTTCTATGTCTCCCGTTGTACTAGGCCGATTGACCAAATTCAGCTTGCGTTTTTCATGTCTCGAAAGCGCGACTTAGGATATATATTAGATTTATATATAGCATTGTTCTAACACAGACATTTTGACACAAAACGGGTCTTTTTCTGAGAGAACATACTAAATTTTTTTCATATTTTGATTCTACGACTCAAATTATGCCTAAATAATAAATTTTGTAAAATTTGGTGCGAAAGTTTCGGAGAAATTCAGAAATTTAACTTGGGGAATTTTTCTTTAGTTTGCGCTAAGAATAATTCGCTTAACGAACTTCTTAATACATGGCAAACTATTTTCCTATCCTTTCCATTGTGCATGAGCGGAAAAAATCACATCGTTCCTACTTCCAAATAATTTTAGCAAAATGCGTAAGCCACATTAGATGTTATTATCGCTTCCAACAAATATGCCAAATTTCAAAACGCGCCAACATATAAATTCACGTATATCTTCGAAAATTTTGAATACAAACCTCTAATTTTTTGCAAGTATACTTAGAAATACGTCTACTTTAAGTTGATGGCGAAACTTTTATAGGTTATAATTCAAAAGTATTTTCCAAAAATTTATAAAAATTATTTAAAAATAAAAATTTTAAAAATAAATCATAAAAATATAAATTTTAAAAATAAATCATAAAAAATGGGCGAATTTTATTTGGAATGAACCTAAATTTGGAACTGTGAAAGAAGGAATAAAGTAAGCGTAATAAAAAAAGAGATATTAATAAATAAATACCAAATCGAATTAACATTGAGGAGCTAAAATTTCGAGACCTAATTTTTTAAAAACTACTCGTACGATTTTTTCAAAACTTGGACGTTTGGCGTAATTTGAGTGGTAGAATCGAAATACTGGAAAAGATTGATATGTCATTTCAGAAAACATTCGATTTCGTGTGAAAATACCTATATTAGAACAATGCTATATATAAATCTAATACATATCCTAAGTCGCATTTTCGAGACATGGAAACGCAATTTGAATTTCGTCAATCGGCCCAGTAGAACGGGAGATATAGAACTGTCCTTTTGTTTTCGCAATGTACATTTCAGATGAGATTGTACTGAAAATATTTTCGAAATGCTATAATTATAAGAAAAACATTGTCTTTACTTATATGGTAATACGGTATTTTAATGTTACTTACTTCAAATTATATTAATTTGAAAAAAAAAAACTCTCTCATAACTTATATTAAGGGACATGTTTCTACCAAAACAGAGTACAGACATATTTTATTGAAACAACAAATAGCAGAAACTCACATTCATCACTTATCACAATACTCATAATACGATGAGAAGAATTTATAAATTAAAAGTAACTTCAATGTACTGGGCATTAAGACTAATACATGCTTGAATAGCCTTTATTGATAAGCTACTTTAACGTACGTCACTGCGATTCTGTAAGTGATGAACTGTTCTTCGGCTACCACATCCCGAACATGACAGGCTGCGGAATCGGTTAATAATCGAGAAGTATCCGAAATAGATTAGATAATTACCGAGCTCTGGGATGTGGAGAGTAGTCCCTCATTCATCTCTAGTTGTAAACATTTGCATTCATCTCGCTCTCCGGAGAGTTCCACCATCCATTTCATTAAGAATACCGATTGAATCTGGAAGTTAGTACGCTGACTGTTCGTGTGAGAATTGTTTTCCAGGTATTCCCTTATGAGAAGTACTTCAAGTTTACTTGCCTTTCGCAAAAAAGGATGGTATTGTATTCAGCAAAGTCAGAAAATCATTGAATAAGAATCTTTGTATATTCGCATTCGAAGTTCAGTGTTTATATTTCACAAATTAATGTTACTGGCAGTTAACTGTTTCATTCAACTCTTCGACTTCGAATTTAATACGGCAACATCGGAGATGATGCACCCAACTAATTAAAAGTTATGGATAATTAAGAGCAGTTAAAGATAGGAAAAAACAAGAATGACTTCATTATAAATAATAAAAATATTATTAAAAATTTACCTATATTTTCAAGCAGTTTAATTTGGTGAAGAAAATCCTTTGGTTACGTAAATTATATCAGTATTCTCTATTATCAGTATTCTCTATTATAACCAACCACTTGCGTAGCTAGCCCACTGAAATCTGGCAACAGTTTAGTGTTATGAAACAAAATTACAAAAGAGATGTTGGGTATAAAATTTATAGATAAGAGTTGAAGTTTACAAAAAGGAATTAAATTCCTTAATAATAAGGAATTTTAATAACGAATCTACTGTTGGATCATCATACCCGAAAAGTTTGGCGATTACACTTCGTACAAGGGCCCATTAGCGGCTGAGCGGTAAAATCGCTGAACACTGGTAGTGCGGTCCAACTTTCGAATACCGGGGAAAGGGCTGGCTGCATGGGTGTTTTCGTGATTTTCCGCATATGTAACGTGTATATAGTACCTTGTGGATGCATGCGTAAATAAAGGGGGCGCAGCCCGCTCAACTGGCGGGCTTGTCCGCTTGTCTATAATATTAAAATCTATGTGCGTCTGTCTGTTTATTTGTTTGTGGCATCATCTCCTCCGGAACGGCGGAGAGTTGAGTTTCGAGACAGGTACCCCCGGGATTCCTAAAATTCGTGGGAAGCCATTTCGACCATTCTCATCTTCGTGCAACTTTAATTCATCAACTTTAATCGTACAACTTTAATTAATTAAAAACTCTCAAACGGGATTTTTATCTTGAGCTGCGAGGATGCCACTTGGAAAACTGAGGGCGAAAGGTCTCCCCCAGTTTTCAAAGTGGCATCCTCGCAGCTGAAAATAAAAATATGCTTTATTTCGAAAAGTGTTGCCACTGCTCGCTTTCAAATCATAAAGCTCGTTAATTAAAGATTTGTAAGTTTTACAAGTTATAAAATATAAATAGCATTGCCAAACATTAAATGTATTATTATTATATAAGGTCATGTTCTGACGTTGAAGAAAGCACGCGATCCCATGTGACGTCATTGTATGTCGAAAATCTTTTGTTAATGTCAGCATTTTAAATAAACAGCTGCTGTTGGCAACTTTTGGGTTTCAGATTCAAAGCTGTATGTAAGTAAAGCATCGGCACTCCCATACTATAACATGACGCCAAATTGCAGCGCCAATCCACTGCAGTGGTGGCGATGTAAACTAAATCTTTTCCCCTACTCCTTTCCCCTGCAGTGACGTCATGGAGGTTGGAAGTAAGATGGAGAGGCCGCAATGGGTTTTGACACGATTGGATGTAAATATTTTGCAATTGCGTCGTAATTATACATATAAATGTATATATTTTCTATTTGTACAGTATTTCAGAGTCCTAAGTATACGAAAAGAATACATTTTTAAGCAAAGTTTATTGTTATTAACATTAAAATTATGCATTATTTCTTCTCCACTTACAGAGCTTCTACCTAAAATACTTTCTCAAATATGACATGATTTTTTTAGCTTTTGAGGCATCTTTTAAATGAAAAAAATCTAAGTCAGTTTGTAATTAATGCTTAATTCGGTGCATTTCAAATTAGCGCTCTTTTTATTTTAATAGTGAAATACATTAAATAGTACATAACTTTCTCTGAATATTTCTGAAAGGGAATAAAAAAAAAGATTTTTTAAAATATTATTTAAAACTTGTACCTGCGTTATTATAAAATGTAGGGGAATAATTCTTTTAATTATCAGATTTTTTTACCTTTAATTTCAACAATACATATCCTAAAACTCTTCTTTATTACTTCCTTAAGTACGCATCGTCTGAAGGAAACGTGTAGAAATGTATTCCATCAGATTTCGACGAAATCTTACTCTTGCAATCCTTAAATCCACAGTATGGATACGCCATTAAAGAGAATTTTAAAAAAAATTGTTCTGAAAAGAGCCTTTTGTAATTAAAAAGTACAAAATTAATAAGTTATAAATAACACAACCAAAGCACGTTAGAAACTAACAAGATTTGGGTAGAATCAAACATACAACCAAATCAAAACAACCAATGACTGAAAAGAAAAGGAGCATGCGCAGTTTTACTGATTGTGTTTCCACATCGCCACCGCTACGAGCGCTGCGGTCGTTTCAAAGCGTAATTTCTCCCATTGAAGTGTCGACGCTTTACTTACATACAGCTTTGTTCAGATTAAGGTAATTGGCATGATATGTTATTACCACGTTAATTCTTTTATTATTGCTATTGTCAAAAAGTTGTTATATTACATTAAATTTAAATCATGGCGTCATATGTATGCGTATTAACCTGAAGTGTCCAAAGTTTTTGTTTCCTGTTTTGGCAACAAGAAAATTGTTTACGTTGTTTGTTGTTTGGAAAGAATAAATTTATTTCATTCATACTGAAATGTTTTATGCATGTTTTTTTCAGGTGTACATGGAACTCATAAATTTTGCTTTGGTAGCAGATAGCAACTTTGTGTACACTACATTAAATTAATAGTCCCTTTTATTTTCAGTTTTTCAATACATAGAGCTTATAAATTTTGCTTTGGCCGCAGTCCGCTTATCTGGCGGGCTTACCTGCTAACAATTATTATAAAAAAAGAAAATATTCTTATGTGCGTACGGTTTCGAAATGGACTGAATGTACACAGAACCAATGATAGCTTCGTGAAATTTATTTTCCCAAACGAAGCTCTTTACACTCCTGGGACTTTTCCCGAAAGTACTCGTACAACTTTTCTCAATATGACAGAGCACAGTTTCTAACTACTAAGAACGTTAACACAAGACAATTAATACAAAAGCCTCAAATGCATAAACTCTCACAGCGATTTCTCAATACTCTGAGCTGAACTCCGAACTAAAGCACTAAACTAATGTCCAACGCCGATTTTATACAATTTTTTCCCGTCCGCCGAGAAATTTCCAGTACCTTCGATTTCTCGAAATTGCTGGAAAACAAGCACAGTTACAGTTACATAGAAATCGGACTAGTTACATAGGTATAAGAAACATATCGACAAACAGTCGCTGAATTCGATAACTTTTGGCAAGTTCTTGCCAAATTTGGTGACTAAAATTAGTCGCCAAAAAATTACCAGTTTGGCTCTATCTCGTTAACCATTTGTCTAAATTTTAAACGGATTTGCCAGTCTAACCTTATTTTTCCGGTGCAGCTTAGATTCTTGAGATCTTTCATGGTACAATAGATACTACAATTTACATACAGTGTCACTATAATTATTTATATTGCTACAAATTTTGTATTTAGATAGCTAATGCTAGTAGAATTATAATTAAAATTATTTTATCTCCCCGTACAATGCAGCACGAGACATATTTTCAGAGAAACTACGCCAGAAAAGTAAAAATACAGGAGCACGTGCATTTAACACTGAATAAAAGTTTGTCTCGGTAATTTATATTTAATTTGAATATATGTAATTGATTACTATGTTAGCTGTAACCGTAATTCTACTCTTTTGCATTCCAGAAATCTCGAGAAGCAGAAATTACTAGAATCCCTTGCGATCGATTTAAAGCTATAAAAATCCAGACAGAGAACATCTCATCTCAGTTTTTAGTTAGCTGCTGTTGTTAGTTATTGTTGATCGGATTAGCTTCCTCTGTGCTGCTCTTTTCATTCTGCTTAACGTTTTTTAGTAGTTTAAAGTGTAACAACTAATTATTACTGCGTGATATTGTGAACCCTCGTATAAATATTTCTGAGAAAAATTCCAGCTTTGTGTTATATTTCTTTTGATAAGAATAAATTTTATTAACCTTCTATCCGACTTGCACATTCAGTCTGTTACGAACCGGTACGCATGCAACAATATATACGCAAAATTCGTAACATTATGTTATGCATGGCGTTAAAAAACAATATTTACAGTAAAAGAACTTGAAAAATGGTACCGAGTTCAAATTCGCATAAAAAAGTCGTTGAGATTTTTTTTGTTTTGTTTTTTACTGTTCAGTATTTATATATTCTGGATTATGTAAAATTAATTTACGCATACTGCTATGGATAGAAACAACTCTTAAATATTGTTATATGATGTCCTCTCTGCTTTTCTCCTTTTTGATTTTTCGGTAGATGCTTTAGGTTTCTATTCATGGTTTGCAAATGCAATTTTTATATCATTCAGTTACCAATCATTTAGATTTTTATTTAAATACTAGCCGCTATGCGGCCAGCCTTCGTCTGGCTTTTAAACGTACGGGAAAAATGCCTAAAAGACACACCTGGGACCTATGGCCGCGTAAGTTCTTCCAACTTTTTTCTCTTTGTTAAGATTCCAACCCTCCTTTGTATACGGCCCTGATGTATCTCCATAAAAACATATACATCTTGAATTTTTCGCAAATTAATTGCATGAGATGTGCATTAAACATTTATTAAAGCATAATTTATATCCCCGTTCTTAAGCAACACCATGACAACATAAAAATTATATAAAAATTCTACAATAAAATTAAAATTTTTTAAACATTTTCTTACTCGATAGTTTGAATGATCCTTTTTCTGAAATTTTGAAATGGTATGATACTTTAGGTAATCTTCTGAGGAAATGTGTCAGCAGTCACATCGCAGCCATTTAACTTGTATAAAATATTACAATGCAATAAACAATATCCCTTGATACAAATGTTAATTATCCTAATAAAGTAATTAAACAATTTACCGTTGCAAAAAAAAACAACTTTTTAATTTCTTAAACTTTTCAGTCTCTTAAAAACAGTAACATAAGAAATACGATGAAAAATTGTTGCCAAACCGAAATTTTTAAAAGAATGTAACTATTCAAACTATTTCATCAAAAATCTATCAACAACAATAAGAAAGGAAAATTGTTGACAAAACTACATTATAAAATATCTGAGATGTGAGAAGCGTATTCGAAAGCTTCATTAAAAGAATTTAAAAAAATACAAAATATTATTATTCCAAAACTCTTTTTTTAAAAGGAGTCGAAAGGATTAAAGTTCAACGTGTCCAAAAATCAAAGGAAAATAAACAGCACATTTTTTAAAATAAGTTTTTTTAAAACAAATTCCGCCGAAAATGTGTTAAGCTCACCTTCCCAAATAAATTCGTATTTAATCGATTTATTGAAATACAAAATTTATTTTAAGTTCGTAAAATAGCTAAGTGTCTACGTTTCACGACGATGTAAAAATGAAATAAATAGAGTAATATCTCGCTTTCCTGTAGCCCATTATGTCTCAAAATGACGCGATTTGGTCACAAAACATAAAATAAAAAAAAATTCGAATTTCGAAAACAAATTCTAATTCTAATTTCGAAAAAATCTCTTCGAGGTGCACTGGCTCTTGTGTAGATACACCTATGTACCAACTTTCGTGGCCCTGGGTCTATTAGCTTACTCGCAACACGAAAGAAAGACACACACACACAGAGACTCTTTGTTTTATTATATGTAGAGATTACGTGACTAATTCGCAAACTTGCGAATTCGTCCCAGATCAATCCATTGATTTAACGTTTATTTATTTAATATGTGTTCGTTACTTTACATTCCCGTTTAAAAGACAGAGATGTCCTAGGAGATGTTGCTTGCATTAAAAACCAACATTAAGATAATAATAATTTTTTAATGGTGAATGCTATCTGAAGGCCAATAAATTAGATGCTTGTAAAAATCCGGTCTCCTCAGGGTATAGTTTGAAACTGGATTTTAAAGCAGCACATTTAACAATACATCAGCTTATGATAAAGTTAAGAAACGATGAGGAAGCAAATTTTAAACACGTTAACAACAATTTAAAAACACCAATACCTGATGAAGTCGTAAGTATAAAAATTATTAAAACTAAATAATAATCTATGAAATGGAATAAATAATAATCTCTGGATTATGAAACAAATCTAAGTTAAATTTAAAAAAAATCATATCTGAATTATATTTTCGGGTTATGGTAAAAGCAGTATAAAAAGAAATTCATACATTTAAGTGAGAGGGATTAGAAAGATTTTAATAAGCAAATTGCTCTGTTTATAGTTATGTTCACCAATGAGGTTTGGTTCGCAGCATAATTTTAATATCTTCAAAATGTTGCATTTTGTAAACATATCTGCGAAGCTCTGGTTACCCTCTTCTTCTCATATAAATTGCTAAATCAAAGTAAAATTTCATTAACAACTTTTCATACTCGGATGTGGTAGATAAAATATCCAATTTCTTTTGAAATTACAACGGCAGTGGCAGTACAATTCTATTCTCTTCCCTTTCGCCGAACATTTCTAAAAAAAAAACCAGTTGTCTCGAATTTCTTAAGCATCTTTTCTCAACGTTACAATGGTAATTGGTTCTTTAGCAGGTCTCATAGCCTTCGGCTGGCAAAAAGGATTTTAAAGTCGCAGCTGCTGTTTCCTTATTAAGGTAATAAAATTCAACCATGTGTGCTTCGTCAGGTAAGTGATAGCGTAATAACAACGATGTCAGCTTTTGTTATCCTTGCAATTCCTTCTATAATTGAAAACTCGACATTATCCCTGGTGTAGGCTCCCTAGCAGACATAACTGTAATTAAAAAATTTGCATATTAAAATTCTGTTAAGCCTGTTTTCCGAAATTTTATGTATTGAGCAAATTATGTGTAGTCACTAAAATAATTTATTTTCTAATGATTATTTTATTTTTTTTAATCTTAATTTATTTCTAAATCCCCCATTACTTATGAAGGAGGATATTTTTTACGTCATTTATCTTTAAATTTATGCGAAATGCTGCTCATCGAAGGCAGTTTTCACATTAACAAGCCCAGATTCAAAAACAGATCATGGTGTGAGCGTTTGAATGACCGTCTCTGTCTTGAGAGTCAACTTGGGCTGCACTCTAGACTCAAAATGGCGAACTGTTTGATGAGTCGCGCTTAATCCTCGGAAAATATGTAATCGGCGAATTTCTCGCCTTTAAGGTATAGCAAACAGTTGACTGTGTTTCTCACTATTATTTACTATATCATTTCCTGTTTGTTACGTTTCTAAGAGACGTTTCTCTGCGTAGAAACTGAACTTTCTTTGTGTTTTGCTTCCGTGAAGTTCAAGCCTGTCGTCTGGGTTTTATATTCGTCTAATGAAGTGCTAGAAATATTCTAGTCGGGTATTTAATTCATTGAAATAGCGCTACAATTAAAAATAATAAACTTTAGACTGACGTCAGCTTGCTCATCGGCTAAATTTGTGTGCAAAATTGCACAAAACTGACAAGCAGCATGGTGAAGTCCAGAACTTAAGAAGAATCGTATAGTTTATTCAAATAACTATCTTCCTCTTTATCTTTTGCTATCCAATCAGTAAGAGAATTTTCCTTTTCTCCATTAACTAACGTAATATTGGAGACGTCGTGCACAGTTAGTGAAAAATCGCGCTTGATCTGAGGGCAGTTCTGATCTGAAGACCTGAACTCAAGAAAGAAGAATAACCAATATTATAATTAAAAGAAAAATACCTAATTAAGAATTTAGGTATAATTTTAAGTAGTTTAATCCGGAGAATAATTTCACTTTATTGCATCAAATTTGATCAGTATGCAAAACAAGAAGACAGTGTAAATAACAAAAGAATAAAAGCCATTAAAATCAAGAAACTAAGTTAGGAATTGCATTAAAGAACAATACGTACAAGAAAAATTGCATGAAACCATCATCTTGTAGAGACATTAGGCTATTTTGAGACGTGAAATTATGAGCAGCGCCCTCGCCGGGACTCGAACCTCGGACCTCTCGAATATGCGTCGAGCGTGCTTACCACTATATCACAAAGGCATGAGAAGAATGCGGAGGAAATACCTTATATATTTCCCCTTTTAAAGGTGATTGGGAATTAGAGGACCCAATCGCAAAATCCTGGTGGTAGAGATTCATCATCCATCACCTTTTTAGTTCGGGCGCCACTGTATATTTATTAGGATTTTTTGAAGCAGGAGACATGACAAATTAGCAATGCCCTCGTCGAGATTCGAAGCTCGGATCTCTGGAATATGTGGCGAAGGTGCTGGCCATTACACCACGAAGGCAAGCTAAGAAGGCGGAAGAAATAACTTATATACCACCCCTCCTTTTTAGCGACTGGGGATTAGGAGACCCAGTTGCCAAATCCTAGTGGAGAATCATCATCCACCCCCTCTTTTTAATTCGGACGCCACTGTAGAGACATTAGGATTTTTGAAACAAGGAAATCGAAGATATGAGCAATGCCCTCGCCGAGCTCGAACGTCGGACCTCTCGAATACGCGCCGAGTGTGCTGACCATTACACCACGAAGGCATGCTGAGAATGCGGGAGAAATACTTTATTATCCTATCACTCGCCCTTCAAAGAAACCAAAGATGTCACAAAAGATGTCACTGATCATCACAAAAAATACTTGACGGAGAAACAATCAAATCCCAAACTAATGTACATATGTGGCTTGTTTTTATAAAAATTTAAAGAAACAGCAAGGCAGGACTAGGGTGAAAGGGATGAATCCAACAGGAGACAAATAGCCAATTATTCATTGTCGGGGAGGTTCACCAGCTTTTTGTTTCTGTTTACCTGACTTTTGTACTTTAAACAGTCTAACAAGAGATGCAAGATAAATGTCTGTATACCTGATTTAATTTTATGACTGAGCAGTTTACTTTTACTGAAAGATTTTAAAATGTTTATGCTTCAGATTACAACTGTTAATTCCGAATAATTATAACCGCCGTAGTTATGCCGTGTGTTTAACAATTTTGTTAAACTTTGATTATTCGTAATAGCAATTTTTCCATCGTTCCGCAGTACAAAAACTTAATTAATTTTAAAGACCTGTTAATCCGTAATCCGATTAATCCGCATTGGTTAATCGGGAGTCCTACTGTAGTCTCTTTCTTTCAAAGTGTTTTTTCCGATCTACATAGACAATTTTCACTGTCACTGAATGGCAAAAAAGCAAATAGTAAAAAGAGCATTCGATTTAGATAAATGACAAGTGGCAGTACTAGTGAAAGAAGATTTAACTCTGTGGTTTTGTGTAGTTTGATTCCTAGATATTATAAAGATTATTTACTTGTGGTATTTCTAATAAATTCGTTTTAAAACTAGATATGGGATTTATTGAAGTAGATTTATCATTAAACCATGAGATGGAGAATTAAGTTGCGATCAGGCTCATTTGATTTAGATTTATTAATGAATTTGGAGATCCCAGCGCAACAAGGATTGCATTACAGTAGAACTCCAGTTATCCGAATCAGTTGGAACCGGATCCCATTCGGATAATTGGATTTTTCCGTAAGAAAGGGTCTACGTACACTTTAATTAATTACTGCGGAAATGAAAGAAAAAATAGTTTTAGAGAAAAATTGGGTTTAATCAATTAAAACAAAAAGGCAACACTTATGTACATGTTATATAGAATAGTGAGCATAGTATTTACATGTGTCGAAGGTCATTGCTTGCTAACATCTCGGTAAAAGTAAGCTGTTTGACTGTCTTCATCTGTTTTCGGACAGCCAAGTTGCGACTCGACAATGAGAAGTTACATGTGGCGAAACTCTTACTTTTTTCTTAAATTCTGAAAGCGATTCGGATAGTCGGAGTTCGGATAAGTGGAGTTGTATTGTAATTCGTGTCTATAAGAGATACAAATTACGGAGACGTTAATTGTAAACTATTGCTTGTTTCTTCATGTATGTTCAATTTTTATTTACACTTATTCAAGCATTAACTAATTTCAAAGCATTTTAATAATTCATGGTACGAAAAACAAATAACTAAGAAAGTTTAGACCAATAACTAAGAGACAGAAGTAACCCAACTATTTTGCCATATTCTGTTTGTTAAACTGTGTTTCTGAATATTCCTCCATATTTAAAAACGCTCGTGTGTGATTAATTTTGAAGTAAGGGGAAAGAGGAAGCATATAGTTGTTAAACATGGTAACTCTGCTTGATGTTCGATGATTTATATTCTTGGTAATTATCTAAAAAGAGCAAATTAAGTAAACTTTGCATTTCTTCGTAGGAAAAGATATCGTTGCACATTTATTATATTCAAATTAAACAATGAAATAAGTTTTTGAATAAATATTAAAAGAATCACTTTCTTTCAGCAAGTAATAAAGAAACTTTCACCATCTCCTTCATAAATTGTTCTTCCTTTTAACGTTTGACGCCATCGTCAGCGCTTGGCAAGGTCATCACAAAGACGAAATATTTAAATTTTTTGGAAAAAGCGTGATGACAGCAGATGGAAAAGGTGACGACGAATGGAGTTTTCGTGTTTTTCGTTCCGCGAATTCGATACGCCATATGTTAGGGGAGAAAAATTACAAATTTTTGTGATGTAAGATAAACCAAAAAAAGGAAATTAATACTGGAATCTTCTCTGGCTTTAAGTAAACTAGTTATTACTTCTAAATTTATTAGCAATTTTCTCTGTTCGAACGCTTTGGATGCAAAAAATAGTACTTATAACCGGAGGAAGTGTCTGCATTGTAATCAAAGAAAATGAGCCACCAACAAGCAGTTACATTTTCCATTCTTAATTATTTTTTCCCTTAAATGTTTCGTAATCTGTGGTGAACTTTAATTTTAAAATAATTGCTTAATATATTTCTTTCGTTGTCTACAATAAATCTGTAACAAATTCTTTGAGTTCTTTAAAACAAAAGTAAATTTGAAAAAATCATATTAGCATATTCTGATTTATATTTGTCAGTGGCGAATGAAATAACATGTTTTCGTCTTCCAAAACAGGAGAATGATATGTATAGAGGACATCTGCTTCAGCTTTATGCAATACTATTTAAGCTTTTTATTGTGGAAGATCTGAAAACGCATGGAATTTTCCTCTGATTAGCGGTTAATTGCTAATTGAAACAAACTGTCCATATATTTTTCATGCTAACCTTTGAAGAATCTCTCATGGTTGCATTCCGAATAGGCCTTATCACGTAACTGCAGAATTAACGGCCGTATAATGCAAGCATAACATTTCTATTACTTATCTTTTTTCCTTCATTTGTTATGGTTAAGCGAGATATTTTGGAAAGAATTATATTTAATACCTACATTATTAAGATATATTTAAAAGTTCATATTTCGACTTACACCTCCTTCTACAGAAGGGCCCACCAGCGACCAGCGTTAATGTACACATAACCAAAGCCTTTTGAGCTATTTTATTCATTTCTGATTTGCAAATGATATTCTCTTCGTCACAATTTCATGATATCAGTGTATTTCTTTTATTAGTTTTAAAGTTTCTTCAATTGCAGCTAATTCAATAATAATTGGGATGAAACACATGAAATATACATAAATGCATCTAAAAAATATCAATCTCAACGCTAATATATATATATACTTATTAAGAAAATACGTTCTCTCCACCTTTGTATGCACAATATGCAGTCTATTCACAGGACATAGCTTACGAATAACTAAAAAAGAAAGACTAATAGCGCACTTCTTCCACTAGGATTCGAGGAATGCGCAGGAATTTCAATCAGCGAGACCTGAACAGTAAAAACGTATGGACGTTAATGTATATATTTTACTAAATACACTCACTGATATATTAATTACATAATTAAAAGCATTTCAAAGAGTACTTTACATAGCGTTTATTAAAAAACCCGAAAAGTAAAGAATAATTGTAGCTAGCTTCCTGCACAAAAAATACGATGAATAGAAGTGCATAGCTACATCTTGAATAATTAACCATATATTTTTACTAAACGATTGCACAAGATTTTACGTAACGTCAGTTTACGATACAATAGTTTCAAAGCAAATTTCTTTCTCCCTCATGACTTTGCTGTTTTGAATAGCTCATTTTAACTATATGATTTTATGTTTTTAATTTTAGGGTAGTTATTTCTTAAACTCATAAACTTTCCAGGGTTGCTTAATTTAAAACAGTATCAAATGGAATTTGCATACGAAGAGTGGATTGAACCATTTTAACCCAAAAGGGACGCCAGCCCCGAATTAGGTATTAGCCTCGAAGAAGCACTTTGGGTTGAATAACAATAAATGGCGCATCGCTTTCCATATTGTAGCCACCAAATAGTATCACTCTGTTTTATATTTAAAGGAATTACATAATGAGGAATCTGCATGAATATATCTATATCTCGCACTGTGAAAAACAACGATACCTAGAGCTATTAAATTTTGAATAACGTAGTCCTCCACCCGAAGCCCACACCTGGAAGCCCGAATTTTGAATTTCGAATTTGCTTTATTATTTACTTCAGATTTAGGAAAGCTTTATCAAATTTTTGATTAACAAACTCTACGATTTTAAAGAGAGCAGTGGTAATACTATACAAAAAAAAAAAAAAAAAAAAAAAAATTTTTTAATTCTAAAGGTATGTTGTTTTTAAATATTTTTGTTATTTTGCTGTTGAATCGAATTTTACGTGGTGTAAGCGTTAAGAAGGCAATTTTTAATAGATAAAGTAAACACACAAAACGTTAATATTAAAAAGGGGAAAAAAACTTTGTAAAGCCATCTTAGTACGAAAACTGTAAACTGATATGATGAACTGAACAAAGACTGAAAAAAAAAACAGAATAATATATGGCAACACTTAACGCTTTGTCGAGAATTCTACACATATACTGCTATGTTGCTTTTAAATTTTTTGTAATTTATCTGTTGAATTGTAAATGGCGTAAGTGGGAAGAAAATGATCCTTAATTATAAAGCTAAAAAGGCCAAAAAAAGTAGGTAAGCTGTAGTGAATGTAACAGCAGACTGGTAGTTTGTGAGCTCAGCGAGAGCGTAAAAAACATTAACAAACCCTTTTGAGCGATAGTTAAAATCTGAAACGCTTGAGGTTTTTTTATTTAATTATTAAATCTTGTGATTTTTATATTTTCTAATTTTTAAAATAGTTTTAAACTTGTTAAAATTTCAATAGAAAACTTTTCCAGGTATTTGACTGTAATTTAATGTTTTCAAATTTCAGCTGTTTATTATTTCTGTTTACGCTTAAGACTCGCTTAGTGTTTCTGAATTTTATTCAGCTATCGAAAAGGTTAGTTACAGCTTGAGATTTTGAAATTAGAAAAAGCAATTAAATGCTTTGATCTAAAATTGCTTTTATCTGGAGAACGCAAAGTTTTCAAAGAAATATATTCCGTTGTCTGCTGTTTCATTTTTCTAAACAGAATAACAAGATCAATATTTTTAACATTCCAGTCTTCTTCGGAGTTACGTTTACGGAGTGTTGTATCAGCTTAAATAAAAATTTATTTCATTTATTGATATCAATATGCAATTGCAATTTGATGCGACTTTTAAAGCTGCAGTTGCAAATTCTTAAATATGTTTCCTGATAATCATATGTAAGTACTAAGCATTAAATAGACGATACATTTTTAACAACTTTGTTGCCATTGTTGAAATTGTTGATATTATTTTCCTGAAAAGAAAATAATATTTACCTCTAAAAATCGATGGTTGAAATATGCTTTCTTTCTCACATAACAATAGAATTCCACTAAACCGCGAGATAACATATTTTCGAACTCGCATTCTTGTATTTTAATGGGAGCACAATAACTGTAACTGTAATTGGACGGAAAGAAATAGCAGTATATTACAGCGTTATTTATTGCATTTTTATTAAACTTATTCTCTGTTAAGCGTAAATATAAACTTTTGCTGTATTTTTCTAAACCTGATGTCGTTCGTTTTCGGAAAATGGATTATCAGAAATTGTTTATTGTGTCTGATATAGCTTATCGTATTTGACATATATTTTGTGTACTTTTTCTGTCATTTCTTCAGTCTAAATATGTTTGCATAGCTTTTATGAACCAAACGTTCGCGGCGTTTTCATGAAATTTATATTTATGTTTCACAGAGATATCGAACGGAATAGAAACTGAATTTTGAGTGTTATTCCTTAAATCTTCTTATTTGTGTTATTCTTCAAAAGCGTTTTCTAAGAAAGATGACATCGCATCTCTATTCCAAGCTTTCAAAAATGAAAGAAATAAATAATAAATAAAAAATAGATAAAATGATATCCAGAAACCTATTATTAAATATATCCACAATGAAATAAATAAATAAGAAATAAGAAATAGATAAAATGATATCCAAAAACCTATTAATAAATATATCAAATAGAACACTTTCGAGGTGTTCATTGTGTTCTCAATTTGTGGAATTATTTTCCTAGCGAAATAAAAAAAATATTGCCATTTGAGGAAAATAACTGCTATAAGCCTACTTTAGTGATCCCATTAAAACAAAAAGGCTGCATCTTAAGAAAAGTCTTTGTTTGTTTTATTTTGGTTTATTTTTATTAAATAAGTGTACACTCTTCACTCGATGTCAATTTGAGATAAAATAACAACGGAACAATTTTTTTTCTCTCCGTTTGCCTTCGCTATTTTGAATAAACTAGACATCACTGCACATTTTGGAGCAGGAAACATTAAGAAATCTCCGGGATTCGAGCCATGGACCTTCTGCTTGCAAGCTGAACACGTTAATTACTTACACCATAACATCACGTACGGGGAAATACGATAGTTCCTTATATTTCCTTATAGTTATATTTCCTTATAGTTCCTTATAATATAGTAGAAAATCTGAAATATTTTTATAACGTTGTCAGATTATTCGGCTAATCCTGATTATCTGAACAATTAAAATAACTGACATGTAAAATATAATTTTTAATGAGAAAAGCCGTTCCCCGAAATAAGTTGTAGAGCCATTAATAGTTTTTGAAGCAGAAGAGGTGAAAAATGCGTGGTGCCCTCGCCGGGAATCAAACCTTGGACCTCTTGAATATGCTTCTAATTACACGAAGAAGAATTCGAAAAGGAGCCACAAAATGTCTTATATACTCCCACTTTTAAAAGTCAGCTAGGGATGAGGAGATCCGCTCGCCGAATGCTTGTTATGATGAATTATCATCCACCACCTTTTTAGTTCGGTGGCCACTTGTAGAGTCATTAGGATTTTTTGAAGCCGGAGAGGTGAAAAATGCGCAATGTTTCACTGGGACTCGAACCCTGGGCCTCCCGAATATGCGTCGAGTATGCTTCCAATTACACCATCAAGGCCTGCGGAAATTGAGGAGAAAATACCTTATGAAGTCTTCAATTTAAAATGAATTAACGTAAGAATTTTACCTACAGGGATCTATCGGTGTGTCATAACAGGAAGCATGAAAAATCAACTGTGCCTTCTTCAGCAATCGAGTCGCAAATCCTTCAAGTGTTAACTGGGACCTACCAGCGGTCGAGCAGTAAAGACCCTGAACACTAGTAATTTGGTCCTAGGCTCGAATCCCGCGAACGGGCTGGTTGCAGAGGCGTTTTTGTAATTTTACCCATGTGTAACTTGTTAATACGAAACAGTTTCCCTTAGACAGTTCTCCACGGAGGCATCCCTCCCTTCCGTGTAGTGTCTTAGGGTGAAAGACCGAAATAATAATAACTGTTAACTGGGCGGGCATATCATTTAAACCACGAGCTAAGACACGAAGGAATTCGATAAATCCTCGCAGACTTATTGTTAATTATTGTAAATCTAATACTTATTTTAAAAGAGTTAAAAAAATCATAAAATAATTAATGAATTAAAAAGGGCAATTTTTTTTGTTGTTGTTGTCACATATGGATTTGCTCTTTACAAAATTCATCTGTGATTTTATATAACGAATAATAAAGGCGTGGTGCTTCCTTCACAAATTTATAAAGACAGCTGCTTATATTTTTGACAGTACAAATCGATTATTAGATTTTGTTATTTGTCGCCTACGCTGTTATTATTCGTGACATAAAATTGTAGATGAATTTTGTATGATAATTATTAAAAAATGTGTTAAAACGACTGATAATTCGATTAAATGTTAACAAGCATTCATCCCATAGACATTAATAATTAATTTATCTAATAATCATTAATCGCGATATGTTGAAAAAATACTATTTCTCAGGCCTTTTTACGTGTTACTAAATTCAGGTTTTGTACAACTAACTGTTCGACAGTGGAAATTTAAGTTAAGCCTAATTTGCATAATTTTTCGCTTTACCACTACTTAGCAGTGTTCCTTATCGATGTTTTCCCTGTTTTCCAGTAATTTGTATTTAAGATAGTGAAACATTCCATCTTTCCGTTTCTACATTATCTTGTTCTCTAATTCAGAAGGAAATAATCGCGCTCAATAAATCTGCCAGTAGAATCGCATTATCTTACTAAAGCTCCTATTAAGACTTTATTTTTATTGCCATAGAAGAAATAAAGATCGGTTTACGTGTCTGAATTACGTCATTAAATAAATCTGAATGAGTGCTTTGTATTAAGATGTTGGACTAACGTAGGGAGTAAAGTCACTGAAAGTGCACTGGCAAATGTGTTCTGAAATTGTCAGTAGTAGAAATTATGGCAAATAGTTTCTTTCAGTTACGATAAACTCATCTTCATATGAATAAATTGCATTATCAGTTTCAACAGAATTATCATTTTTATGCTCAGTGCTTTGTTCTTTCCTATTTATTGAATAATTAATTTGACTTTAAAAATCTCCTGTGATAAATGCAGAGAATACGTTAAAAATAGAATTAAACTTTATACAGATTGTAACTACTTTTAATTCTATTCTATATAAAGAAGGTTGTAGCGAAAATATAATGCAACGTCTTTTATTTTTCATTTCTTAAGTTTTGTATTTATCAATATGCAAGTTATAAAAACATTCTGGTTCACTTTTTTCCGTTTATAATAAAAGAGGAAGCTTTTGAAAGCAGATATTTTTTACATTTTGGAAAGTAACTTTTTTTCCCTTTTAACTGTTAGTCGCATTGAATCTTATCGGCAATTTAACGCTAACTGGTAATTTGTCTTAAAACGGAATTGTTTATGCACTATAGTCTGTTACTTTAAAGTAGGGCCTTCAAGATCATAACCACGCTTCAGTCATTTACGAGCGTATCGCGTGCGTCATTACCAAGTAGAAAGAATTAGAGACTTTTAGTAAAGAAGAGGACACGATCCTTTATCCGCAACAATCGTTGCTATGAGTAATAGCTTTGGGAAAAATGGCCTTGAAGAGCCTATTGTGAAGAAAGTGACTATAGTTAATATTTTATACACAGATATGACCGGATTGGATTTATTAGATTATAGAAAGTCACTCGAAATTCTATACCGTAAGAGACGCACTCATTTCTTAGAAGAATTTCTGAGATAAACTGGCTCTTATTAAAGCGGCACATATGGAAATCCAAGAAGAACGCACATGCAGGTAGCCAGTCTTCCGGCATCTGAGTTCCGGGTCGAACTTCCAGTGTCTGGTGGTCTTATTGGTGGATCCTTTGATAGGATGATGTTGATTACAAATCGGTTAACATCCGAATCTCCTGTTTTTATGTTTATTGAGAGGAGAGAAAGCATTAAAAAATGCAGTCGAGAAGCTTAAGATAAGTGTACCACATAGAAAAATTTACCATTACATTTTTTTTAAATTTTAGCAAAATTTTTTAAATTAAAAAAACACATGTTTCACAACTCAAATGTCTTTCAGTTTAACATATGAAAAATGCTCGTGCTGAGCAGTTTCAAAAGTACAGGTTTAAGAATTAATTACTCAGAAATTAGATGAGGAATTTTTTTATTTAAAATTAGCTTATAAGGAATTATTGCCTTCTTTTGTACGTACTGTCATGGTGTAAGTGGTAACACGTCCATCTAACAGTTCGAAGAGCCGTGATTCGAATCCTTATGAGGGCAGAGTTGATTTCTGAGTTTTTTTAGCACGAAATATATAACAGTCTCTAAAATGGAACCCGAAATAATATGTACCATACAATAATAATATCATCACCTGAATATTGTCTTCTTTAAGTATAAGGGAATATAAGGAACTATCGCATTTTTCCGTGCGTGTTGTTATGGTGTAAGCATTTAGTATGTTCAGCTAGGAATCAGAGGGTCCATGACTCGAATCCCGGAGAAGATATACTTGATTTCTTATGTTTCCTGCTCCTGTTATCTTGAATAATCAGAAATAGATATGTTATTAATTTTATCTTTAAAATCGTTAAAATCCTTGCAGTTAATATTGTACCAGACGAAAGGTACTTCTGATACAGTATATATGATTGCCACCAAAACAGAGCTTAAGCATTATGAACAATAAATACATCTGTCAAAATATTCAGGCTGATGGAAGTGCGGAGCTTTTTTGTAAAAGAAGGCTCCTCTGTAAAACAAAACAAAATTAAAATTATAATTCTAAAAACAATCCAAAACAAGAACCGCTATTGTCGAAAGAAAGGCTATTGTATTTTTTGTATACTTTTCCTTTTTTAAAATCTCTAAGAGAGCTGTGTGATTTTTCTGATGTAAAATACGTGACCTGGCAAAATAGCAATTATTGCCACTTCATTAGCGGAGAATATTTACTGCAAACATCTTTAATTTCGATTTAATTTCTATTTAGCTTAGTTTAAATTTGATTGTTCATTTTAGACCCAAGCGCGGTCTCTATTTTCTGTATCCCTCCCGAGTTGGGAAGTGGTTGTAAATAATTGTGATTTAATAAAACAGGATTTTAAATCCCTTTCAAGTGCAGTTCCTCTACCACTTAATCACAATATTCTACCACAGAAGATAGCTGCATTCAGCTCCCTGTTCCAGATCAGGATTTAAGGAGTTCACGAAGATGTTTACCAAGAATATTCACCGAACACTCAGTCCTGACAACAGAAAGCCTATCGTAAATGTTTAGATCAAATTATTTCTGGTGTATGTTGGAATCCGAATATGAAGATCTGATTGAATTTAAAATTTTTACGGTATTTTTATTTGTTATTTTTTATTTTTAACGGTAATGTGTTTTTTGAAATATTAGATTATAACCTAAAAGTTTCATAGCGTACTTTTTTTTTAATTCACTTGCTTATTACTGTGGATTCAGCCATTCACATAAAAATACAGCTTTCATGTTACTCCTTTTAATTCTTACACTAACATAATATTAAAGATACAAAACAAATTATTTCAGTTCATAATTACGACGACAATATAAACGACATAATTACGACGTTCATAATTACAAATACGACTGTGTACTTTAACATTGTATAGCAAAAGACTAACTAACTAAAATAAACCTGATATGGACACCATCACAATCTGATGTGGAATGACTTTCTTGTAGGGGTCTCTACAAAATATTCTTTTTAGAACAACAATAAACCGATATTAAGTATTGTTAGATATTTATTTGTTAGGCTAATTACATATATAAACTCTTATTATACATTTAATTATATTCCTTGTTTGCCGAAAATTATTTTTTTTAAATTTGACATTATCAAAACATGAATATTTTCGTCATTTAAAAAACTTCTGTAGTTGTAAGTATATGACTACGACCAAAGACTGCGGAAATAAAGGCTTGGTAAAGGCAATAAAGCCGAGTAATGGAGTGAGTATAAATATACTCACACCTAGACTATTCTAAATTTTATGTTCTCCTCCTAACTTCACCTTTTCTCCCAAATTCTAGATCTTTATAAATTACATAACGCTGCGTGCAAAGAGAACTGAAACCTAAAATTAACCAATCGAAGTTTAGCTGTACATATGCACCTACCTGGTATAAGTACTGCTCCGCGAGCAATTACGTCACTTCTTTTCTTAACTTCTCCTGCCCTGCAAAACTTCTGCGCTGTTATGCTTACTTGCCTAGGATGATGTCGTACTTTTAACCTGTGTACATAAAAAATATTGTACTTATTTAACTATGATTGAAAAATATCTTGTTTACAAAAATGATCTGCAGCCACGTTCTACATTCGAGTGTCATCTTTCTAAGTACGCAGTTTAACCTCTCTAAACCAAATCCGCAACCTTCTTTCTTTAAGACGAAATATCACACACACACACACATATGTATATATATATATACATAGTATTTTATACATATGTTTGGTACTACCGATTGCAATAAAACGCGACAAAGATACATATCGCTTTTGAAAGAAACCTCTTAAAAAAGTCCTTACACGTATTTCCTTCTGATAGCGTTCCGACTGCAAAAATTTTGAATAATTTTTAATGCTTAGAAATAAGCTCATATTACTGTAGTTTTCTTTAAAGTTTGATTTTCAACTAACTGAATTTTCGGAACGACAAAGGCCCAGAACAGAATTCTAAAGGAGAACTGTAAACCATTGTAAAGTGTAACTGTAAAATTTGATACAAGTAATGGAAAATCTGGGCGAAATTATCTGTTATGTTAAACATTACTGTTCTCAATAACATATATTAATCGACAAGCATCAAATGTGTTAACCACGTATTTTGATGATTTAAAACTTAAGTCATAAAAATAAATAAATAATTAATTAAAGGAATTAAGTGAAATTTCAGCATTCTTCAGCTTGACATAACTAAAGCATTTAAACTACACGCGTATTCTTATTGCAATATTCTCCGAAGGCATAATTAGTACCTTTCGTAATAATAGACATAATTTGCCAATTATCTTAATTTTGTACGCGAGTAAAGCTTCAACGTAAATTTCTTTTGCTGCAAAGAATAACGAAACCAAGTGATAGCAAAATACTTTACTTCAAAAAATATGAAAATGTAGAACTAACCTAAAGTAGGGAAAATGCCATTTGTTTGTTCCGGAAGATCAAAAGGTTTTCCACATTATGTATCTCATCCGTCTTAACCTGAAAAGCAAAAGCTATTTTAGATTACATTCTTAAAGAAATAAGCAATCATGCTTTAATTCAGTGTAACCATATAATTCAAGAGCACTCAATTGCGACAGCGGGTGATTTCTTAACATCGGGGTAGGAAGAAAGATGTGAAAGATTTCAGATGGAAGAATCAGCTGTAACCAAAGGCTTACAACATAGGACGACAAAAGTATGCCACTCAAAATCGCTGAACAATTTTACAGTAATCTTTATATAAGTGCAATGAAAGCAATATATTCTTTTATTTACATTTATTCAATATAATAATAATTTACATAATACTGAACATATAAATAAAAATATTAACTATTATAAACTTTAAACTTATGTGCATTTTTTTAATATAATAAAATTAAAATTTTCAGTTTTCAATTTTACACATCTTTTGAGTCACGAATCAAACTATCTCACGAAAACGGATAACAATTTGATGCAAACTTAAGAAACGAAAGTACTGATAAACATACTTTAGAACCATAGATATAATATTTGACTGTTTTAAGTTAAACGTTTGCTTTGCAGATGTGTGGAAACTTGTCCGTGAATTTTGGTTTTAATACAAAAGTCTCGAACATCAAACAACGTGTTTGCATTAAAACTTTCTGAAGCATTCCTAAAAAATTACAAATTTTACAGATAAATTAGTGGCATTACAAATTTTAACTATGGAATTTACGTAAGATTATAATTCAGTTCAACAGGTTAATAAACGTTCCTATGAGACTTAGCTTTAATAGATAATATTCAAAACGCTATCGATTGTAAAAAAGGGGGAGGCAAAATAAACTACACTACTTCCAATAATATATTTATTTCAAAATTTAAGCAAAACTGGAAGTGAGAAATAGGACAGGGAGTATACATAAGTCATTTTATCTAAAACAGATGTGAATAGCCGCATATTTAAGACATCAAGAAGAAGTAAAACATGAAAATTTCAGATTTTTTTTAAAAGCAAGGAGAGGATGAACATAAAGAGCAGAAGGCGATGAAGAATCTTAGCGAAATTTAGATTAGAAAGAAGATATAATTTACTCTTAACAGGAGAGAAATAAATTATAAATAAATAAAGAAAAGAAAAAAAAAAAAGAAAACAATCTGAAAGCTTTCAGATTTTATATTACATTTTTTCAATGTATTGTGTTTCGCGCGTTTTTTCGACGTACAGAGTGTTAGTTGTTTATTAAATATCATTTAAACCATAAAATTTAACCCAACAGCAATATCGCAAAATTTTTAAAAGAGCATGTCTTTAGAATTTCCGATACACAGTCTCTCGCGCTGAAGATAAATTTTCATTTATTTATTTATTTATTTTTAAGTCCAAAGGGGCTCTGTCCCTGAAGGACTATTGTTTTCGTTTTGCGATTTTGCGTCAGAAACATTAAATATTGGTTCATTTTTCACACTGTTGCCACCAAATATTGCAGCCCTGTATTATATTTAAAGAAATTAAATAATGAAGAATGTGCATAAATGTATGCACATTTCTCGCATTGTAATAAAACGATGGTACTTAGAGCCATCGAATTTTGAATGACGTAATCCTACTGCGAATATGGGCATCTGGAAGCCCAAATTTGAAATTTGGAACTTGTTTTATTAACGATTTCATATTTTGTAAAACTTTAACGAATTTTTGATTAACAAGCTCAAGAATTTTAAAGCGAGCCATGGCAACGTTGTACAGAAAAACATTTTTATCTCCAGCGCGTTAGACTGTGTATAGGAAATAATAAAGATACGCTCAGTTTAAAATTATTTTGCTATATTGTTCTTCAACTGATTTTTATCGTATAAGTGCGAAGAACATGATATTTAATAAATAAAGGTAGCACACAAAATGTTAAAAAAACGCTCCTTTAAACGTAATTTAAAATCTGAAACCTTTCAGATTTTCTTTTCTTTTCTTTTTTTTTAGACAGTGTTACCACTGCTCGCTTTGATATCGTTGAGTTTGTTAATAAAAAATTTTTAATAGTGTTACAAAACGTGAAATCGATAATAAAACAAATTCCAAATTCCAAATTAGGGCTTCCAGAGGCCCATATTCAAATGGAGACGTACGTTATTCAAAATTCGATGGCTGTAGGTAACGTTATTTTTTCACAATGTGAGAAACATATATCCATTTATGTATATTCTTTACTATTTAATTTCTTTAAATATAATACAGGGTTCTCATATTTGGTGGCAACAATTTAAAAAGCGATTCGCCGTTTATAGTAAATCAACGCAAAATGTCAATACAAAATTAATAGCCCTCCTGGACAAATTGCCCCTTTGGGCTAACAAATCATTTGTTTTCTATAGATTAAAATATTAAACTTTTAATTTCTATGAATATATTTCATAGATACCTAAAATGTAAAATCATATTTAATATGTTAATGTACCTTAATTATCCTGAGAATTACGTTATTTCGTTACTCATTACTTAATATCATCTGCAGATACTTTTCTTTAATAATTCTGTGGAAGTTTAGTGATTTATTTTGGTTAACGTATTGGCCCCACCTGTGGCCGAGAGATTAAAACAGCTCAATACTAGTAGTTCGCCCCGAGATCAGACCCTGGCGGGCGAGATGGTTGATGTTGGATTTTTGTGATTTTTCCTATATGTAGCACGTATGTTGACCAATTTCCTAGAAAATCCTCTGCGAAAGTATCCCTCCCTTTAGGCAGATAATCCTCTTGGGGCTTATCATATTTAAATAACCTAACCTAAGTTATTCATGTTCGCATATTATGCGGAGAAGTATAATACTTAATAGTGGTGCATTTCCAATTCAGATATCGAAAGATAAAAAGAATAATTTGTTCTCCTATTCATGAAATTTTAAGAAAATTCTACGTCAGTGAAACGCGTAATTCAACGTTTCCTTTACAGCCTGCAATTTTTAATACCACAAGATTGCAAATATTTGTTGATGGCAAATATTGTCGAAAGAACTCTTGAAATAAATTGTAAGTACACGAAATAGAATTTGACTTATTCCTTTTAGTTTTCAAGACTTTCTGCTTAAGATGATGATTACTTCGTTCGCAAAGCCAAAATGAGTTTCCGTTGATAAGACAACTAAAAGAAAATTGTTTACTTTAAAGTTTTGCAAGGCGTTTTAAAGATTCAACTTAACTCGTTGGATATATGCAATAATTTGGAGGCGGCGGGGTGGAACATGAATATCTAAATAATTAATTCCGCCAGCTGTGGGATACTTTTGAGGTACATTTTCCTTCATGATTCAGCGAAAACGTTGTAAATATAATACTCAGTATCCCATAAGTCCTGATCTAGACTCAGTTTAAAGAAAATGATATAAAAGTTACCAGAAGCTTGGGGCATACGAGCTAGTTTCCCTTAGAAAGTTCTCCTGTAGGAACATTACATTTTTCTGATGCAGAATGATGCAAAAATCGGGCAATGTCCTCGCCGGGACTCGAACCTGGATCTCTTGAATACGCGCTGAATGTGCTACCATTACACTACGAAGGCACGAAGTAAGGATGGAGAAAATACCTTACATACTTCCCCTTTTAAAGGGCGACTAGGGATTAGGGGACCCAGTCGCCGCCAAATTTTGGTGCTTAAGAATCATTCTCCATCACCTTTTAGTTCGGGCACCACTGTAGAGTCATTAGGTTATTTTGAAGCAGGAGACGTGAAAAATGAGTAATGCCTTTTCCGGGATTCGAACCTGTACCTCTCGAATACGCGCTGAGTGTGGTACCGTTACACCATGAAGGTATGAAAAAAGGAAGTAGAAAATGCCTTATAGTCCAAGAAAACATCTCTCCTCTTAGGTAGATAACTCTCGAGTGCTTTGCTATAATTAAATAAACCAAAGCATGCAAAAACTTACAGATCAAATTTACAATACGATTTCGGACATGCTAAATTTTAGATAACAAATTTGAACTTTATGTCTAATATTTTGACTATAAAACTGCCTTTTATTGAGGCGTAAAAGAATTAAAGTTTAAACTTAGTTAACCATACAGAGAAATTTTAATATTTTGACTAAACACATTTTCCTTTTTCATCTATTTGTTGCAAGATTACAACAAGTGGGGCAGTTTTAAGATATTTTTTCGTTAAATAATCATAAAAAAAACATCAAATGATCGTAGTTTAAAACTTCTTAATTAACCAGGCACTTAATGTTTATGTTGTCATAAAAATGTTTCTTTGTTAATGCAGACAATATTTCTGTAAAAAACGTAGCTTTATTTCCTCTGAGTAAAATTCTTGACTCACTAAACAAGTTTTGTTCACTTAATTTTCACAAATTCGCAAATTCTTTCAGGATGGTTTGTCTTCCCCAGCCATGCAGTTAAATACAAATTGTGAAAACGCTAAATAAATAAGCCGTTCGTTACTACTTGTGTTCTTTCTGTTTGCCTCTTTCGATAGCTTTAAGACTAATAACCATAGAAAACAGACTAATGAACTCTCACGTTATCTGCCCGTTTTCAACAAGGTTCTGCGAAGTCAACGGAAAGAGAGAAACTCACATCCAATCAGCAAGGAAGGGACAGCTTTTCGAAATAATTAGAGGCACGGGCACGAGGGAGCCCCGAGAACGCCAACAAACTATTGATTATATCGCCTTAATTTATCATCGCAGGACATGGGGTGGCTTATGCCCTCCTGTCACGTGAACGGTTGTTACTTGTTCTGCTTTTGCTTATTTGCTACCATTTTTTCCCAATCCATCGTGTATGTCGAGTACTATTCTTTGAGAGGGTATTGGATTTCGGCGATTGTTTGTGATTATCGATTGTGAGTCCTGGTCACATGAAAGTGACTACTTTAATTCCTGTTCGGAATTGTTAAGTGTCGCGCTACAGCTTATGAATTTTTCAAGAGGTATCTTGAAAGCTTTCAGTTTATATAGCGAATATATTTACTATACACATATATTACTTTTCCGGCATGTACCTTCCTTTTGAACCTTAGATGCATGTTCTCAATAAGTAAATATTGATTAGAGTTATAAAACTCACTTATTTATTGACACGTATTCTCAACTGTCAACAGTCTGTTGCTTTGGATAGAGTGGAGGAAGGTACAGAAATGTCAATAATGTATTGTTTATCGTGAATCGCTGCCTGAATGAGGGAACTCTAAAGTAGATTTTTCTGTGTTGTTTTCTAATTATTATTCCCTTAACAAATGCATCAAAAAGAAAGCGTACATTAAATAACAAACTAATCTACCTCATTTCATACTTTAAGATGGTTAAGATAAGTGTAAAAACTTGTTTTTCCTATAAATGTGGTTTATGTTGATTTGAAAAGTTATAAAACAATTCAAAATGCATTAAAAGGGAAAGCTTAATGCTTTAAAGTATAAAATTTATTTGAAGAAAAAGTAATTTTTATTCTGCTATCTCAGTACTCGTGTAATTTCATATATATGTTATCAACAATGCAGGTCAAAGTTTCGAAAAGACAAACTGGCACACATAACGTACTCTCGCTATTGATTCTTCTAAAATTTCATGGAAAATCGTGACTTTCGATGCTTTCTTCAAACGAAGAACTGCACTTTAGTTTTTGCTCAGAAGAGATGAACTACGCAATTTTGAATTTGCTTTAGCATAGCCTTCAGCATAAATTGTGCTGTATGAAAATGGAGAAGCAAGGTGTCCGACAAAAAATCATAGCATGTTGGCGATTCTGGCCACCCAGACGGTATAGTGGTTAGGCCGAATACTGAAAGTCCCGGGTTCGAATTCCGGAGAAGACATGGATACAAAACTATCTGTCCCTTCATAGGAGGTAGCGGTTGTGGTGCCTTCACAATAATATTATTAGGTGCTATTATATTATGCCACACTTAGGTGCCTCCGCAGTAAATGGCCACCCCTTCTGACCTTAGTAGTGGCCAATGCAGTTATAGGCAAGTGCCCGCCATTGGAAAAAAACTGGCGATACTTCGATGGACTATCCAAAATTGCAAGCCAAGACGGCAAAAACAGTGTTTTCGTAATCGTGACTGCTTAACTTAAGTTAGTGAGCGCGGTGATGATTACTAAGAAGGAACTAAGGGAGTATTGGATGTTGAATCGCAATGATGTAATGTTAGTGCAAAATGAATATAAATTGATATTCATTCTGTTAAAGAAAGCGTAAGTGCTATCGAATTTTAGATCAAGCCTTTTAACTTAAAGCCTTTTCTCGATTCTTTGTTAATCCTTTGACAAAACAGTATTTGTCATTCTGTTTAATGCTTAGGTGTTATACACTGCTTTGAGAAAATATATATATAATAATTACAGTATTATAGAGACATTAGGCTTTTTTGATGCTGAGAGACGTGAAAAATGAGAAATGCCCGGGACTCGAACCTTGGACCTCTCGAATACGCGTCGAGTGTACTGGCCATTACACCACGAAGGCATGCTAAGAAGGCGGCAGGAGAAATACCTTATATACCCCTTTTTTTAAAGAGCTACTGGAGGTTAGGAAAACCAATCGCCAAATCCTGGTGGTTGAGAATCATCATCCACCACCTTCTTTAGTTCGGGAGTCACCGTAGAGACATTAGGATTTTGACGCGCCGAGTGTGCTGACCATTACACCACGAAGGCATGCTAAAAAGGCGAGAGAAATACCTTATAGTATCTATAAAGTATATAAAATAATTCGGATATTTCATACTTTGACCAGAAATACCAGGCATTCTATATATTGCCTAAACATCGTATAGAATACTTGCTTTTCATACATTGCAGGTAAAATTTATATATAAAATTGATTCATTATTTATGTATTTTTGTTTATTTATTTTTATATTTTAAATAATATTCAAACTACCTTATATTTCATATAATTTAGTATATTAATGGGTGAATAATATGCATAACATTTTCTTCAAGTCTGAGATTTTTTAAACTGACTATATTCTTACTACTTGCCTATTTCTGCAACGTATTACTTTCTTTAGAAGTGTTGAAATTACATAAACGTTTCAACCAAGAATGTCTTGGTCAAGACCAAGGATTGTTGTCCCCCAGCTAATAGCATACTTAATTTGTACCTTTAAACTTAAATTTTATGTTTAATTATAGATATTTTAAAGTTAGCATTACTTATTTATATTTTCAAATTTATGTTTTTTGATGGTATTTGATGCAAACACTCAAATAACATAAAATTTAATATTTTCTTTCAAATTTAATAAAATATTTAATGATTTTTACATTAGCTTACTAAATCTTACTAAAAGGGATATTTTCCCGCCCGATAAATAATTCTGACGCAAAAAGATATATTCTTCCCTTCTGTATTTCTATAATATACTGTTAGAAATACCTGGAAAACATTGCTAATTTGCGAAATCCCAGCAAACCATAAATATAAAGAAAAATATTTGCCATAACTCTATAACGTTTGAAACAAAGGATTTTAAATCAAAAATAATTGAAACGCCAAATGGCATTATTAAAACGAACCTAATTCTTTACCCCGCTACAAAAGAAATCGGTGGATAAAATGGTTTACTCGAGAGTTGTATTACGTCAACTGTAAATGATGTTCGAAGAATTCGAGAGCAATAAAATTACAGACGGCAAGTACTTTCTTCGCTACTTTTTATTCCAATTAGCGAAAGTAAATTTGGAAGCGTTACGTTTTCGAGTTTAAACAAATAACTCAGGCATCTTTATGATATATCGCGTTGTATATTCCCCTATTGTATGCAATAAATGGAAAAAAGAATCAGTTCAAAGTGTGAAAGTGTAAATTTTCTAATTATCGTAAATTAATCTAACTATTCCCTTTTACCGTAAACAGGTATCAAAAAGTGTGATTTCTTAATATACTGAGTGAGTTCTACATTCTAAAATGCATGAAACGACACGTGAAGGGAAATTTTGTAAAGACATTAGGCATGTTGAAGTTGGAAACGTGAAAAATGAACAATGCCCTCAGCAGGACTCGAACCTCGGACCTCTCGAATACGCGTCGTGTGTGCTGATCTCTTACACCCCAAAAACATGCTGAATGGAGGAAGAAAATACGTTATATACTCCCCCTTTTAAAAGGCGACTGGGGAAGAGAAAACCCAATCTCCAAATGCTGATGGTGGAGAATCATCATCTACCACATTTTAGTTCGGGCGCTACTGTAGAGACATTGGGTATTTTGAAGTTGGGAACGTGAAAAATGAGCAATGCCCTCGCTGAGACTTGAACCTCGGCCCTCTCTAATACGTTTCGAGTGTGCTGACAGTTACAGCACGAACGCATGCCGATAGGAGGCAGAAAAAATCCTTATAATCTGGTAACAGAAAAATGCAATTACACGGAGGAAGAAATAATTGAGAAAAAAACAGCAGTAGTGGTTAAATAGATACCATTCAGTATGTTTTAATATAAACTAAATGACGTTAAAAATAAAACTTTAAATCATTTTTGGTACACATCTTTATTTTTCTTTGTTATTTTCGGCTCTTTACTTTTCATACCTGCCTTCTAATCGGATACCAAATAAACCTAAATATGAACTATTATAAATGCAGTACACAGTTTTCAAACATAAAAGCATAAATAAAGAAGCAATAGATTTACAGTTCGCAATTTAGGAATTTTAAAACCTAAACATAAAAGATAAAATGAATTTAAGTTTTAATTTTCTGTATCAATGAAATGTTGAGAAGATGCTGTGTATGGTAACAGACTTCGATGCTAATTTATACAGAATGATAGAAAGCAACAGGCGTATTTCTTTAAAGCATAATTATGAGTATCTCTATTACATTCTATGAAAGCATCATAAAGCATCATGATACTGTAAAGAAATATAATCCATACAGTAAAATTGACACCAAACACAGTTGAAGTTTCCGTTATCGGTTTCCGATGCAGCATGCCCGTTCGTCCGGGACCGAGCCCAGGTGGAATACCTAGTATCCAGTTGTCTTAACCATTCAGTCACTGAAGACGACATGAAACGTTCAAGAAAACCATCACCTGATATTTCATTTCCACTGAAACCTTCTAAGTTTAAAATATTTCATTCAGGTTAGATTCAGGTTAAACTGCAGTGATCTTGTTAGGTGCTTGTTTCGGAGAACTTTCGGGTTTTAAATTATAAATTGAAGTTAATGAATGAAAATTAAACAAAAAAAATTAGATCGGAAAGACTGGTTTTCCCTAGATAGGAAAGATTGGTTTGGAGTGGAAAACATGGAAAATGAACTGTCCTTTCGCCGGGAATTGAACCACAGATATACCAGGTTATTGGCTGAATGAATTGACTACTACGCATACAGATTCACTGGAGAAATTTCTTTAATTCTATGCAATATTATAGTCTAACACTTCAAAGATGTTAAGCTTAATAACTAGTAAACATGCTGTAAGAAGGGATTAAAATAAAATAAATATTTATCACTCTTCAATTTTTGAAACATTTTTCTTTGCTTTTCCTTTTTTTCTCCCTTTTTCTTTTTTTAATAATTCCTCGCATATAATATTAAAATTAAGAATATTTCTAATAAATAGTTTATAGAATTTGGTGTTTTTTTGGTAACATAAACTAGAGCCAAAACTTTAAAAGGCACTAATTATTGGTTACAGAAGCCAACAATGATGGCTTTAAAGATAAAGGATTAACTAAAACTAATGAAAATAAGTATAGCATAACAACTCCGAAATTCCAATAATGCACAAGCTACCTCTGACCTAAGTTTACGTAAACAAACCTAATGGCAAGGGTAATACACCGCCGCAGGATGTTAATCGTGAGAAACTCCAGTTTAGCAACGTGGCCTTCAATCAGGCAGAACACGTTCTGATTTTACCTTCTAAAACCTTCCTTTAAATACTCTCTACTTTCTACCTTATTTGCATATCGCACGAGCTAGAAATTTACATTCCGGCAGGGAAATAGAAATGAGATCGATAGGAAAGAATATTAATATAAAATAATTGGTTAGAAACTTACATGGTATCTTAAAAATTAATTAATTTATTAACAGTATAAGGTTTCAAATTATATCCTTTGTATCTCCGCTAAGCCCCTTTGTAACAATAATTTTCGCGTAACTTATAACGAGCAATTGGACTAACGCATAAATTCGTAATACTTTATTATGAGTCGGTAACATTGCGCTACCAAAAGTTGTTTGTTCATTATTTCATTGTTACTGTTTGGCTTATAGTTTTGTGTTCGTAAAAAGACTGTGTATTCTAATTCTGAGTCCATTTTATATATTTTAAAAGAGAAATAAGAAGTATGAAATAGACAACGTTAAATATTTCCGAGTCATTCTATTCGTGCATTTTAACCGAGGATCAGATGCAGCAAGAACAGCAAAAAACAATTTGGGCAATAAATAGAGCTACTGTTTTTGCTAAAAGTACGAAAAACAGATGTTACACTCAGTTCCGGGGAAACGATTTGTCTTATCTGATGGCCCATGTTCAAGAGGACCACCAGATTTTGACAAGGATAATTTAAATCAGCACCTTCACGAGTATCCTCGTTAAAGCATGCTAGAATTAATGCAACTTACGGCATGCAGATACTCAACCATTGCCCATCATTTGTATTCAACGAATAAGGCATAATCCGCAATAAAAACTCTACGAACTTACATTAATGACCGAATATGCAGGGTATTTATAAAGCCCCGGACCCATTTTGATGTTTGATAACTCATAAAATAATGAAGATATAAACAAACTTATGGCATTTATGGATGGAATAACTTACATGTTTTCCTTTTCAAGTTTGAATATCTTTACTTTTGTAAATATCGTCTGCGAGTGTGGTTAATTTGAGATAACTTCATTTTCCAGTCCAAATATCTGTACTTTTCTAAATATCGTCTGCTTATTAATTGCATTTTTCTCTCTTTTGTTTTTGGCAACTATTGCAATGTTATGTTTACTTTTGATGTGTTTATTCTAGTACTTTTGTATGGGATGTTTTATTCGACCGGATATCAAGGAGAATGCATATACCACAAGAGATGGATTGGGCGAGGAGGTCCAATTCCTTGGCCACCCAGATCACCTGATAAACGCCGCTGGACTTTTGCCTTTGAGGATTTGTAAAGGTCAACATTTACAGGAAGAGAGTGTCGAACATTGATGACCTAAAAGCCAGAATTACAACCGCGACAGTCTCTGTGGATGCCGACATGCTTGCCGGTACCTGGCGTGAAATTGAATATCGACTTGATATTCTCCGTGCGACGAAGGGGGCAACATCAAAAAACAATGTGGAAGTTCATTGACAAGGACTATGAAACTTTTTGAGTCTATCTAACCATTTATGTTATTAATTTTAATCTATCTTTATTTTATTATTTATTTATTATTTTATGAGTTATTAAACATCAAAATGGGTCCGGGACTTTATAAACACCCTGTATTATTATGTCAGAAGTGTCCTTTTTAAATGAAAAACAAATACCTTTCGCCAACTGTTAAAAATAAAACTTAAAAGGCGCGTGCTCACTTGCACTTTACATTTGACAAAATTCAGCTCCGGCTTTTCAGCCTTTAGCGCAGTATATTTTTTCTTCTTGAAGAGGATCATTATCTTATTCTCTAGAAATGCATATAATTTTCCTATGAAATTAAAGTAAATATCAGGTGGCATTATGCTTTAATTTAAAACTAAAATCTTAAGAATTTAAAAACAGAATAATTTAAGAATTTTTGCATTTTAGTTTCAACACTGATTGGCGTACTTTACCTACAAGCTGTAGCGTTAAAAGTTTTATTGGATTTGCATTCCATCTGTCGTACCAAATCGTGAATCAGAGTATTAGTGAGTGCTTCTGAGAAAGATCTTTACTATTACAGAAAGCAAAAAATTCAGAAAAATAATACACGCGCCGTCGCAATTTATGTTTGGATTTTTAAATGCTGCCTTGGGAAGAGTGCTTTTGAAGCAGATGATTTCCATTTTATAGATAGAACTGGTATGCTTAGGAAGAAGTTAATATTTTTTTCTGTTATATTATGTGTATTTTATCTCTGCTTTGTTAAGCATATTTTACATTTTTTACATTACATTAGCAGTTTGCCCTAGACTATTAATTTCATTTTGGCATTTTGCGTTGGTTCGCTTTAAATGTCGGTTCACTTTTCAAACTGTTGCCACCATATTACAGCCCTATGTTATATTTAAAGAAATTGAATAGTGGAGGATCTGGATAAATGTGTGTATGTTTCTCGCATTGTGATAAAACTACGGTACCTAGAGCCATCCAATTTTAAATAACGTAACCCTCCTGCGAATATGGACATCTGGAAGCTCAAATATGAAATTTGGAATTTGTTTTATTACCGATTTCATATTTTGTAAAACTTTAACGAATTTTTGATTAACAAACTCCAGGATTTCAAAGCGAGCGATGGTAACTTTGTAGAGAAAAAATATTTTTATTTCCAGCGCGTGAGACTGTGTATCGGAAATTCTAAAGTTATGCTCATTTTAAAATTATTTTGCGATATTGCTGTTCAACTGAATTTTATGGTTTAAGTACAAACAACATGATACTTAATAAATAAAGGTAACACACAAAGCGTTAAAGAAACGCCCCTTTGGACGTAATGTAAAATCTGAAAGCTTTCAAATTTTTTTCTTGTGTTTAGATTTACTGACACAGAAGTATTTTCGACTAAATATGACAGAACTAACAATGCAGAAGATTAAGTTTTTGACCCGTAGTGCCTTTAATATAAGCGCAGTAGACAAAAAAGGATGTCTGCTTGATTACTGGAGAATTATAAAGTCAAAAGAAAGTATTCAAGACTTACAAAACTACGGCTTTCTATCGGCATCGACTGAATGTATCGAACAGATCAGAGAAGTTCTTGTATGAATTTACATAAAAAAGTTAAAATTGCTATACAAAAGCTTAATTTAAGGAACTTTGAATACTTTTTCCTTGCAACTTAAGGATTCCATGGCGAAGTTTAATAGATATGCATGATGAAATCAGCAGCTTTATGAATTAATCTTCTTTCTACCGCAAATCGTATTCGGATACACAGCTTCATTTCTGTGTTATGAATCTGGGTAATGATAAAGATCTTTCTCGTACATCCTGTATTTCGGAGCAACATCAGTTCGTTATGTAGCTGCGGAATGTGCTATAATTGAACGAGTTGCCGCAGATAATAAAAGTTCGTGAGGTCCAGCAATGCAATCAGCAAAGACAACAAACGCCTTTCGCTTCATCCAGTATTAGGCATTTATACGTCCCTGCCACAGAACGACGCCAATTTGTGAGGGCGCAGTCAATTGGAGCTTCGGAAGGACTCTGGAGGAAAATAACGGGAAAGGTCAATCTTCATTAACTGCCCACAAACACAGTATTACTTTTCCTCTATCGTGGTTCTCTGCGCTTCCCTGACATGTGAACCTGTGCGTGCCAGCGCCGTCATTCAGCGGTCAAACAAAGAAGTTAATCTCGCCCTAAAGGTTTTAGTGGAATAAACAGAGAGCTTTGAATAAAATACCCTCGAAGTGTCGGCGGTATTATTGATATAGACGGTAGATTCGCCTTTTAACGATTTGCAAATGTTTAATGCTATGTCACATAATCCAGTCTGGCCGCCAACAGAATCGTTTTAAAATAGAATGCTTTTAATAATTTGTAGTGATTCATTTTCAAACGCAAAATAATAAAATGGATTAAGGAGTTCATTATTACAGGATATTTTCTTTCTTCTAAAAATTAACTTTTTTTTAAATCAAGACAGTTAGATAACGACTTTTGTTTTAAAACCAAAATTTTAAAATGCTTATAATTAGGAAAAAAACAAATTCTGGTGAAAACCGTTTGCGGTTAAGATATTACTGTGATGGTTTCAGGATGTTGATTGTGACACTCGAGACCAGCAACGGTTAGATTGATTGTCAACTGACATTATCATTGAAAAGCATCAATCACTGAGAAACTCGTCCAAAATGACAGAGACAGAACATGGAGTACAAGGGTATGGCAGACGTATATGTGTTAACGTTCATTCAACGACAGGGATACAGATAAAATTTGTGTTCGCTGGGTTCCAGGGCTCTAAAAATGAAGATGATGCAAAATAAGAAGAATGTGTATGATCACCTTCAACAAAGTTTCTCTTGGGATCGTTCGGAATGATTTCATAGTGTCGTCACGTGGGAGGAAACATGGCTCTTTCATTTCTATTCTGAGATAAAAAGACAGTGGATAAAATGGACATGCATTCGTGTTATGGAGACAAAGATGACTGCAGTATAGTAAAGCAAATGGATCATTGAGTAACACTTCCAAAGGATCAACAGATTAAGGTTTTTGCCTATAAAATTTCACTTCCCAGTGCTTATTATTATCGACATAGAGTAGATTTTTCACTCTACTTTGACCTTTTCATACGATTCCAACTTTGGACTGTATTATTAAAACAATGTGCAAAATAATACCGAAATGGTGACGTTTGGTCAGAATACCGAATTATGGTATGAGTGTTTCAAACATTCTGTAGACTATTTAAGCCTTAACCAAACACCAAGTTTTTCAAGGGCGTATCATACATCGCAGACACGAGCCTTTTTTGACAGGATCTTTCTAATTAATGATTCGAACATGGAAGAAGACTCGCTCCTTGACCATCGGCATTGCCGGATCTTACCCCCAAGAGAATTTTCCTGTGCCAAAGTATGTAAAGGACAGAGCTTACATAACTAAAATGATAGCTAGAAAGCATTACAGTTCTGCTACTGTATTCTTTATAAGCACAGATATACTTAGATATCGAAGATAAAAATTGAACCGAAGATAACCGAAAATAAAATTGCTGACTTGAGATTATATGTGTTCCTCTGAAAAGTAAACATACAGCTGACTTTTTTCCAATAACTTCACGGAAATAATTTTCTCATTTGTGCAATGAGAAAATTATTCACCAAATTAAATGATACTAATACTTCAAAACTAAGGACGTTCCCTTCCTGTGTTAAAATCCCTTACATAAACCTACTGCAAGTTGATGGTAGAACTACGCTATCTAGTGGTAAGTTCGCCTAGATTACCGACAAGTTTGCAAATCTCGAAGCTGACTTATGCCTCGTTATATAATTTTTATTGTTTAATAGTAACAGTGCGTTAAATAACAATTCAATATTCACTGCACATGTTTCTAGAAGCTCAATGCTGTGTACTAGTACTGTATTTGGATGCCCCTAATATACGTTTGGAAAATTCTGTAAAATTTGGGAAGTGTTTGTTTTGTAAAGTGTATTTATAATGTGTAGTGTTGTAAGTGTTGCAAAATGTGGAAGCACTGTCCTAGAAAAAGCAGAAAAGCTGTTTCGACAAAATATGGAATCTAAGCGTTCAAATGTCTTCAATCGTCCATCCAACATATCTTTGAGAAATATACCGAAAATAGTCTGGGAAAAAAATTAACATACTTGCTACTGAAGAAAATTAACTAATGATGAATACGCAAAAACTTTTATATGAAACAGTTTTTTTATCTTTTTTTCCTAATATTTTGTGATATCCCTGTTCTTCAACAAAAAAAAGCATATTATAAATTACTGAGCTCTTAATTTTTACACTAAGCCAGTTTTTTTTTAGATCAAGATGAAAAACAACCAGAAAACAAAAACATGAAATTTCTTCATCAGTGAAGCCTCATAGTTTTCTTGCTAATAGTCGAAAGCTTAAGCGCCAGACCTTTTCCTTTTTTATTTTCCTTATAATCCGCGCACATTTAAAAAGAGCTTTTTCCCCCCTTTTTTTCCTTTATCGGCAAAAAGGTTTGTTAATTTTTCAAGCCACTATGGTAACATACTATTTCATTAAATAAACTGATATCCATTGACACGTAATTATCATGATTTTAAACTTACACGGAATAAACAGTATATTTCTTTCGGATAATTTATACTGTATTTAGAATAAATAATCTTTATTTGGTTATAATTTTCTCAAGCGCTATGATTAGATTAAGGGCAAAGTTCTTCACACCCCACTAAAACACACTGGCAGGAAATAAATGTGAGCAGGTAGAATTAAAATGAAAATTTACTGATTTAACTATAAAGCACAACTACTCCTTCGAACGGAGAGATCATTGGACACTGGTACACTTCCTAAATTTATTTTCTGGGTCCTCAAACGAGCTGGATTTGTGGCTTTTTCAGGTCTTTGCTACGAATAACGTGAATAAAAGCTACTTAGAATTTCCTCGATAGCATTCTTCTCAAGATAGGTAAACCTCAACATCTTCGCTGTTATAAATAATTTAGTCTTTCAAACGAACATTTAACACACGTAAATTACTTATTTTTAACTCTATTTAAATTCATTTGCATTAAACAAAAATGGTAAGCTGATCTTCCGATTTCAGACCAAAAGTTAAATTTGATATCTGAATATAGGTGAAATGCGGGGAGGCCCGATCCGCCTAGTCTTTAAAAGACCAAATGATCTTAAAAGGGTCTCCCTCTTAAAAAAAAAGAAAAAAAAAAAGAAAAAAAAATGCACACAGCACAATTCGCAAAGTTTGTACAGAAATTACAAAATATACAATTTACAAATCGAGGTCCGTGACAATAATTTCGATCGAATATGTGACTGGCAAAACAAACAAATTAATATCATC
>KK115174.1:211386-225187 GCA_000611955.2 Stegodyphus mimosarum
TGAAAGGGGTGGCGTGCCGGCGAGAACGCAGAGCACCTCTGTGGATACAGTACGGAAAGATCGTGTTATGGACAGGCACCAGCTCCGCTGTATCGAGTCTAGTTTATTCCTCAATCTGACCAATTCCCCCGCTCTGGATCCCCAGGCTCCGATTCCATATAAGATCTTAGGTATGATCACGTTGTTCAAGATGTCCTTCAATGTCTGAGCCTTGGTGGCGAGAGTATCAGCTGAAAAAGATCTCTTGTAATAAAGAAGAATATTATCGGAAAGTCTGTGTATGCTTTTGAAATGTTCTGCAAAGGTTAATTTTTGATCTATTACAACACCGAGATATTTGAGAGAGTCTCTGAATTTAATTCTTTTCCCTTGATATCTCAACTGTGGTGGTCTAGTTTTGGCTCCGCCCTTTGGAAACATAATTGCTGAAGTCTTTGACATGTTAAATTCCAGACCCTCGCCAACCCGCCATCTTTCCAGTTTATCCATTGTTATATCAAAAAGATTTTCAAGTTTTGCAAGGGATGGCGCTTTAATTAAGATGACCAGGTCGTCGGCATAGCCGATCAGCTCAATGTCTTCAGGAAAATCCAATACAAGGATTTTATTTAGAGTAATATTCCAGAGCAGGGGGGCACTGATCTGAATATAGGTATAGAACATGAAAGAAAACAGAATGCGACAGAGAAAATAAGGCTTTTAATATTTCAATTAAACTCTTATTCAGTTACCGAAATCTTCCTTATCATAATATTATCAATCATGTGGAATATTGCTTTTCAAGTCAAAAGTAATAAACTTAAGTGATAATTAAAAAGTAATAAACTTAGTGATGTGGCAAAAAATTGTTTCAGAAAACTCCCGAAACTCAATTTCATACCTTAACATCTTTATGAGGCTCACAAAATGCCTTTTTTCTTTTTGTTTTAAGAAAAATGACAGAATACCATCCAATTAGAAGAATGAGTCGAAACCAACAGCTGCCATCTTTTGAAACTGTGGCACACCATCGCAAAGAATGTACGCTTTCCGCCTTCTTTCTGGTAATCAACGAATTGCAGTACATTTGGCGTTTGAGCTAGATAAAAAAAAGGAAAAAAATGAAGAAGAAAGAGAAAAGAAGTATGAAATAACTTGCAGCAGTAAGTGAAACGAGGTTTGATGGGGTCGCATAAACTGCTTTATCTGTAATAATTGCCGCCAATGCTTCGTAGCTGGAGAAAATGGCTGCAACAAGATTCTAACTCTTGATTGTTGGAGAATAGCTTTAATGCCACTCTTCCGTTATATCAAGTCACTTCCACTCACGGATTTCATCTGTCTTATTGTATTGAAGCATCGCGTTCATCCTCTTAAGTGAAAAACTTTATACGCATTTGCAACTAAAAAATCCTTTTACAGGTTATTCGAACCTTTCGCTGAGTGCAAAACAGCAACTTGCAGCTTGAAAGATTTTTGCAAGGAAGCTATAATATTCCTCGATAAGTAGAATTTAACTCGAAAATTCAATAGCGAAAGGACATATTGAAGTTCAGTTTTTAATTTTCCTGAATTTCTTGATTTTCCGTGATCGAAGTGAATAATTTCAGTGACTAAACCTGACGAACGAATTATGAAACTAAACATGAGCACAAAATGCATAAAATTATGCAGTTAAAACCTTCTAACCTGCCAGGTCGTATATATACGTCCTAGCATATTTTTGTGATATGCGTAAGAACGTATATATACGTGCATATTAAAATGTGCCAAAGAAATTAAGGCAATATGTTAAAAGTACACAAATTCAGGTATAAAATACCAGAAGAATTCTTACATTAAAATCAAGAAAATAAATTTTTCACATAGTAGTTTTGGGAAATTTGTGCTTCCTTAGCAAAAAACCTTGGCCGGTCAGAGGAACATAAAATTCGGTAAAAGATAACTAAGCCATTATAAAAGTCTAATTTATTTTATTCATAATTATGAACAAAATTAAACAAATAAAAGTTCGTTAAAAAAGATAAGAATGTTTACAAAGAAATACGAGATAAAAATTATTCAATCAGAGAAGTATTTAATTCAGTCAGCAAAATATTTCAGAATATTTAATGAATATATTTATTTATTACAATGCTTAGCCACAAGTTGTGGTCATGTTCTAATTATATTATTTATTTCTGAAGAGTAATAAGTAGCACTCTAAAGAAAGTGGTAACAGAACAGTAAAATTTTAAAGAAATAAATAAAAATATAGTTTATTAACAGGTGCAGCGAACAGTTATGTATTAAATAATTACGAAGTGAGTATTATATATTTTGCAAGGAAACGAGATTGCAATCCGTTTTCAAATGAAAACTTAAATTTACTGCATTTTAAATCTGTGTAAAGGGTAATTTTTGCTTGCATGTACTATTTAAACTTGATGTTTTTTTTTTCATTTTTTATTTTTGAGGACTGATTTGTGTATCTATTACCCTGATCTTTGGGGAAAATATTTTGTTATTTCTTGATTTATCGAAAAGCATTCATAATGTTTTATGACATTTTACAATTCTTCAGTTGGTCAGAAACTATGAAATCTGAACACTTTTCGAATTTCGAATTATCGAAGTTATTATTATTCTTATTGTTTCGAACTATATTTTTCTTTTTTTTACATAAAATCATCTATGTAAAAGCCTAAAATGTGAAGTACTTTGAAGTTGGTTTGAATTTGAAATTGGAATCTCTGGTTTTCTGAGTCTTTTAGTCAACACAATCAGAACACTATGGGGAAAAAATACATGCTTCCTTTTTTTTACTGTCATCTGTAGATAGCGCAGAGGGGCTTAGATGCCAATGCATCATTCCTCGATTCAACCATTGCTCAAAATCGTTTCATTTGATCCACTGCCATCCCCCATCGATTCTCTCTTTACTGATTCATCCCCTTTTCGAATGTCTTTTTCTGAATCCACTATCATCATTTTCACCAATTAAAGAAGATTAGACTAGGTGGACCTTAGCTTTCAATTTCGAATATTTATCAGCCCTTTATTGTTTGTTTATTTGAACATATTTCTTTTTAATGTATTATTAACATTGGAACCCGGATCGCGAACGCTTCATTTCATGAACAAATCACTTGAACCAAAAACGCGTCGGATGACGAAAGATGTTTAGTGTTACGAACACTCAAGTAGGGAACACATGATTTTCAGATTTTTTTTAGGTAAACTATGCCACATAATTAACATTCAAGTCCTTCTGAAGAAACCATTTTAATAATATTTTCCATTGCTTAATTCTCATTAACAAAACCTTTCAGTTAGTGAGTTAGAGGATCATGATTTCGGCCTAGAAAAATTATGGCCATATTGCGTTTCAGGGAGAAGCTCTGAATACATTGACACTTAGGTCCTTTTTTGTTGTCACCTATCATATTGCGCCTCTAGAATGTGTGAGCATGTGCAAGAAATTAACAGAAAAAACTTGAAAATGTTACATCAGGACCATAAAAATGAGCTGAACGAGAAAAGCTTACAATCATTTCAAAAGCAGCAACAAAAAGTAACTGTGGAAGAAATGTTTTCAGAAGAAAAGTTTAGAGACATTAGACATTTGATCAGTATGCAAAACTAGAAGACAGTGTAAACAACAAAAGAATAAAATCCATTAAAATCAAGAAACTAAGTTATGAATTGCGTTAAAGAACAATATGTGAAAAAGAAAAATTGCAGACATTAGATTACTTTGATGCTGGAGGCGTGAAATTATGATCAATGTCCTGCCCGATACTCGAACCACAAATCTGTCGAATACGCTCCGAGCATGCTGACCACTACACAACGAAGGCATGGTAAGAAGTACCTTATGTGCTACCCCTTTTAAAGGGCGACTGGAGTTTAGGGGACCCAATCGCCAAATTCTGCTGGTGGAGAATCATCATCCATTATCCTTTTTAAGTTCGCGCGCCACTGTAGAGACATTAGGTATTTTTCTAAAGAAGAAGACAAAACTGACCAATGCCTACGCCGGGACTCGAACCACTGACCTCTCGAATACGCGCCGAGCATGCTGACCACAGCACCAAGAAGGCATGCTAAGCAGGCGGGAGAAATACCTTATAAAAAGAAGAAAGGAAAATGTCCCCAGTTCTCTGATTCACGAAATTTAAGCAAAATAGGGATAAGATGCAAAGTTTTTCACATAAGTTACCATTTTGATAATGCTATAGCATAAGCATTTTCAATTATAACGCCATGTATCACTTAAGAAACATTTTAAAACGTAAAAACAAAACACAAAATCACATAGGACAAATTTTGAGTGAAACAGGAGCTTAGAGAGGCTAAAGCAGAGTCAAGTGGCACTTAGCTACAAAGGAAAGGCGAAAGAAGACACTTCGGGAAGAGAGTTATCTCCTGCTTTTGTGGATGGAAATTCTTACCCAAAGAATAACATCTTCCTTATCATTTTTCACTTATGCCATCTTCTTTCTTACATTCTCCTTTGTGCGGGTTCACTAAAATTAAATTAAGTTTTCATAATAAATCATTTTATCCATTTAATTAATTGTGTTGATCTTGTTTATATCTTGTATCTATCGGTTTTAGATTTCGAACTTGAGCTCAAAATACCGTTGTAAAGTTTAAATAAGCAATTATCTGTGATCCAGGAACGAATTAATCTAGTTTGCATTAAGTCCTATATGGTAAATTGTTTCGGTTTACAAACATTTCGTTTGAAGTACAGCATTCAGGAACGAACTGCTTTCGTGGACCGAGTTTGCACTGTATTTCATTAATTTATTTTTAATGTATATGATTTACCTTCGAATATCTGTACTGTATAACCATATTAGATTTCAATTAATTCAGTGAAAATTCGCGATCACATTTTAAACAGATATGCATGCAAATATCAAAAGAAAATTAAGCCATGTAACTGAAAAAGGAATTGCATTTACTCTTGTCAGTAGCACTAAAATTACTTCACAGCAGTTGGCGTATTGATAAGCTTGATAAATGTCATAAATCAACCGGAATTTTTCATGAAATGTTTCATGAAATTTATCCTGTCTTATCAATTACCTTTGGCTAGAGGATGAAATAGGAATGATCTGCTAGTAGGAGATACTGATAAGGGGGGACGAATATTTTTCAGGCAACATTACTTCCTTCAATGACGTCTTGAGAAGAGAATGAAAGGGGAGAGTATTCCCTTCATCAAGAAATCCGTCAGTAGGACTTACTGATAAGGGGATGGACAAAGTGGATAGTTATTGATAAGAAGGACTCATTATACTCGCTGTCTTAATACTGACGTTTTTAAAAAAGAATGAAACAGGAAAGATTCCGCTCATTGCCTTTATTGATGAGAGGCATGGTGGATGGCAGTGGCATAATTTAAATCAGCACAATTTGGATCACAGGACGAAACGAGGAAAGATGAATCGAGACATCACGCTGCAGAGGTATATGCAAAACTCATTTATTCCTTAAACGATGATGGACCAAAACTAACAGATGGCCTAAAACTGCTAAACAAAGTAATTCGCCTCATTAAAATGCCTAATTAAATGGAATTAATGTGATTTCTAATTAAGATGAAATATGACCTGTCCCATGCATTGCAATTATTACAGCAGTCCTCATGTGAAGAACAAAGCGAGTTTAATAAGAGACTAAAATAATCTGACTGACGTTCATTTTTAGTCCAAAGGGGCTTTGTCCCTTAAGGACTATTGTTTTCGTTTCGGCATTTTACGTCTGGAAAATTAAATGTTGGTTCACTTTTCAAACTGTTGCCACCAAATATTGCAGCCCTGTATAATATCTAAAGAAATTAAATAATGAAGAATGTGCATAAATCTATGCATGTTTCTCGCATTGTGATAAAACGACTATATCTAGAGCCATCGAATTTTGAATCACGTAATCCTTCTGCGAATAAAGGCATCTGGAAGCCCAAATTTGAAATTTTGAATTTGCTTTATTATCGATTTCATATCTTGTAAACCTTAACGAATTTTTGATTGACAAACTCAAGGATTTCAAAGCGAGCAATGGCAAAGTTGCACAAAACATTTTTATGTCCATCGCACGAGACTGTGTATCGGAAATTCTAAAGATGTGCTCATTTTAAAATTATTTCGCGATATTGCTCTTGAGCTGAATTTTATGGTTTAAGTGAAAACATGATATTTAATAAATAAAAGTAACACACAAAACACTAAAAAACGCCCCTTTGGACGTAATTTAAAATCTGAAACCTTTCAGATTTTTTAAAAAATTTATTTATTTTTATTATCGCTGTCTTTCATCTAACTGCGCTATAAGCATATTTTTAGTGTACGGATATTAAGCTTTTTAAGTCATATGCACTAGTCATGAGAACTTGAAAATTTAAACTCATCATTTTTTATATTAAGGAAATGTGCGATTTCTGTGGTTTCTAGAACGGTATGAAATGAACCTATTAGTTTTGATTCATAATAAAAAAAAAGCGTGAAACGCTCAGATAATATGAAAACTCTTAAACAAAATTAAATGTGATTTTTAGTATCAGTAGCTGTGAGAAATGTATTGATAATAAGCTAAAACTTCAGGAACTCAATATATGAAATGGAATTCACTCGTAAAAGTAGGAAAATAATTTCAAAATCTTCTTAAAAGGTCTTAAAACGAGAATGTTTCTCTTTTTTTTTTAAGTTTATTGAATAAATATCATCACCAGGACGTTAGTCTGTTGAGCAGAGAAAGGAAGAGCATATTCTTTCTTTTGATTATTTAAAAATTACTATACTGCAAAAAAGACATTTCAAGTTATTTGGGAAGAATATTAACTACATACAGCAAATAAATGTGAATCTGCTTCTAAAATCATCAATCCTGATGAAAACATAATGTTGAAAAAGAACATACACGTGCACCCGTATATGACACCACCCAATTAATTGAACGTTTTGCACGCAGAAAAATATTATAACTTCATCAATCACAATGTAGAGGATGAGAAACTGGGTTTAAAAAAAACAGGGAAAAAAGCCGATGAATTCATGATGAGAAAGAAAAACATTAGCCTTAGAAACAACGGCACTCACACCACGTGTTCCTTTTCTCCTAATCAATACCTGATGCCACCCAGAAGAGATAATAATGGCTCCGAAAATCGGAGTTCGCAGCTTTGTTGCCAGTTCGCCGACAGGAACTCCAGTCATTTGTTCAAAGCCAATCATTAATTGGCTCTCATTTGTTCGCTGTCTTGTTTTGTTTTTCCAGCCCTTTTCATACGTCATTCTCGACTGAACTTTGTTTGAGACAAATGATTAAAAGGATAGGACCTCAGAAGTTTATTTAAACAGAAAACTAATGCGTGAAGTTTTCTGCTCGCGTGGTTTCATTTTAAGTATTTGATTCTTGTTAATACGATACTAATTACCGAAGTTCTTCCTCAAGGGAAAAAAATCAAGAAGATACATTTTTCTAGAAATTAACTTAGAGAATAAATAAGATGAAGTGCATTGGCAATTTATTCTCAGCTTAGGCAATATTTGTAGTTTCTGGTTCTTCGCTTTTAAACCACGATAATTACGATTAGACTTCTGTTTCCAGTACAGAGTAAATTTTGATTTCCATCTGCAGTACAGGAGACATTTTACGATTAAAAAAAAGTGTTTATTTCACACGTTTACTTAACATCTATTGCTCCTAGCTGAATCATTTGTTTAACCATTGTTAAAACTGCTTTGGAAGATTTGCAGCTTATATATCTGAAGACATAACATCATCAGTGTCTACTAACTAAAATAAATATGCATTCATTCTGTGATAGCTACGTATTTCATAAAATTATTTCGAAATGGTACGCAAACACATACAGCAATACTGACATATATATATATATATATATATGTGTGTGTATATTTATATAGAGATATATAAATATATATATATATATATGTGTATGTGTGTGTGTGTGTGTGTGTGTAAGATATAAGAAAATATGATGTCTAAATATAATGATTATTCTTGAAATGACTCAGTCCAGAAACGTAATTACTGCTTTTAGAGCAGAGAGGGGAAGTACCAAAATTAAAATGAGGAGTTACGGAGCTACTGCTAATTTAAGTTATAATTTTCATTTACGTAATTTTTGTTTCACATACACACGATTTTGCATTATACTGCCGATATTTAAATAGTTACGCCAAGAGTTGTGAGCCAACTTCGCGTTAAATTGAATTGTGTAGTTTTGACTAGTAGCTTAATTTGTAAATTTGAATTTACCGTTACCTGAAGTTACTTGGCCGTAAGTGGTTGGCTGAATTGTAAGTACAAGTTATGTTCCAGTTCTGATTTAATAAAAACTTTTTTTAAAACCTTCTTAAGGCTTCGTAGTTCCGTCTAGACATAGCTATAATTTGGGAGTTTGATACTAGTTTATTCTACCAAAACAAGTCAAACTTATAACTTCATTGCACAGTGAATTTCAAAATTGTGGTTATTAAGAAAATAATAATAGACAGACGCCATTACATTCCTCTTGAGCTCAAAGCTGACGCTAACACACAGCCAAAAGTACATGCATAACGCATATAGCAGCCCTCTGAGCGACCCACAAAAGAAACTAAGGGGAAAAAAGGGAATTAGTTATCGCATGTCAGATTTAAAATTTAAGTGTCACATTTAAAATTTAAATATAAACAACATTAGAGACATATGAATTTCATATATTTGCGCAATTGCTTAAAAAGAAGCAGAATGAATAAATTTATGATGTCAGTTAAATAAAAAAAAAATTATAGACTTTGTAGTGCCGGTTAAGCTGCGTGTGTAGCTACGTGCAGATAGCAAAAAGAAACTTCGCTTCAATTTTCAGAAAGCAATGAAACACCAAATATGACGTAGCAGTTTGTTCAAAACTTATTGCACCTAAGAGAATAAAAGGTAAGAAATAAGTTAACGAAATGAAAAGAGCTGGAACAATCTTAAGAAGAATTAAGTTCTCAAATTAAAAAGAAAAACTCTTAAAACTATGCACTTAAACAGTTCATTTAAAAATTGCTTTCATATTCTCTTCTTACTAATTAACAGTATATCTAGAAAATTATAATCATTAATTTACTAAATACCACTACTAAAGTATTTGAAAAGTACGTATCAATTATTCTTTTGGTATAAAAGAAATTAATAAAAATCCTGCTTTTATAGAATATTTCTAAGCTAACGCTTTAAACCAGTATTTCTGTTTAAAAGTTTATTTTAAACTTTTAAAATTTTTAAAATAAAATTCATTTTAATGCTCTATAAGTATACAAAATCTTGAAAGTGTATTTCAAATACAATTTTTAAAGAATCTTATAAAACTATGGTCATTTTCCTCCTGTTATTACTTCTTCAAATTTCGCTTTGATATAGTGTTTCTGCGCTACAAATTACGCTTTAATATAGGAATTCTAAACTAAAAATTGCCCTTCAATATAAAATTTCTAATCTAACATAGATAAAAGTATATAGAAAAATTCCATGTTATCATACTTGAATTTTTAAAATATGTAACAAAATGATTAATTTTATCAGATTTATTTTCGTGACGTTACCCACTACAGCTGTAAATGGTATTAATTTTAACACTATTAAAAGAGGAAACATGGGGTAGCTTATTACTTTTAAGTCAAAAGGTAGTTTTGTTTACACCCATCATTTAGATCACCTGTTTACACCCATCATTTAGCAAAGGAAAACTATACTTATGTAAATCTTCAACGAAATTTTCAGTAAGGCTTGAAACATATATTGCGTTTACCTTAGCACAAATTAAATAGCACTTTAGTACAGAAAGACTTCCAACCAAATCCAGTATTTAATTCCTAAAAATAAATCATAAGACATATTAGATAAGGACAGGAAAATTGCACAGGAAACTGTACCTTCCGAAACGAAAAAAAATAATCAAAGACTTTCATTCAGAGGCTTTTTTCAATTTAAAATGCTGCGCATTCTGAGAGAGACTAGCATATACGCCTTCACTTTCAAAGTCAGTCTGTACCATTTTGTAGAAATTTTTTCTACAGTAGATAGGGGAACTAGAAGTAGAGAATAACATAAATGTATAAAATAGAATACTGAACTCGATACATTTAACGAAAGAGAGGTAAAAAATAAAAATGCAACAACTCTAGAGCAGTTATTGATCAATTATAAGGATAAAAAATTTATCGGAAAACGTAAAATGAAAGCTTACGAATTATACATACCTGTCCGAAAAATAAAGCAAGTATTTGAGAAATAAAACATAAGGTGTTTCGAAACTTTAATAAACTCGAGAATGAAATACCGAAAATGCAGGTTAATAGCAATACTATAGTGATAGGAAGAAAAAAAGATGCTCCATTTTTAAATTAAAAATTCCCATGCTTCTCTTCCTACATTGCCTCAGACTTCTTCCATCCATAAATAACTCCTCTTATCCGGCTTCGTTTTAACCGGCCATATTTTGGTAATTTTTTCCCCTCTGAATCATACTTCCGTTTCTAGTTCGAAAAAAAGTATTCAGAGCAAATACTAACACAAGCTTTATTTCTTATTCAAATAATCAAAAGCAAATAAGAGCACTGCTAATAATATATACCTTTTTCGTTAGTTCTTGTTTCTACTACAGCAAGCGGAAACGGAACGTGTTAGCTATTGGAATGAAACTCAAAGCACTGAAACGTATTGAAAGGGACATTTGCGTGAACTGAATATATAACGAACTGGCCAGTTAATCTAGTTTAACAAACTTGTAGGAAATTTATAAATCGAACTTTGCTAGTATCTTAATATTATAGGTTTGATTTCCTTGAAATTTATCTTTGATTAAAAATTTATGAATCGTTTACATAAGTTTCTACAGATAGAAGAAGTAATAAATAATCTTACGAGTATTTCAAAAGATTGTAAAAAATTACAATCTAGCCACCACGTGAGCGTAAAAAAAGGTTCAGACAAAATCTGTCATATTTTCAAATTATATTAATAAGTAATGTAACGGAATTATTTCAGCCATTTCTTTTGGGATGTGAAAAGTGGCAATCTATCAATGACATTTTCTAAAGTTTTTAAACAGGTAACTAATACGTGTATGTCGGCATATTTAATTAACATATAGACGTAAGTAAGTTGAAAGAGAATGGAAGTTAAAGCTATCTTTTTTTAATTATTGCAAAAGATTAAGTACTTTTACGTTTATATAATACTTTGAATTTTATTGTTAAGTAATATTTACATGGATTTTAGATAGTTGTTGTTGTTGTTTCAATTCCCCTTGGGGCAGGAAAGCTTATATCAAGTCCAAGAGACCTTGCCGCGCAAAACCATGTAGCTTTTTATATGGTAAAGCTTAGAAGTAATTTTTACTCTAGCTTTGGTTCCGAAACGAATTTTTGCGTGAATTTATTTAAATGCTTGCGAGAAATATTAATTTTAATATTTTTGTGAAGGGTCAGCTGCGGTGGAATAGCTTCCCCTCAAAGCGGGAGTAAAGCTGCCAGAAAATGGCAGGGAAAGGCAGGGTTGCCAAATTTAGCGCGAAATCGCCCATTTAGCGATATACCATAAACGAAGCGAGAGCATTCTAGAACGAATTTTTAGCGCTTTTCTCGGGAATATTCTGGAAAGTAGGTTAAAGCTATATATACCTTGCTTGTACGGAGAGAAAGTAGTATCTTAAGCTCAGAGATTAGCTTGAGAGCAATCGACCGAATCTGGAGCTGTACTTTAGTGCTTTGCCGTGAAGTTGTCTTCACCATTATAACCTGAAGGCTGTGTTGCTGAGTGTTTCAGCGTGTTTGTCGTAGTTTTTCGACAAGTATAAATGTGTCTTTCAACTGTCCTGTGTAATAGTGCTTACTGGCGAATAAACTGTGTTTTCATTCTTCATCAAGAGTTATCATCAATCACTCCAAATCCACTAATACGTAAAGGAATAACGTAGTCTCCACCCAGGCAGCATGCATTCGTATATTGCACGAGAAAAATACGTATAATTTACGATAAAAAGCGTTACGTTAACGCAACAATATAAAAGCATAAAAAAATTTCGAATTTATTGATCGATTTAAATATATCTAACCCCTTAAAAATAAGAAAATATACATTTATATAGTCCCTGCCATATTTTTATGAACTAAAGTCAGCTTTCTACAATCTCAAAACAAATCTCTTAGCACGATACATGACATTAACCGTGTTTGGAATACATGCGAGTATATATTAAGAACATGTGGTAATCCGAAAACGTAATGCATTATTTATTAAAATAAATATTACGAAGCTATGATTAGTCAAAAGACAAGTATTATGTTAATTAAGTTAATGACACAAGAATCGTGATGAATGACAGAAAAATCGCCAGCAAAAGTACAATGCACGCAATTGGGGTGTTTCATCATAATGGAAACCTATAATCATTTCCCTGAACAGTTATGTCAGTGTTTAATCTAATAACAGTATAATGGTCAGCTTGAAGGTAATAACAAGACTATACACAGCCTTCATTCCCTCATAGTAATGTTTGTCAAAATATAGAGTTTAACGTTTCGGGAAACTCCTGTGGCTTGCTATATACAGGGAAGTTTTCTTTCTCCATTTATTCTTTTATATTTTTTTGTTAAAAACTCTTTTTGCTTGTCAGGATAAATTGAGACCTTCTTTGCTCGTTAAGTTTGTTTTCTGCCCTTGTTGTTTCTTGTTTGCTTTCTAAATTGGAAATAAACTAAAATTGCTGCTAAACTAAATTATCTGAATTTCTAAAAGTAAGTTACGAAAACTAAAAGAATAAAAATCTTGTGAAATCAAATAAAATAGAATCTGAATATGGATTTTTATTTTAATTTACGGTAGATTAATTTATAAAAATGTCTTCAAAGTCATTATTTCGATCATATTATCAAAAAAAAATATTTTACTTTTAATATCATTTTGCAGTTATGTAAGCAAATTATAAAATTACATACTACAACATTTTCATGTTCTAAATAAAAAAAGAAATTTAACAAAGCATGTTTTAAAATAAAACAAGATTCTTTAACAAGAAAATTCGCTTGAGTATGAAAACAGAAATGCAGCTGAAAATCAATTTTAATTAACACTAGTAAAGATAAAAGTAAACGGAGCAGGTATAAGTTCCTTCAGTTGAGAATTTTATATTTCTTTTACAAATTAAAGAAGAACATTTTATGAGAAATTTAAAAATGTCACTTAAGCTTATGCACATGTTAGCGTATTCATTGAACTGTATTAAAGCAGAAATTTCTCAAACAACATAAATGGATTTCTTTTTTTTATATAAACATCTCTCTTTCTTTGGCCATCTACAATGTATATATTTCAAGAATGTTGCGTCGGTACAAAGTACGTTTAATCTGCGTTGGTCTTAGGTACGTACAAGGAGATACAACAACATTCCAGTATTCTGTTCCACCCGAATATGGGCATATGGAAGCCCGAATTTGGAATTTGTTTTATTATTGATTTCATATTTTGTAAAACTTTAACGAATTTTTGATTAACAAACTCAAGGATTTCAAAGCGAACAATGGCAACACTGTACGAAAAAAAAACATTTTTTATCTCCAGCGCGCTAGATTGTGTATCGAAAATTCTAAAGATATGGTCATTTTAAAATTATTTTGAGATATTGCTCTTGAACTGAATATTACGGTTTAAGTGCGAAGAACAGGATATAAACGTAACGCAGAAAAAAAAAAAGAAAAGAAAAAGAAAAAAGCCCCTTTGGCCGTAATTTAAAATCTGAAACATTTATGTTTTTTTTTTTTTTTTTTTTTTTTTTTTA
>KK115174.1:225197-300066 GCA_000611955.2 Stegodyphus mimosarum
TACCAAAACATGAATATTTTCGTCATTCGAAACACTTCTGTAATCGGAAGTACATGTCTGCAACCCAACGATTGTGAAAATAAAGAAATAAAGATCAGATAAGGACTTTTACGACGGGTAAGGTTGATAGGTATATACAAATACTTTTGGTATTGTGATTGCAATGGAAAAGGGAAGTGCATAACTAGATGTTGTAGCACTCCCATAAACAAAATTTCAATGTTTTACAGCTGACGTTTTTAAGTTATGCGAAAGACATACGTAAGTACAGGCGTCAGAAAAAATCCATTTTACAATCCGTTTTGGAATAAAGAGTCCTTTATTCTGTCCGAACGTCAGACGTCACGCGCACAAAGAAAAAAAATAGTTAGAATTGATTCGGGAACGGTCAAAATGGGTATCTCCGTTTAAATCTGAAACCGATATATTTCGCGATTACAATGCTTCTTTTACTCCGTACAAGGAAGTAAAAGCGACCATAATACTACTGATATTAGATTTAGAATTGTAGATTCCTTCTGCTAATTTAGAAACAAAAAGACATAATATCGCTATTGATTTAATGAAATTTCCATTTAATTCTAACTCGAAAAAGACTTTAATTTCACTTTTGCAGTATGTACATGGCAAATACATGTGCCATTAGCGTTTTATAAGAATAATGCGGTAAGGATTCATTATGAAATGACAGACTTCGAAAAGCCTTGCTATTAGCATGAAACTGTTTTTATACAGGAAGGAGAAACGACTTAACCAAAAACCATCGCATATAAATGGAAGAGGGAGAGAATTGTTATTGAATGTAAACTGTTTAGAGTGGAGAATGGTTCACAACATTTGATTTAAAATATGCGTTTCAAAAATATTCTAACTACCTCTTTATGTCATCAAACATGAACATTTTACCAGATGCCCATTGCAGCTGTCGAAACTACAAACGCTTACTTTCGGTTTGGTGAAATGTCGATACAAATGTTGCATCTACACTCTCTTTGTCGCGTGAGAATATTTTGAAATGCATGAGGGCTAATACATGGGGAAGCAAACTCCATATTTATAATCCATTCAAAAGCCTCCGCCTCTGACGTAGGAAGAATACTTCGGAAAGTTTAGTGTCAATGTTTTCGGAAAAATATACAATGCGAAAGGGAATATTATGCATCTTCCAATAGTTCTACGAATTAAAGTTGCGTTGCAGATGGAAAGTCTCACCGTTTAATTTGAAAGAGGTTGAATTTTTAGTCGCAGCTTCGAAAGATGTGATATTCCAGGACGTAATCTGAATATGCAAATATCGAAATTGGTTCAAATCATTTTAGGAAACCATACTCAGATATATAAATGCTGGAGACTGAAATGATTTCTTCCGAGTTTCTTAGAACAAAGAATATCCAGAATTATATGTGAATGCCGGAAGAGTAAAGAACTGTAGGTTTAATGGCTAATAGTTTTAACCAACGTATGCTTTAGGCTGAAGGAAAAAAACTGATGTTTTGAATTTGTTATAAATTTAAAGATTCTAAATATCTCTGAAATGCTTTCAAATTTTCAGAATATGTACACTGAGAGGGAAAAAAAGAGAAAGACAGTTCTATATCTCCCCTTCTACTGGCCCGATTGACGGAATTCAACTTGCATTTTTCATGTCTCGAAAGCCGACTGAGGATATGTATTATATTTATATATAGCATTGTTCTAATAAAGGGATTTTGACACAAAATCGAACACTTTTTTTTTTTGAAATGGCATCCAATTCTTTTACATATTTCGAAAATCGCGACTCAAATTATGCCAAACTGCCAAGTTTTGTAAAAGTCGCACGAGAGATTTTTAAAAAATGAGCTCTCAAAACTTTAGCTCCTCAGTGTTAATTGAATTTGGCATGTATTTGTTAATATCTCTTTTTTTATTAAACTTATTTGATTCTTTCTTTCATATTTCGAAATTTGGGTTCATTCCAAATACAAGTCGCCCATTTTTTATGATTTATTTTTCAAATTTTTATTTTAAAATAATTTTTATAAATTTTTTGAAAAAAAGTTTGAATTATAACCTACAAAATTTTTGCCATCATCATAAAGTAGTTGTATTTCTAAGCATACCTTAAAATTAAAAATTAGAGTTTAAAAATTGGAGTTTTTTTATTCAAAATTTCCTAAGATGAACTTGAATTTACGTTTTGGCACGTTTAAAGTTTGACGTAATTATTATAAGCGATAATAACTAAAATGTGGTTTACGTACTTTATTTTTCATATAAAACGTTGAATTTTATGTGTATAATTTTATCAAGTTTCTTACGCTACAATTCTATCATATTAAACGTTATTCTAAACTGCAATTAATGCTCACATTGGACCCTATTCCTATATAACAGATTCAGTTTGATTAGTTTATACAGCCATATGGTAGGTGCATACTTAATACAGTTAACACATTTACAGCGGCTCAGATTTGTTTCTCGGACATTTATACTGTTGAATTTTATTTGCATATACTTTGGACTAAATATTGAAACACAGATTCCAAATTTTTTCTAATGCATTATTTTTTATCTAGTTGAAGGCCTTCCTGGCTGCAAAATAAATACCATCAAAATTTTTCTTGTAATAAAATAATTTATTCAAAAAGTGTTCATTAGTAACTCGCATAATAATTCGGACACTCGAAGGTTTTGTTCAAATGTCTTGCGAGACGATGTTTTTTGTCAAAATAGTTTGCTTTAAGTGAAAGTATATTATAAAAATTATCGTTTACTTTTGAAAATAATTACTTATTTAGCAAAATATATGTGTTTTTAAAGAAAGTTTTCCGCCAAAAACCATTCTTAAAAAAGTTAAAAAAAAGAAAGCGAAAGCAGTACCTTTAGTGCAGTGATCACCACCCAAATCTAAGATATTCTGCCAATGTTTTGGTAGTTTTTGAAGCCTTCGGCCCAGAAACTTGGTGGCCGCGAGTCCAAAAACAGATCAACCTCATTTCGGACGTCCTGTGCAGAATGGAAAATAGCACCAGCAAGACGAAGTTACAGGCGTGAAAAAAGGCAGAAGTCTGAAGAAGCGATGTCCGGGCTATATGGTGGGTGTGGCAAAAGCTCCCATTCGAGTCCGTATAGAGTCCAGCCTGTGAATACAGACATCATGTGTCTTGCATAATTATGATGGAGCACTACCTTTCTGCTCCGGATCTCGATTCGACGTTTTTCCTTGATATCTGCCTCAAAACGGACTAGCATCTCGCTGTACACCTAATTGTCGAGGGTTTTACATTTTTCCAGATACTCTTTGTGGATAATACCACGGCAATCGCACCAGCTACAAAGCATGATCTTTTTGTTAGTCAAATTGCGCTTTGCGACGCTGCCGACGGGCTCATCGGGCAGCAACTCCCTTTTCGGCCAGAAAAAGAAGTAAATGCAGTAAGTAGTTGTAAAGTTGTGTAAGAGAAGTAAGTCCACTTTTCATCACAAGTGGTGGCGATTGGGCCCAGAATTTTGTCCTTGCGTTGATTTTCGAGCAGATTAGTGCAGGTTCGATCACGTCTATCCTTATCTGCTTGACTTAGCTCATGCGGCACCCAGCGACTGAACTTGTACGTCAAGTTTATGCGTTGAACAGTGTGACTAATTGATATGGAACTAACGTCTAACTCCTTAGCAAGCTCTCGAGTGGTTGCATACTGATCTTCTTCCACTAGTTTTCGTGCGAGCCCCATTAACATTAGTAGGCCAGCCAGAGCACTCTGCTTCTTAAATGGCAGTCCTTGTTTTTCACCTTTCAGTACCAAACCTTCACACTGTCATATGATACAACATTAGTACCTAAAGCTGTACACATGATTTGGTGACATTCTGTAGCAGAAGTTTTGCAACAGAACTGGAAGTAAAGGATAGTTCTAATCTGGTAGCGTGATAGTTCCATTTCAGACACCTTGTACTTAATAATAAGGAGTTTTTTACAAATTTCACAACACAGTGTTCTAAATCAAGATTCTTTTCTTTCAAATGCTAAAAATCATTTGGCATAATAAGATTAAACACGCCAACGCGAATTGAATTTCTATTTTAAGAAGATAATAGAAAAAAGATACTTTCCGTAAAGCGTTCAACTTCTTTGGTTTTATAAAATAATGAAATTGCATTGAAGGAACAAAACGGAACATTCTTACACGAAAGAATTATTTGAATCCATTACAAAATGCATAGAAAGTATAATTTTAGCTAAAGAATAACCAGCGAAATACTAAATGTCCCATTATTTTCATGCTTTCATTAAATATAACCTGTTTATTCAAGGCGTCCGCATATTTATGTAAATTCATTTTCATAACGTTTCTAATAAATTATTTTATTTGCAAAAATATTTCGAATACTTTTTTCCAAAGCAAGCAGGCTTTGAAAAAGATACCTGAAATAAAGTAATTTCACTATTACTAGCTGATATTAGCAAATAAAATTGAAAACCACAAGTAGAGAACAAATACAAATTGCGTATGAATTTACATATTTGTTCATTTTATTAAACTATTTAATATGTTACACGCAGTGTGTCTATGAAGATTCAAAATGCAGTTTTGTTTAACAAATTACCGTAAACTTGTCAGATGATAATTGACAATATTTATTGTTGTGCTATCTTAACTTGCCTTTACGAAAATATCATCTGCTTATGGAGATAATTTGCATATTCAGCTAATCGTTTATTTGTATCCATTTTAAGCTCATTCTTGAGATACTTCTAAGCAAGGGCGAAAAACCTCAGTCTACTCGCATTTTGTTTTTAAGTTTTGCCAAGATCTTGCTGCAGTTTCTCAGTGTTTAAATACATAGCACAGAAACAACCACAAAGCGCGCACACACAAACACACACAAAACAAAATCTAGAAACATTCCTTCTCCCCCTTCACGCTTCCAACAAGAGGTTTACCATGGGTGGCTGGACTGTACTTTGATCCAATGAAAATCTGACGTCATGAACTAGTAAAAGAATAGCAATAAAGTTTTAGTGTAAAGTGGGAAAAGCATATGGGGATCAAGCATCAACAGCATCTAACATCAGCATAGAGTACATGGACAATTTCTTGATAGACCAAGATGTTGATCCCAAGATTTGTCCCTTCGCAATTTATTGCACCTCAATGGGCCATCCGTCCTATGATTCCATTCTGTTTCAGCAATTTTCAAATTACTTTATTTTCCTTAACGTGAAGTTTCACCTCAGAAGTCATTATTTTAATAGAACTAAAGCGATTCAGAAAACTGTAACCGGAACGTTTAAAAGAAGAGTTTTACGAAGAAATCAAGCAGCCATTTGAACTTACCAAGCATTGTGTAGATTTACAAAGGTTCTATGTTGTAGGGTAAGAAATGCGAATGTTGTTTTCTTCAGCTTTCGTATTTATACGAATTCAGTTCTAAAACTCGTGTTTCCTAATAATGCCACAAATGCCTCTTCCACATGCAGATATTTCCAATATTTTGTGAATAAGTTAATTTTAAAGCTTCTGACAGAACAACGGGAAATATATTTATGTTCATTTCAAAGCAAATATTAAATCAATATTCGGAAATTTAATCAAATAAGCATTTTAAATAAGACAAGTGATTGGAATTCTCGTCTTTATTTAATTTCACGCCTCAACAAGCCTCATATTTCATGTTTGGAATACATCGAAATCTGATAAACAAAGTACATAGGCAATTGATTAAAACAACATATCCATCTTGGAAACAATCTAACTGTTCGAAAATTCTATTCGTAAAGAAATTGGAATTTTTGGCATAAGGTTATTTTCTTATTCCAAAAACAGAAATCAATCTTCCGATACGGGTAATATCGACTGAAAGCACGGAAAAGAAAACAGAGATGAAGGTATAGACTGTGGAAAACATGAAATCCACTGGAGGTTGAAAACCTGTTTTCATCAAGGTTGGTTTCAAAGGCATATTTGCATGGTGATGTAGTTATGGAAGTTTTTCCAACCGTTTGGCTGAACTCAACTCGTTGTTGGCCATTTTGTTTAAAATGGGATATTTATCTAGAAACCAAATTGCAGAAAAAGCAGCTTTGGTATAAAAACTGTCCGTTTTGTTTTCAGTATATAATTGATTTCTATTCGGCAACGCTGTTTCTACAAATAAAGGTAACTAGCAACAGACAGTTGCCAAAACTTGATGACAAACAGAACACACCTCATGAAAATGAGTAATTAACTCGTACATACATTAAAGAACTCTCCTGACTATCCTGATAAGACTATAAATCCTGACACTAAAGACAAACAGGATACATCATTCTGTGTTTAGAGAAACTAGGTTTAAAACCTCGCAGATGTTTCCAAAAATTTCCTTTTTGCAAACGATTAGTGCGTAAACATAACGCAGATTGATTCAATGCATGTTAAAAGTTTAATTACAAAGCATCTTAATTGGCAATTTATGTATATACATGATCATGGCCCACCTATGCTATTTATTTGAAGTCATAAAAAGAGGGAGCGAGAATTTGAAGATATCTAACATACGCAAGAGATGATGACTTTACGTGATTCCAAATTCAAAATATTAACAAAATAATTATCAATAAAAAACACAAATTTATTTACGTACATGATTCCTTAAGATACTATTAACCGTGTACTGAATATATTACGCTCAGTGCACTGTGACGTGGAGCATCTACAATGCAAGTGTTTCAGATTCTTTACACATCAAACTATTGTAACAGCATTGCCGTGTTATGCTATTTTAGATACGTTTCAAATATTTGGGTATGGAGTGGATTGGAATATTAACATTTTTTTAAGCTGTGTATTCTTATAAACCTGTTTACAACAGAGGAGTGGGTAAGAACGCTGCACATTCGCAGTTCAACCCAGCTACAAACCTGGCGAAGAGGACGACAGTATACAGGTGCTTGTGGTTTTCCTGAGTGTGAAGTGAACATGAATTAATTCCCTACAGAAAGTCCTCCGTGGATGCATCTCCTTCTTTAAGCAGATAGCTTTGCCATAATAAATTACACAAGCAAATAAACACATTTCACGAATTGGACACCAGCAACTGGCATTATCCTATCAGCGTCAAGACCTCAAAACGTTCGTGTTGTTTGCGTCAAAGTATTGTGTTGTGACTTATCTCACTTGCCTGACGGTAAAATTACAGCAAACCCACAAAATTTATCGGGACAAGGAGTGCACAATTGTGCTTGTCGTTGAATACCATAAAGTGACAGTACGACTTCCATCCAAATTTCGAGGCTCTGTTCCACCCCAATTTTGAAGGACAGCATCCTGGGGGATCGGGTCCGAGGGTCTTCTACCCCTCTTCTCCTTCCGCCAACAACTCTAGAGGATTTTCGGCTCGCCGCATATTTAGACTGCCGCCATGCTCCGCAGACACTATACATTTACAAACATCCATGCCTTCTCTGGGATTCGAACAGGGACACTTCGGTACGGCAATCAGGGTCGCTAACCGCTATCCTGATTAGGCGGGGCGTCAAAGTGGGGGAAAAACAGATTAACTGAACAACCTCAATTTTTTTTATAATTCAAACATGCATGGAACTGAGTTCCCCACTTCAGTGGACCAAAGAAGATAGTTCTGAACAAACTGGCTATCTTAACATTTGTTACCTTAGTAAAAGGAACATTAATTCTTAAATGTTACGAAATAAAACATGTTTGCTGTCGTTTAGATACACTGAATATATCCGCGTTCATCTACATATCAAAGCAATTATAAGTTTTTAAGCATATATATTTATCCAGTTAAGGCATATGAAAGGTTTTAAGCTTTAAAGCTTATTTTGGAAAGGCTTTAAATACGGCTTTACACACTCTGAAAAAGCTTTTGGAAGGAAAATTTGTAAAGTGATTCGCATAAAATAAATAAAACACTTAATACGAAATGATTTTGCATATTATATTTTGTAAAGACATTAGGGTTTTCGATGCTGGAGACGTGAATAATGTGCAGTCCTTTCGCCAGGATTCGAACTCCAGACTTCCCGAATTCGGGCCGATTGTGCTTCCATTCCATGAAGGCACGCGGAAAGAAGGGAAAAATACTATATATATATACTGTCTTATATACATACTTTTACTTATGTACTCTTCCCTTTTAAAGGGTGTCTGGGGATGAGTGGATCCAATCGCCAAATTCTGGTACTGATGAGTTATCGTCCACTACCTTTTATCTCGAACGCCACTGTAGAGTAAGTCAAAATTCTAACTTTAGTTTGCAATAGCCCCTTGGCTCTCCATTTTAATTTGGTTTTTTCCTCTTTCTGTCCTAAAAATGTTTATAATAAATCGCTTTAAATTAATCGTTTCAGAATCAACCTATATGAAAAGTTTTTCATTTTGGTTATAAATTGGCTCGAGAACATTTTTTAAATCATGCATTCAAATGTGGCCTTCGAGAAACAAAGAAGGCCACGATTCGACTCGCAACCAATTAAAAAATCAAACCAATGTCCTGAAACATTAATCATGTTTAGAGTGTGTGTACATTAATTTATACGTTAATTAAAATTCAAAATCGCAATTTTAGGTACTCCAAAACAATTTGAATTGGTGATGTAATATTCTTACACCTATTTTACTCGTTGCTGGTTTGATTTGGTTTAATTCATTATGGCAAAACACACTAGAGCTATCTGATTAAGACGAGGGATGCCTTCGTGGAGGACTTTCTACGGGAAACTGGCTCGTACACACGTTACGGGACGGTGAAAACCACGAAAACACCCATACAGCCAGCCCGTTCGCCTGGAATTTTAGCTGATTCCTTTAAGAATGAATGAAATGCTGCTTTTCATATAAATACTTTCCGTAATGATATCTAATTTTTTAATCATTGTGCAAACATTTTGAGCTTTATACATAAAATTATTTATTAGTTTTAGTAATTTAGTAATTCTTTAGTTAAAGTTTCCTTTAAATCTGATGAAATTTTACCGCCATTGGTTTGAGTATTGACTAAAAATTTGCATCTTCAGATTTTTAATGTGTAGTTGTTGTTTCGTAGACAGTAAGATAATAATTTCATTAAATACTGAAGTAACATTTAGCAAAGCAAAATGAATTACCAATAAGCCACTGGTTAGAAGTTACTTTCAGAATTATCAGAATTTGTTTAATGCACTTTACCTCGTCTTTCAAGTTGCAGAAAGATGCAATTTCCAGAGATTTTGGAAGGTTTCTTAAGTATCGTTCTTTCATTATCTTTACACACAGAAGATAACGGAGCAATTTTTTATTCCGTTTTTCTTTAGTGTTTATTGTCTTCGTCCGTAAACAACAAACACGCTCTGCCGTGTTGTTTTACTCGTATGTAATAAATCTGGGGTATTTGTATAATTCTTTCGCAATATTTCGATTTTTGCAACATTCTCTTTCAAGATGGTTTGGATCAGTTTTCTTATTTCCTGCCAATTACCCATAATGGGGGTTTGTGCAGAAATATACAAGGTGGTCATAAAATCATCTCGACGATATATATGAACCCCTAACGGCTTATCCACTGAACCAATCGAAATGAAATTTCAGATATCGTTATTTGAAGGTAGGCGCTCGAGATTGTGATGATATAAAACGATAAAGCTCTCGTGGCTGTGGTTACGATGAAAATTTTCGAAAGGCTACACTCACCTTTTCCCCACACAAATTCATCACCGCATTGAAAAATAATAAACGATGCTAGAACGACACACGCATGATGAAAATTGCCTGCATAACGCGTTTTTGCAAAGAAAAGCATTCATTATAAAGACAAATGACAGCACAAGAGAGGAGAGGGAACAAATAACTTTTATATTGAAATTAGAAGTTTTCAACGTGGACACCTTCGCAGACGTATTGTACCTTGGAGACTGTTGACTGATGAACATAATATCCCAGGTGGAATTTGTATAACTTCACGTTTTATGGCGCCTTTCAATTCTGAAAATGGCGCGGAATTGGTGTGTACACCTTAGATTTCAAATTATCCCAGAAACAGAAATCCATCCATGGACCTTATAAGAGACCACAGTGGGCGGAGAGCGCGTCCCCCACATGTCCGCAAGAAGGAGTAGGGTTTTACTTTAACTGGTTTACTTTAACATTGAAACCTATGGCGTTTTACCACATACTGTTTTTAATTATTAAATGCGATACGTCGTTGTACATTGATGAGATTATGAAAGTCAGTTTTTCAAGTAAGATTTAATATATCTCATTAAAGCACTTTTTACTGCATTTTGGGCATTATTTTCATGCATAATTCTTGTGTAAACATGTTTACTTCGGTAAAACAGTAAAAACTTTAAACTCAAAATATACACTCACGTTTGTGAAAATTGCAACACCAAGAAGGAATCATCATAATTGAATGCAATTTAATACACAGTTGAGTGGTAGTGGTACAAATAAATGATTAAATGTTCAAAGCAAACAAACAAGAACAAGAGATCAGAATCAGTATTTTGTGTGGCCACCACGCGCCGCAATAAGTGCTGCTACACGACGTGGCATGGAGTCAAACAAAGTTTGAATGTCTGACTGAGGAAGAGCATTCCATATCGTTTGTACGCGTACCCAAAGTTCGTCTGCAGACGCAACAGGACGAGGATCACGAGCAAGACGCCGACCAATGACATCCCACACATGTTCAATTGGCGACATATCCGGGGAACACGCAGGCCAAGGAAGAAGCTGTACCTGCTGCGCTGCAAAGAAGGATTTAACAATCCGAGCAGTATGAGGGCGGGCATTGTCCTGTTGAAATACAGCGCCTGGCAAGCTTTGAAGGAAGGGAACAGCTTCGGGCTGTAGAACTTCACGGATATACCGGTTGCTGTTCAGATTGCCCACAATTCGTAGCAATTGAGATCGTCTATGATATGCTATGGCGCCCCAGACCATAACTCCGGGTGTTCGTCCACTGTGGCGTTCGATAATGCACTCCGGAAGGTGGCGTTCACCGGCATAGCGTCTGACACGAATGCGGCCATCATGGTACCACAAATTAAAGCGGGATTCGTCAGAAAACACGACATGCTGCCAATCAGCACGCCAGTCTCTATGCTGATTGGCCCATTGTAGCCGCAGGCGGCGATGGTCGTGCGTTAGGGGGATCCTGTATAAAGGAGTCCGTGCGCGCAGTCCACACTGCAGCAGACGTCTACGAATTGATGAAGCACACAATGAAACACCTGTAGCTATTGACCACAGTGCTGCCAATTGTCTAGAGGAAGCTGTACGGTCCGTCCGCGCCATGCGGACCAGGTGTCTATCATCGCGAGCTGACGTCACATTTCGGGGTCCACTCCCGGATTTCCGAGTTGTCCGACACTCGTCCGTCCACTGCTTCCAAACGCGCATCACTGTGCTGCTGTTACGCTGCACACGAGAGGCTACTGCACGATACGACAATCCAGCTTCACGAAGGCCGATGATTCTCCCTCGTTCAAACTCTGTAAGTTGTTCAAATCTCGCTCTCTTTCGTCGACGAGGCATAAGTACAGATTGAGTTAACGTTTACCACTAGCAGATAACCACCGATAACCATACACGCCTCGCTACAGCCGTCTATTTATTCGGATCCATCAGCCGTTCAGAGGGCGCTGCTCAGCATACGCATGCGCTACGGATTTGCAATTCTAATCATTTGCATATCATGCGCTACTTTGCATTTCCTGAAAATTTCAGCTCACTCGCGTAAGTCCTTCATGGTGTTGCAATTTTCACAAACGTGAGTGTATTAACTTACTTTTGCGTACAAGTAAAGTAAAATTAAACATGATTGATAGTACATGATGCTTTGAAACAAATAAGGTAAAATATTTGAAAATATTTTTTAAAATTTCATGAGTATTTTCAGCCAGTGGATTCTAAAATTATTCCAAGATGATCATTTATTTGATTATATGATAATTAATTATTAACATTACAAGATGATTATTTATTTTAATAATTCATAAAATTCGGAGCATAAACTTCTCTGAGTGCAATTCAAAAAATAAAATAAAGTAAAATCTGGAAGCACTCAGATTTTATACTACGCCCAAAGGGACTTTTTTAACGTTTTGTGTGTTACCTTTATTTATTAAATATCATGTTCTTCGCACGTAAGCCGCATAAAATTCAATTCAACGGCAATATCACAAAATATTTGAAAACAACATATTTTTAGAATTTCCGCGGTGGAGATAAAAATGTTATTTTCCGTACAGTGTTGCAATTGCTCGCTTTGAACTAATTGAGTTTGTTAATCGAAAATTCGCTAAAGTTTTACGAAATATGAAATGGATTATAGCAAATTCGAAATTCGGCCTTCCAGGTGTCTATGTTTGGGTGGAGGATTGCGTTATTCAAAATTTTATGTCTCTAGATACCGTCGTTTTTTCACAGTGCGAGAAACATACATGTATTCATGAAGATTCTTATTAATTAATTATTTATTATTTAATTTCTTTAAGTATAATACAGGGCGATAATATTTGGTGGCAACAATTTTCAAAGTGAAACGAACATTTATAAAGAAACAGCGCAAAATGCCGTTTTGAGACTAATAGCCTTTCTGGGCTAAAAAAATCTTATGCAGAACTAGAAATAAATTAAAAAAATAATCACGATAAAATATTAGCACAATTAATTGTTACAGTTAAATACTATTTTAACATTAGAATAAATGCATAACAATTATTAAAGTGTTAAAATCGCTATTATAATTGAAATAAAACTCTTTTATAGAAATTATGCTATGATATTCGCCTGCAATTTTTTAAAAAGCTGCTTAATTTAGAATTTTAAACAAAAACTTCCAAAAATTCATTTTTAGGTATTTTAGTATTTTTTACACACATAAAAACATAAAAATGAACACATAAAAATTTAAGAGAAAATTGTTTGTTTGAAATTTTTTATTAGTTCAGATTTAAAATACTATTTTCTAGAAGTAGTAGTTACAAACTTCTTTATAGCATAGGAAAAGCTAAAAAAAATATAGAAGCCTGAAAGCATGCAACAGCTTTATAGCTTCTATAATCGTCCCTACTCCTCCGGATGTGATCAAGAGGACAGCCGTGAGTGCACCAGACGAAGGAGAAAACCCGTTTGGGTTGGTCTATTTCTTATAAGGTCCATGAATCCATCGGAATGATGTCGGAGGATCGCGCTGGTCACGAAACTCAAAAGTTACGGGAGATGACCCTATCTCGAAATGATGCCGCCTGGGCAACAGTCAAGTGACGAGATGGTTAAATGAGTGATAGGTTTGACCATTCTGAAAAAATGCTTAGCTAGCAAAGTGCCTGACTGTTGTGAGAGGAGAAATTTTCAGTGTTTGCTAATACTTCAAAAAGCATGACCCTAAAAACGTCTGAAGACTTTCAGATTTTATATTACCCACAAAGTGGCGCTTTTTTTCATTTGCATCCACATACACGTTTCGAGAGCATTTGGGCTAATGTTCCTTTGGGCTGAAAATATCTAAAAAAGCCTATCTTTAGTCCGGTAGAAGATCTCGTGCGCTGGCGATAAAAATGTTTTTTCCCATATAGGGATTGCCATTGCACGCTTTGAAATCGTTGACTTTGTTAATTAAAAATTCGTTAATGCTTTATGAAATATGAAACAAAATATGACCCTAAATTTAAAAAAAATCATGTGTCAACCCTCCCCAATTTTTTAAGCCCAAAGGTTCGGTAGCGCAGAAGGGCTATTAGTCTCAAAACAGCATTTCACTATAAATGGCGAATTACTTTTAAATTGTTGCCGCCAAATATTCTCGCCCTGTATTATATTTAAAAAAATTAATGATGAAGAATCTGCATAAACTTATGTATGTTTCTCGCACAGTGATAAAACAACGGTACCTGAAGCCATCAAATTTTGAATAACGTAATCGTTCTCCGAATATGGGCATCTGGAAGCCCAAATTTTGAATTTCGAATTTGTTTTATTACCTGTTTCATATTTTGTAAAACTTTAGCGAATTTTTAATTAACAATCTCAACGATTTCAAAGCGAGCAATGGCAACCACTGTACGAGAAAAAAAATTTTTATCTCCAGCGCACAAGATCGTCTATCGGACTAAAGATAGGCTGTTTTTAGATATTTTCAGCCCAAAGGAACATTAGCTCAAATGCCCTCGAAACGTGTATGTGGATGTAAATGAAAAAAAGCGCCCCTTTGGCCGTAATATAAAATCTGAAAGTCTTCAGACTTTTTTCTTTTTCTTTTTTTTCTTTTTGAAGTAAGTAACAATGAACTTTGACGTAGATGTAACATGCCCTATGCGCCCTAGTGGATGAATGCTGCCGGTATCCAATAGAATGAATTAAAAAACATAATAACAAGAGACAATTTACTTTCATTCGACCTAATACCCGGTATCCAATAGAATGAATTAAAAAACATAATAACAAGAGACAATTTACTTTCATTCGACCTAATACCCCAAACCCAATTTATTGCAAAGATAAATGCACTGGTTTTTATTTACCCGCTTACTCGCCAGATTTGACTAATACGATTTCTTTTTCACACTTATATACTAAAGTCTTGCGTTAAAGGACACTTCCTCAAAGCATTTCTGAAATCCAGAAAAGTAGTGCAATGAGAGAATGAAGAAACATATTCTGATGGTAAGCCAAGGAAGCGTCGGAATTTTCAGTGGTCATACCCATCCTCCGAAGAAGAAAAAAGAGTGCATAGATTTGCATGTACAAGTCATAAAATTCTTTGTTTCAAGTAACGAGTTGCCACGCTTTCAATCCTAAAACTTTTGTAAGACAAATGCTATGCAGTTTTCTGAGTCAGTTTCAAGATCAATTGATAATATAGGAATACCTACAATTTAAGCCACCTCTGCTTCTAACGGCATTTGCATCATTCGAAGCCAGTTACTTAAACAAAAGCACATCTGGTAATATTACAAGCATCAAAAAATACTCTTACTTTTATTCACTTTACGCAAGCAGGCCTCTTTTTAATGCACGATAAAAATTTACCGCTACTTCCGCAAACACTGGAAAAGCAAAAGAGAAAGAAAAAAAAATAGGATGTAAGCACTTTAGCCTTATCTGAACCCCGTTGCACTTACCTTTAAGACCCGATTTTCTAAAATAGAACGCTTTAGCCTTTTTGAATGTTATCTGCCATCAAAGGGGAGGGGAGGCGAGGGAGGAGAGTCGGGGAGAGAGGGGTTAGATCTATCAAGTTTATTTTATTTTTTCCCCCTTTATTCCTAAAAAGAACGGTTTCTACTTATCTGTGTGCTGGTTTTTTGTTCCTCCTAGTGCTTGATCCCGCGAACCCCCTCTGACCTGATCAATTGGCTGTTCCTGAAGCCTGGTAAAGAGAACTGTGTTGGCAGGTCGAAGCTGATTTTCCGTATGATGAAAACAAAGTAGTGTCGTTTTTTTCCGTTCATTTATACATTTGAGCATCGAAGTATATCTCTTAGGATTTTCTAATCATTTATTCCCCCCCTGGGATTTCCCGGATATTATCTGGGAAAGTATGCAGCTTAGAAGAATGATTGTATGACATCAAAATGGGCATTTATACAGATGTTTAATAACAGGACAGTTTATGAGAAAGAAAAAAATCTAAAAAATTATCTTTCTATATCGCAACTAAATTAAATCACTAGTGAAAAAATAATAAAATCGTATAAATCCCTAAAATGCGTCTACGAAGTTTTAGGACTAAACGTTTTCTTTCGACTACAGTGAACCTGCAAAATGATAGTTTACTCACGCTGAAATACCGCTCTTTTTTAAGCAAAGAAATTTGAATGCAAAATTTGAATTTTGAATGGCACGATTCTGTTCCAATCGAGGTTTTTAACTTTTCACCAGTTTCTTTTAGTCTGCAGGGAAGTTAGGCTTGAGATAGCGTCGTCCCCTAAACGTCCTCGAATTAGAAATGATGTAAGAAACTAGATTTAAGAAACATTTGCAATGATAAATAATAATTTGATAGCAGAATTAAATAATTAAGCCTTGTTTGCATCTTGTGAAACTTACAATGTCAATAAAGAATTTAAAGCTTTAATTGGCTTTCTAGTGTGATGAAAAATATTAAAAGAAACTAACGAATAGATGAGATATTTTAAATACCTTGTCTTTAAATACGACATTAAAGCAAAAGAGAATTGAAACACTGAAGTACCAAATTTTATAAAGTGTCAGTTCTACTAGGTTTTTCTTGTCAATACCTGAGTGAAGGATTTTACACCTGAAAACGACATATCTAATATCAAGGAGCTATATTGATAACATGCATCGAAACAATTCTGTGATTTCTCTATTAACTGGTACTTTGGCGTCAGACTAAGAGATTATTAATGAATGTACTATTTACCTGTTTGTTGAACCTATGAAAAGCATGATAGAGTTCTTTATTTAAACAAAGATATACCTTTGTGGAAAATGTCCTTACGCATGGCTTGTATTTAGAGATATGGAGAAAAACCACGAAAAAGTCCAAGCAACTAGCACATTTGGTGAGATTCGAACCAGGTCGAACTACTTGCCTTAGGGTCTTAATATCTTGGCCATCTCGAAATGAAAATGTTTTCCTTTAACTCATTATAGAAAGTCCTCCATGAAGTTATCCTTTCCCTTCGGAAAAGATACCTTACTATTATCCTAACTGTAGTGGTTCGGATCTGCACCTTGAAAGCCTCGACACTAGGGGATTAAAAGTATGAGCCTGGTGGTTTTACGTGTCGAGCTGAGAGCTACATTAAGATGGAACTTCATTGGCCAGGCTGGGTGTATTGGAGTAAGTCCTGTTTCGTAGAACAAGCAGCCCGCGTAGTACTGGTGGGAGTATTTTTGACGATCAGTCAGATCTCCAGGCGTGCATGTTTCCCGCCCCCCTGGGAACCGGAAGTGGTGAATCCCCGCGCCGGCAGTGGAGTAGCAGTGATAATACAGAATTTTTTAAGTCTGCCATCTCGAACTGGGTCCATGAAGCGGTAGCATGATTAGCGTTCATTAACCTCTTGGGAACTTTGACTGGTGCGCCACCCCCTGCCTAATATGAGGGCTTCTCAGATGGGACCGATCCGTGTAGTGCCGAGCAGGCGGAGTATGAAAGACGACTATTATAATTATTATTGCTTTATGCAGCCCCACGTGGTTACATACACTAGCCTAGTAGCATACGGGACAGTAGCGGCTCTGGGAGCCCAATAACACAAACTCGCTTCCAGTTGCCTAAAAGGGCAGCCTGTGCTGTCCAGGACGGTGCAGGCTTCCCAATGCGAATCAGTAGCGTAACAGGCATGAATATACGGTGTTATTGTCTTTGTTAGTTCTCTCGTCGTGATTCCTGACACCCGAGGTGTGACTAGCGCCCGGTGTGCCGGTTCAACGATTGGGCTTTGAGAGAGTTCCTTTTAAGGAAGTCGTTGTTCTGAGATTAAAACCCCCGATTCACAACAGTAAAGAATTTATGCAGTCCTCTCTACGAAGTAATTCACGACTAATTTCCACTGGTACTAAATGCCAGCTGCTGTAAGGTAGCTTCCTCGCAAAGCGGGTTAGGGTTGACAGAAAATAGTAAGGAAAGGCATTTGGCGCGAAATCACCCATTTGGCGACAAAACAGGCGATATACCGTAGACGGAGCAAGAACATTCCAGAACGAATTCTTACCGGTTTTCCTGAGAACGTTCTCGAAGGCATGTCAAAAGCTATATATACCCTGCCTGTTCGAGGAGAGGAGACTGAGTTCAGTAGTAGTGTCTTGAGTTCCAAGAGCGATTCGGGAGCTATAATTTAGCTCTTTGTCGTGGAGCTGTCCTCCCCGTTATAGCCTGATAGCCTGAAGGCTGTGTTGCTGATTGTTTCAGCGTGTTTGTCTTAGTTTTTCGACGACTGTAACCTGTCTTTAGAACTGTCCCGTGTAACACTGACAAATAAATTGTGTTTTTATTCTTAGATATAAGTATTATTCATCCAATCGTAGAACGCAATACCACCTTCTACCACATATGAAAGGTCTCCAGTTGTGAACTCAGTCTACTACTCTAGTTGCATTTAGTTGCAGGGCGTAAGAAGTTTGTTGTTTTTTTTCTTAGGCACACAACTCTCGTGTGCTTTGTCACATTCAAACAAACAAAACCAAACTTGATTTCTGTTATAATGTACTACAAGTCAACTTGTAGTACATTATAACAGAAGAAAAGTTTTATTAATTATTACGAATTAGAATTTGAATTACCAAATCTTCCGAACTTTTTACTGAAAAGTTAGCGTTTAATTATAACATTTAATCTTTCTGGATTTCAAGCAGTGTACAAAAACAAATTCCCCTCGTTCGTAACCGCTTGATTTCCTATTTTTATTTACTCTTAGTTAAAAGAATCCCATTTAACTTTGTTTCGCTCACAGCTTTGCATTTATTGACTTATACCTCAGTGTATTGGTTTATTTTTACCTTATATTACAGCTAGATAAAGCAATAACCACGTAATACGTGAAAAAAAATGAAAATTCAATTTACACAGCAAACGCAATAGGTTCTTATTAAAAATAAACCGGACACATATCCGGGATGATCATTAGTAATGAGGCGCTGAGCTCGTTAGCAATGCGGTTATCATTACAGTTGGAATCTTAATGTTAATACTTCCGGTTAAATCTTACTATCAGACTTGTTATTGCTCTCCGAATCAATAAGACTTGAGTTTCTGAGCGAAATCTTTTCTTTTGTTAGAACCTCTTATATATGAAAACGATATGTTTATTTTTCTAATTTCTCTTGTGTTTTATTTATTTTCCGATATTAATATTAATATTACATTTACGATCCGTTTCTAATTACGTTCGTTGAGCAGAATCATTGATGAATGTAAATTCAATTTCATACAACTCCTTGCAATGAGTATTATACAGAAATATTGCCGACACTAAATACTCTTTCACCTCTGCGTTAAGTGCCGATGTGGGCATTATAGCTTCAGCATTTGTAAAATTTAATATTAAAAAGATGCATATCCATTTCCGTTGTTATATGCATAGTGATAATTGAATAATTCAATTGAAATTCACATATTCCTAAAATTAATTAATACTTACAGACAACTAATTTAATAATCATGCAATAATATCTGCATTATTATCCGTCATAATAATTTGCTAAAAATTAATAACATTGATCAATAATTAGTAATGTTTTTGTTTGTTTGTGTGTGTGTGTACAGATTGCTCGAAAAAGTAGCTAGAGTTTTTAATGCTTTAAATATTAACACAAAACATGTTCTCCAAAAAAGTTTCACTAGTAATTGAAAAGGATATTATCAAAAGAATGTCGAAATTGTATGCGGAAGGATTTAAATGGAAATGGAATTCTGTATTACGTAAGGTCATCACAGGAGAAAAGTCCTAATAAATAAAATATTTATTGGGAGATTTCGAATTTAATAAAAATTTAAATTTTTTGTCGAAAATTCAAGTTAATCTTTTGTCATTTTTTTCATACAAATTCTGATGTAAGTAAGATGATTGAGAATCGATTTACATGGCAGTAACACAGTAAAAATGTCCCTGCTTTCAGCGATTAATGATTTGATTTTCGGCAGTATAGCATTCATTATTAAATTTGTAACTAACTTAATAAAGTATTTATTAAGTAAACCTTAGCAAATTTCGCTTGCAAATGTATAGAATTTTATTTTTAACCAATAAAAGCATAGGAATATTTTTTAATTCACAGTGTTTCTGGAGGGATCATAGTATAAAAAGTTAGATTTTTTTTAGAGAATACTTGTATACATAGTGAAGACTAGTCTCGTAAAATCTTAAACTTTGAGAGACTTTGTAATTGGAAATACATATTTAAAATCAATAATTAAGAAAAGAAAAGATCTTAAGCAATTTTCTGAAAATCCTACATATACACTCGCGTATACGTAGTATATTTTTTTATAAAGCAAGCACACATACACATACAATATTTCATTATTATTAATTAATTTTTGACAGAAAAAGGCATTTTTTCCACCTCTCTCACTTTTTATTTATTTATTATTTTAGTGGCTAAAAGGCGAAAAGAAACTTTAAAAAAAATTTGTATGTAAAATGTTTTATTAATGATTTTGGTTATTATGGAAAATATAATTAATTCTATTTTTTCCTTAGTTTTGTGTTATAACATATAAACATCAATTTAATTCGCGCACATCTCTTCCTTTTTGTCTAAAATGAATAAAATTCTTTTAAGCACATATATGGAAGAAGTTAGGTATTTGACTATTGCAAAGCACATGACGCCTATTTGCCTTTTGTGGAGAAAGCATTTCCTTTCTGCTATATTTCAAAAATCCTTATCTTATAACGAAATTTCACAATACCTAAGAGGATTTTATAACTCCGATTTTGTTTGTTTTGTTCCCGCTTTTATGGCCTAAAATATTCATATTTTCGAGTTTGGATCTGTTTAAGAAAACGTTTTCTGTTTAAAAAAATAAAGAAGAAAAGTGTTAAAAGTTTTCAGCAAAGTTTATGTGTATATTTTACCTTGCCTTAAAACGACGCTTCTGAATCACTTTCAGGATTTGATATAATCCAATTTTTCTTAGATGTATAGCAGCGAAAGAGCAACATATGAGGCTTATCTATTTATTTTTAAACTAATAGTTCATTTTAAGTTGAAAAGCCTTTTCTATCATTCCCTTTTCACGCACGCTTTTCATACCAGAATGTAAATAAGATAGCGAGAGTTTATTCAAATTAAGGTTGAATGAAGTGCTATTTAAGCAAGAGTCTCGGAAGCTAGTTTTTAGAGCGTGTCTGCCTATTTTAGGCCACCCCTGTGCTGTGATTATTCGCGACTTGCTCTAGCGTTGATGTGTTCTTGCCTTTAGGCTTGTCTCGCCGGTTACTTTAGACCAGAGCTCTTCCTGCGCGTTAAAGTATTCTGTGAGCCATTAGGCTAACCTATACACCTTGAAATTGTTATTGTTACATATTTCTGTTCAGCCAGAAGTGTTGGCTTCTTGTAACCCAATTGAGTCATTGTTAATTTTAAGATTGAATAAAAGGTCTTATACACCATTCTTCTGATCTCTGTTTAGTTTCACAAGGTTAGAAGACAATTCTTCAAACGACTTTTTTAAAAAGTTTATACTTCCAAAGCGTCATAGACTTTACAAAGTAAACAGCTATTTCTTTACTGTTTATTTATTTATTTATTTATTTGTTAATGTTATACACTGACTACCAATAAGTATTTGTACACCTGTGATAGATAACTTTATTCAAAATCAATAGTTAGTAGAGCCTCCACGAGAGGTAATTACAGCGTGGACCCTCCGGGGCGTACTTTCCACAAGTCTTTGCATGACAGCTAGTGGTATTTTCTTCCACTCGGCTTGGAGAAGACATAGAAGTTCCTTCACCGATTTTGCATGGGTAGTGCACCCCTGAATTCGGCGATGTAACTCGTCCCAGAGGTTCTCGATAGGGTTCAGGTTTGGACTCTGGGCAGGCCAGTCCATTCGATGAACTCCATTGGCACCATGCCAAGCCTTGGTTAACGTCGAAACATGACAACTGGCATTGTCGTCCTGAAAGTAACAGGTGTCCAACCCGTAAAACTGCCACAGCGTAGGAAGCACATTGTCATCCAAAATAGTGCAATAGGCATCGGAGTTGAGCTTACCATGAATGGGGACCAAGAGTCCCAGCCCATACCAGGAGAAACACCCCCAGACCATAATTCCACCTCCGCCGAACTTGACTGTTGGCACAATGCATTCTGGCAGGAGACGTTCTCCAGGTAGACGCCAGACCCAGACCCTGCCATCCGAACGGTAAAGGGTGAACCTTGATTCTTCACTTCAAAGAAACCGTTTCCACTGATCTACGGTCCAATTTCGATGTGCTTTGCACCACATTAACAGAGCAGCGCGGTTGGACTTTGTGATCAAAGGCTTATAGGCAGCAGCACGACCATGAAAACCAAGCAGATGTGCTTCCTTACGGATGGTATTCATTGAAACAATACTTTCGGTTGCCTGTTGAAACTCCTCGCGGATGAAGGCCATCGGTTGGGTGCGGTTCTTCCGAATTTCTCTGGACAGCACTCGTCGGTCTCTATTTCCCAGTTTCGTTGGTCTGCCGACTCGGGGCACATTCCGACAATCACCGCTCACCTTCCACTTCTTAATCACATAGGCCACTGTCGATTTTGGGTACTTCAGATCGCTAGATATGTCCCGTAAGGATCGGCGACATTTGTGATACCCGATAATTATACCTTTCTTGAAATCAGAGAGCTCCTAACTGCGAGGCATCTTGCATGCGACTAAAGCCGATGCTGTTTCCTACACGATATACCAGTGGAGTCCGTGACGTACCTTAGGACCGCAGATATCGCCATTTGCATAGTCCAAATACTTATTGGTAGTCAGTGTATTCTTATATGCGCAAATCGTGATATGTTAGCTTCTTATAATCAAGATAAGAATCGGAACATCGGGTTGAAAATTTAAAGCATGGGTTTTATCATCACGTTTTTGGATTTACATATTTAATAATACAAAAATTTATTAAATGTTCCAAAATCTAAGATGCTCGATGAGAAATATGTCTTCACTAGAAGTTATTATCAAAATATTAAAATAAAATGCAGACTGTAAAAATAAAGATTTTTAGACCTACAGCAGTAAAGCATAAAAACAAAATTACATTTGAAATGAAGTCAAACATATCACAAGTGCAATAAAAATAAAACTAAGCCGCAGAGAAATATTTGTAGATGGATGTAACAGGAGGAATAAATATGGAATCTAAAATGCAATCTGCGTAATCGCCATGGATGAATATGGAATTCCGCGTTTGAAAACTCCTTAAAAATTATTAGCTGTAGTGGTGCAGAATCACAGGAAGAAGATATGTTTCTTTAAAGAGAAAATTTTTTATTACAATAATGAAAACTGCGTGTTATATGTATTTGCAGTTCACTGAAATCCTGGTAAGGAATTTCAGTATTAACCTCGTGATTCGAAGAACTGAATTCTGGTTATGGTCTTTGATATTTTTGTGTATTTTTACAGTTTTATCCAAAGAAATAGTCAACAATTAAAAAACTGTGTTTCAGTTAATTTGCAGTGTATAGGAAAGTCCAAAAATATATGACACGAGGTATTTTAGTTGTCTTGCGGCACATCGGAAAATTCACTAAAATATTTTAAATGCCTAGTGATTTTGGGGTAATCTACAATTAGTAAGAGCTCTATGACACAGAAACATTATTAAGACAACCAACTACTTCTCCAGACGATGTCACTTTTTGTGAAAGTGGTCGGCTTAAAGAACTTGAGTATTATCAACGCTAATGCAGAAATTTATTTATGCTTTCGGAAATACTGGTCATTTCCAGAGGGAGTCGCCATTAGAAATTTTACAGTAATTCAACGTGCCTAAAAATACAGTATCGCTTCAGCTTGTCTTGTAATATTATACTCACTGTAAAATATCTAAAATTCTAATAATTTTCTGCTTTTCTTTACTTTCAAGAAACCCAACTAGCCTTCCAAACTAGACAACTTTCTTTAGAAAAGATGCAAATATTATATTTATTGGCTTTGCTTGCGTATCTTAGACAGGTTTCTTCATTCTGAAATATTGCAGGTTTTACAGCACTAAAAATTCATTATTTCCGAATAAATTAACAAAATACTCTATAGGCACATAACTTTTGAATATTTTCCCCTAAAATCACTTATTCAATTTAAGGTAGAAAGCAAACATGCATTTCTGTATCGCTTTGTTTACAGTTTAAAATTATCAGAATAATAGTGAATTTTTATATTGGTATGCGAGTTAATAAAACTACCTGGAATTTTTTGGGAATGCCTATCTTTCCCATAGTATGAAGACTGAATCAAGTGTTTATGCTTTAGCGTGTATATCTGTACTCTACGAAGTACTGAACATTAGATTTTGAATAACTAAAACTTGATGAATATATTCTGAAAAAAGCAAGAAAACTTCATAATAAGCTGGTTCCTCCCTTACTATGGTTACAATTATGAATTTGTAGAAAATGATTAGCTAGAAACAGAAATTTCATTTCTAATAATAAAACTCAATCATTTTCCAAACAAAAAAAAAATAGAGAGAAACGAATTGTTTGGTCAAAACTGTACACCCGCTAAATCATAAAATTCATTCTGATGAGTCAAAGATTCCTACCTCCAAATTCAAGAACTTGAATCCTCGAGAAACGAACTAATGTCTATTTTACTGTACTATCCCTACTATTATGCAATTACAGGGTTTGCTCGGAATGTAGTAGGACTGAATTTTTTTTAATTATTCAAAGTTTTGACATTTAATAGCTTTCAGAATATGTCCCTTCTGCAACAAAACAGCGTTTCCAGCTACTCTGCGAATCACTGAAGGCTCCCCGGAACGCAGAAACTGGATTGTTCTTCAGCTCCCTCGCTACGGTCTCTTGAATAGCCTAAACCGACCCTCCTTTCATGACCCTTTTCAGTCGGGAGAAGAGGAAGAAGTCTGAAGGAGCGACATCGGGGCTGTGGGGTGGCTGGGAAGCTGTGTGATGCCATGTTTGGTCAGGGAGTCCATGGCAGCAAAGGCGATTTGGCTCGACGCATTGTCGTGGTGGAACCTCCATAATCCGTTGGACGGAAGCAGGCAACTCGTTTTTTGAGCTGAGGTGGGCAGAATTTAAACGATTTCGCACTTTCAATAAGTTTTCGTCCCTTTTTGCCGTTGAAGGGTGTCCTGGCCTTTGTTCATCTTCAACTTGCTCTCTTCTCTATTGAACAATGTTTCCACTCAAAAGCCCTTGATCGACCATGGCATCACTCCCATAAGCAATCTTGATCATGTCATGGGTCTCACTCGCAGTTTTACATAGCTTGATGCAAAGCTTCCCCTTGAAACTGCTCTAACGAACGATTCGTTGTGGAGACGACAAGGCACCTTTGAAAGGGGCTCACCTTAAATTCGATCTACACTCCGTGAAGGCTTGGAGACGGCTGGCAACTGGTGCGTTAGTAGCTATAATCCCTCACACCCCAACCAGCGCAGTAACGTCCCTCTCCTTTGCCACGTTTTGGCGGGAAAAAGTCAGTCCTACTATTTCCCGAACAAACCCTGTATGTGCAACAATTTTTTTTATACCCTGTGCGGTTTATGTTGTGTCCCTTAAAAAAGTATCCATGCATCTATGCGTTTCGTTTTGTGTAAAATATGGAATAAATTAGATGAGATATTCAAAATACTGTCACAAAATAGCTAATGCTCTCTCTTTTTGTGGTATGGCTTTTAGCTTATTAAGAGAGACGAAGAAAAATTCTCGGGAAATTAAATGTATTTATTACTTGTAGAACGTTTTTAATTTAGGATGGGTTTTTCAAAATGTAACTCCAAGCGAACAAACTGGTTTCATTACACGCTGAATGCAGAAACATACTGAAGAGTTAATTGTCGTAAATGTACTTGCTCAGAGTTAAATAGAACACATTTTTAGTCAGAATTGCGAGGAACTTTTGTTAGCATAAGATGTTAACTTTCTAGACGAAATATGATATAATTAATTCTGTTTAATCTCTCATCGCGCACTTTTTCACATGTACAAATGCAGTGTATAGCAAATATTGAATACACTCTCAAAATTAGTCTTTTCTTTTTTTAAGTAAGCAAATTATGATGCTAATTCTAGTCGGCATACATATCGTAAAATAATTTGGCTTTGCAATTAACATTTTGAGATCTGTGAATTTCTGAAGGTAAAGTTTAAATTCGACTACATAAATTCTGAAAAATAAGTGATATTTGTATATAATTCAAATATATTATTTTGATATCAATTATAGACACAAAGTAAGAAATTTAGAACCAAATTCACAGAGACTTGCTTGAAAAGTAATCAAATAATCTTGACTTGAATAAAATGCTTCATTAATTTTACATGCGCCACTTTTGTCTTTTGAGCATTTCTACAATTTAATATCTAATTCAGTGAAACAATAACTTTATTTTATAAAATAAGGAAAAGAATTCAGATAGCAATTTATTTTCTTCGCTATGAATGCTTCTTAAATAGTTAAGTTTAACTAGATAACATTTTGAAAGAAGACATAAAAAAGGATAAATTACATTAGCTAAATCTATTAGCAGACAGAAATGGATAAAATAAACTTTTCTACATTTACAAATGAAGCAGCATATAAAAAATTATAAGGTTCATAAAATTAAGAAAAATATCTGAAAGGAAAAGAGAGTAGCAAACTATTCTTTCAACTACAGAACGAAGATTCTTACCGTTGTCTCCTGAAATCGTAAATCTAATAATAAAAGAAACAATGTCGCTTGTTTGTCATTAAGTTGCTTAGTAAATAAGTTACATCTTTTAAGTCACATATACCCAGATGAATTTTAACGTAGAAAATTTAATTTTGACTTTGAAAATCAGCATTTGAATCTTCAGTAACATTTTATAAAGTGTAATTCGTTCATATTTCAAATAATCTTACATTTATATTTATGAAACCAGTTACAGGGGAGGAAAAAGTATTTTTCTCGTAACAAATACGTGGAATATAATAATTCCTTAAAAACTAAAAAAAAATCAGAATCTCAAGAACGAACCTGCAATACCTGAGTAGAAAACATATATATATTATACGAAATCAAAATGTAAATTCAAGAAAATAAATATAAGTCCAAAATAATGAACATGGTAGGCTGGCAGCAAATTATTCCTTTATTAGTCTTAATTAACTAAACTAAAGTGAAAGGACTGTGTTGTTCATTGCATCCCCAATTGTTTTACATGCAAGAATGTTACAACTTTAAAGAATACTAAATTCCAAAATCCCAAGTGGGAAACTGCCTCTGTCTCAGTTAATTTAAAATAGAATAAATTTCCAGTGAGAGGGAAAATAATTCCATATTAAATTTTAATGGGCTTGGGAACTAAAATTTTTGAAAAATGATGCGTAGAATACGCTTTTCTTATAATAAATTGTATTCAAACTTGAATATCATTCTTTACAATGTAAGTAAAACAAAGTTCCTCCCACTGTTTTATTATAAGAGAATAACTGACTATTGACTATTTTATAAACTTTTAATATATTCTATTCACAGTGTTTTAACTTCCGTTACTAGTTAAACATTTGGAATGTTTGTATTAAATTCTGTAAAGCGTACTTTACATCAACCCCGCACACAATTAACCATATCTTTACAATACCACATAAGAAAGAAGCTTCAATTCTTCATATTTCCGTCCTCTAGAGACGACACAGGAAACGGCGAACTGGGAAACGATCTCTAGTCAATCAGAAAGATATATTGTATGAAAATTTAACCACCTCTGGACTCGAACTTGAGACCATCAGGTAACTGGATCGTTGTGCTACTTGTTACACTCCAAGCATATACTACAGGAATGCATTAATTTCTTATAATTTTATTCTTTATCCTCAAACTTTATGGGAAGTTTTCAAGAGCTAAGTACATAAAAAATCGAACCAGAATGCCCTGGATTTTGTGTAATTTGAAGTCTTGATTTACAACATTTGTTTCGCGACGCTTCTAAAAACAAAACGCGCACTAATTCTAATTCATCGGTGGCGTACCAACCACACTTTAAATATTCTTTAAGTGATTTTTAAGCCTGAAGGAAACCTGCCGTATTTACTCAAAAATAAGACCCCATATTTTTGCTATATTCGTTTTTCTAAAATTTGATAGGTTCCTATAGCTGGATATTTTAATAAATAAAATTGCAGAATTGGAGTTCAGTTATCATACTAGAGAAAATCCTTACACTGTTTGAACACTAATTAAGCCAAACAGTAAATTACCGTATATGTAAACTGTATAACTACCACTAATTATAACAGCCAGATAATTATACCACTAATTATAACAGCTAGTTAAGCGATTTCAGTTTAGGTCTGCAACCACTGCCTTATTACTATACTGGTAAAAACTGGTACTATAGTGGCATGGAAACGTTTCTTTCTAGTTCCCTAATACAAGTAATTATATAGCTTGCCCTCCATTTTAATTAGAAACAAGTGAATTTTAATGAAAGCCATATTTTCATTACTTATATTTTTACTTCAATGTACAAAGTAAAGGCAATAGTCTAATCGCGAAAAATTTCGGATATCATATTTCAACGACAGCACCCATTTTGAATGCTCACGAATCCATCTGAACCTTTTCTTTGAGTGTGCGACATGTGTACGTTCAGACAGAATAAAGAACTCTTTTTTTTTCAAAACCGATAAACCGATTGAGAAATGGGCTTAATACGAATTCAGAAGCGATTTTTTCGTAATGTCCGTATACATATATACGTATGTACACATGTATGTATCATGTATCTCGCATAACTGAAAGCGTTTAGCTATAGAACATTGAAATTTTGTATATAAGTCTGCTCTAACATCTAATTGCGCATTTCTTTTGTTGCAATCGGCCGTACCAAACGTATATATTGAGAGCTGCGAATGTGGGTAGGGAAGAGATCTGAGCATTTAAGAGACTGTAAAAGATGAACTCCAAATGGAGAAAATACTTCAATTGTTTCGCGATTTCTCTCAAATGTCTCAGAGGAACGAAACCTACATTCAAAACTCAATGGTTAACTAGGTACAAGGCTTCAAATCACTTTTCCCTTGATAAGTTCTGCTTGAAGCGTTGAACTCGGGAGATCCTTGTTTACTTTTAAAATATTTTTCATTTGTTTCTTTCAATGACTTGTACATTTGACCATGTTTACTTGTACTACCTTAGGGCGCGACGTTTTTCGAGATTCTAAATGATTAAGACCTTCATTAGAAATTTACCGTAAACTAAATATCTTAACTACCTCCTCTCCTCAGAAATATCTTTTCACGATTTATGAACCTGCAGCTTATACGCATTTCGACTCAGTTTTTAAACTTTGTTCTCATAGTCCTTGCAAAAAAAAATATTTCTTCTGTCTTTTGTATATATAAACGTATATATCAAAGTATACACCACTCGCTTAGGCGGTTCGGTGAGCTCTGTTTTTTTATTCTTATATGTTGATATATTTGCTTTAGTTGTATGTTGTTCTTATGTTCCGGTTAAGATTTTTATGCTTTCAGTTAATATGCATGCAACAGTTGTAGAATTATCAACAGTTTAAAAGTCCCTAGGCCTTACGATGTCGCTATTTGTTTACATTTAAAACTCTTAGTAGAATAATGAATTATCAGTTGTTGCACCAATTTGTGTCTGTTTCCCCAGTGAGAGCAAAATTTATTTTTAAATTTTTGTTCATTGAGAATTTTGTCTTTCTGCCTGTTTGCCAAATTGTTTGTTTTGGCGTAGAAACTCTAATTTTAATTGAAAAAAAACGTTTTTAACTGTGTTTGGTACTTTAGGTACTTACCTTCTCTGTATCTCTTAATTTTTAATAAAGATGTCTTGATTTTTGTGCATTTCTGCCTTGTTGCGAAGTGACAACTGAACTGACTGAATGAAAAATATATCGCTAATGAAATTCGAGAAAATAACGTCCACATCAGATTTTTATTACTTAAAATTTACCCAAGAGTGTATGAAGATCTTTTTTTAAGGAAATAATACGCATATAGAAATTATCGCATCCCTATTCAGAGATGTAAGCAAGAGCATAACGTTGTAGATATAATTATCCATGATTATGTAATATTTTGAATGGTTGTATATGTCTCTTAAATTAGTGTATTGCTCATTTTTCGTTCCCAATTGAAAAAGAAAATTTTTTTTTCTTCTTTCAATTTTCCACTTTTTCCATTTATATTATAAAACATACCCTTTATAAATAAAAAAAAAAAGACTTTTGGTCAACACTTTTGAAAGCAAATTTTCTGTTATCTAAGCTTTGCTTAGTTTCATTAAATAAATTTTACTTCCTGTTTTACAAATATCAGAATCTCTGAAGACAAACAGAAAAAAATTGCTTTCAAAATAGCATTAAGAAGAATTTAATTTTTCTCCAAGTGATTTCATAAAATGAATTTTTTGAGTGATACTTTAAATTTCGTCAAATTCTGGTTTTAAAACTTGTTTTCTAATCTACTGGTTCTCCTTTTTAAGCGGTTAAAAATTTTGCATGGCATATACATTGTGAATGTACGCTAGAATCGGAAGTGACATAAGGTCGCCGCTTATGTTAATGATATAAAATATAAGGATTATTATTATATAAGATATATAAAGACGCTTATATTAAGGATATGAACGATTTTGATACTTCTAATTGAATAAAATCCATGGAAGGAAAACAGGGAGAAAAGTAGCATAATCAATTTACGTTGCTTTAAGACTCCGAGACATTTATTTTAAAGGCTCTGTCGCAAGACAATTTTCTTAAATAATAAGTCGTAAGTTTTCCTCTCGAATGCAAATTTACCTTCATCCTGAAACTTTATGGAATATTTTGAAGAACAAAGTAGATCAAAAATAAGATTAGAATGTCTTCGAATTTGCGTATTTTCAACGTTTGTAATTTAATTGTTCATAAGTATTCACTTGCTGGCAATTGCAATAGGACGTTAAAGCTACAGAATAGTCAAAACGTACAGATACACTGCCTCAGAAAGCATGAAAATGTGCTTCAAAATGTGCTTGAGCACGTAGACAAAAAAAAAAAAGTTTGTTCTAAAAAGTGATCTGAAAGAAGCTCAGTGATCGAAATTTTAGGCTAAACGGTATAATAGAACCTTCACTAAATACTACATCTCTTTGGCCAAAATGTCCAGAAAGTCGAAATTATTTCTCAAACGCTAAAACATTTTAAAGTCATAATTATTGCTTTATCTTTATAGTAACATAGAAAAGAATAATTTGTACATCAAGGATTAAATCCTTAAAATTAGCTTCACAGAAAAGTTTCCTATTTTCTTCATGTTGCCAGATAATTTGAATATTGGAAATTGCAAACATGGAATGGAATACACTTTGAAACTTGTAAAAATGCAGCGACGTTGTCATAGCGTTGTATATACTCTCAGTAGTAGTATATAAATGTATACATTGAAAAGAATAAAATCTCAATTTTCGAATCGAAAGAACATCGATTGGAATCCAAACATAGAATGAACATCGAATGGAATATACTTTGAAACTTGTAAAAATGCAGCGACGTTAATTGTCATAGCGTTCTATATACTCTCAGTAGTAGTATATAAACGTATACATTGAAAAGAATAAAATCTCAATTTTTGAATTGCTTTGGTGTTCTAGCGTGCAGTTATAGACTGTATTTTAAGAATATAATTTAGTTTGTTCCGAAATCAAATAACGAATATTTTACGCTGCTGCTTTATATCTTTGAATTTCTGCAAATGCGATCCACAGAAATGGGATTTGAGCACGTTACTTGCTTTAAAAAGAGAATTAATTGTGATATCATTGGCAAATATTTTACCAAATAACCCAGAAACAAAAATAAAAAAATATATTTTAAAAATAAATAAAATAATATAATATATCTATCTAATATAATATAATATCGTATAATAAATCTGGCTGTCATTATAACGACCGATCCTTACAGCTACTATTCCATCGTAACGAAATATTTGCATTTTTCACTAGATCTAATGCCAAAAGGTCTCCAACAGACGATAGTATATTAAAATCTCTTTCTCTATAGCATATTCACAATGTCCTTCTTTATAGGACGCGAAGGATCGCTTTGCCGAGCCTCGACTGTACGTAAACAATGAAATCTCGGTAAATTCAGTATGTCAGGGGTAAAAGATTTTATGTAGAGTTCTAGAGATGTTAGATATTTTTGAAAAGCAGGAGTCGGGAAAAATTAGCAATGCCCTCGTCGGGACTGGAACCACAGATCTCTCGAATACGCGCCGAGTGTACTGACCGTTACTCCACGAAGGCATGCTATAAAGGTGGGAGAACTACCTTATAGAGTTACCGAGGAAAAATCAAATGTAATTTAAATTTCAATGTAATGATAACATAATTTTTAATTATTTCTGATTTTAATACGAGTAATTTTGTAGATCTTCTGCTTATGCTAACTAACACGGGAAATCTGCAACTGTTGCGATGAACAACAGAGAAGCATTTAAAACTCTCCTCAAAATTGTTTAATATTTATTTCATTGCATATCTTGTCCTCAGTACTACGTAAGGATATTAAAGCTGCTTGTATGTTACTCTAAGCTAAGAAAAATAGATCCATTAAATGCGCAATGTGCAAATCTTCCCACGATCTGCAATGCCATCACCTTCATCAGCTATGTCTGCAAATTTATATAGCTGTACAATGCCAGTCTGTTTTCACTTATTTTCGCGGTAGCGACATGATTATCAATTGTCAAGTACTACTATATTTGTGACCTCCATTTTCTGGATTAATTTCAACCACTTCCTCTTGTAAGAAAATGTTTCGTAAATGAAATTTTTCTGAAAGAAGAACTGCTTTGTTAAAAGGGATTGAATTTTTATTGAGATAAAGAAGTAACCGTTGTACAATACCGAATTAATTTTTCTTTATAGAGTAATACTTTAGACCAAACAACCTTAACAGATGTCAAGGTAGGCGCAAAATTGACTTATTAAAGATCGCTGAAGGGGAGTTATTTATGTTATAAGATATTTTCTCCTTCCTTACCGAGTGCTTTCGTAGTGTAACTGGATAGCACATCCAGGTAGCAATCGGGAGATCAGGCATTAGAACCCCGGCTAGGCACTGCACATTTTTCCCAGTCTCCTGCTTCAAAAAAGCTTAATGGCTGTACTGTATAATTAAAGTTGTTTGGTTTTGACCCAAAAGATTAAGATAACGACAAAGGAACTGGCGTTAGATACCTGATGGTCTTCTTTATTTAAGCATATTTTGTAGAATAATAAACATAAGGAAACTATGTTAGGTTAGGAACAATCGCAGTTCAGAAATTTCAGTCATACGTTTCACAGCTAACATTTACAGCTCTACAGAAGAAGATCAAAATTCAGAAGATATATTCTCTTAGAGGAGGCCATATTGAGGAGAAAGAAATTATATTAATGACGTTTGGTTAAGAATGGTGAAGTTGCTTAGCTTTTTGATGAAAGGATATACTATCATTTTATTATTACTGGTTGAAAAAATTTTCGATTTAAATATCATTGTATAAACTATTTTACTGTTACCTTCTCCACAACGTGCGCACATGCATCTTTTGCGTTTTATAAGAATCGTATGGTAGGTACAAATTTTGGAATAATGAACTTCAGAAAAATTTATTGTAAGCACATTTCTGTTTATGGGATAGAAAGAGGAAGCAATCAAATCAAAAAGAATATATTAGGGGTTATTATTAAGTTAATTTTATGTCACATATATATATTGAAGTGATAGTAATTATTTTTAACAATGAGTAAGGTGAATAAGTAAAGAAATGCATTTTTAGTAAGAGCATTCAACGCGAAAACTATTGTACTAAAATCACGAATCCATTGGCATCCTTGTTTAATATTAGTTGAAATAAAAGTAAATACAAGACGATGTGTATTCTATTAGAAAATTTTCTGAAATAACGTCTTATTCCAATAATTTTATTAATTGTTTAGACCTTAAAAATATTTTCCACTGTTTATTTAATGTATCACATCCATCGCTTGCTTCGGAAATAAGTTATTTCTTTCTCATTCAAACACAGACTCTAAGAGAGTTGAGAAGCCGAAGGTCTTCTCACGTTCACACTTTCTTCCTTTTGTTCTATACAGTTTAAACATTATTTTAATTTCTGAGTTTTGTTTATGGCAACAATGGTGTCGTCCTAGCTGTGCTAAAATAAAAAGAAAATAAAAATGCTTGCTCTCAAAAGAGACAATAATGCATAAAAAATTTAACTACACGGAAATAGTAAAAGCTTTAGGTGAAATTTGTAGTTTAAATCAAAAGATTACCTGATATCACGCCTTAAGGAATTTTGTTAATTTTTACAAAAAGAAGAACGTTAAAAAATACGGATCAATATTTTTAACACTGTAACGTTTCCGAGCTTTTATGGAAAAATAGCAAGACAGGATTGTCTTTTTAAAATTTATTTAAAACTCAACAACAAATTCATTCGTGATTAAATAATGGATGAATAGCGTAAACCGTTACATTGCTATATCTTACAGAAGGGAAAAAGCGAGTTTCCCACAGAGTGCTCTGACTACATGTCCATTCAGCTCCACTGCTTCGTCTCTTCTCACAAAAGACAGCGAACAGCCGTGAACAAGTCGGCATCATAAAAGCATTAGGGGATAAAGACCCATTAGCCTTCAGGACATTCTTCCTGGCCGAATCGCTTACACCCTGGCTCTAAAAATGAGTTTCTTTAAGTTAGTCCGAAACAGGAAGTCTCTAATAATATCCAGCTGGTTATTTTCCTAATCATTCATTTGCTGTTACAGTTTGTCACAACACAAAACTTTTGAAATTAGAAACCATTTAAGGTGCAACATTTAAACTTCTTTTGACATTTTAGATTCTTCAGTGATATATTCAATAATCTCCTTATAGCGCATAGTTGTCATCTAAAGAAAAGGATTATTATTAACTGAGAATATATAATTCAGTTATAATTATTATCCAGCAAACTCTGTGAGTACAACAGGAAAATTTTATTTCCATTTGATTTTTATGAGCATTTTTGAAAGGCAAAATGAGAAGCTTCATGCGCATATACATATCCATACGCATTTTCTAACAATAATTTTTAAGCAGACTGCTTTTAAATATAACATTTGTAGGACTCGAAAAATACGCGATTATGCAAGATACTTAAATAATGAAATTTTTAAGAAAATTTCATTATTTAAGTAATAAGATTATAATTTTAAAAAAAATAAGGATATTTTGTCATTAGTCAGTCAAAGTCATTAGATATTTTAGCATCGGAAGTATAACTAATTAAAAATTATAAATTGGGTATTTAATGATTTTTCCGAAGACTATCACATAAAGGCATACTTTTAGTTGAGAGCTAAATTGTTTAAATTAATGTATGGTAAAATATTCTTCAAATTATTTTAACCTCGCCTTTCAAAAGTAAATCCGGAGTTATCGGTAAGTTTCCTGTATCTTGCCCCCTAACATTAGCAGTACTACAGCTTCATGACATTTCATGTGAGAAAAGGGTCGAGATAAACTAAGAAATATCAATCTTATAATGAGAACTTTTAACAAAGAACTCAATAGTTTGTTCTGGAACAAAAGAAAAGATGACATCAGGTCCAATCAATGGCTTTGTGGGACTATTTTTTTTCCTTTACTGCAGAGGCACATGGAATAACTAACTGAAAAAGAACAAAAAGAATACGATGCATTCACTGGAAGAATTATTTGGAAAAGAAACAGTAGTTTTCAACCGTTATTCTCATTTTGAATTTAAAAAAATCAATCGTCTGCATACTTTTTGTAGCCTTACTTTCTGTGGCTGAGGCAGCTTTTATGAATATCTCACAATTGTTTAAAATGCGAAATAAAATCGCATCATCTTACCTTAAAGATGATCTTCAATTGTTGCAACTAAGAATTACGTGATTATTAACTTGGTTTGGTTTATTTAATTATGGTAAAGCACACGAGGTTTATTTGCCTAAGGGAAAAGATGCCTTCGTGGAGGACTTTCTTCGAGAAACTGCTCGTATACACGTTACACATAGTTAAAACCACGAAAATGCCCATGCAGACAGCCTCTTCGCCAGGATTCGAATACCGGACCGAACTACAAGTGTTCAGCTATTTTGCCACTCGGTCGCTGGTGTGCCCTATGATTAACTAGTTACTCATTAAATCATTTAATAACTCTTTTTTTAATTGAGTTCTTACAAAAAATACAAATAAGAGGAGTTAAATTAAACAACTAATTAGCTTTAATAAATGCTTACTCCGTTAAAATGAGAACGTTTGCAATTATATAGAGTTTTATAATGATGCAGAAACTTGCTTGAAAGAAAAATGTAAACCATTTAGCAAAATCTTCATCTAAATTTTAATAAATCATTTTGATCTATAAAAACATACATATTATTAGAAAATAAATGAAAATTATATTTAAAATTATTTCTAGTTTGGGAGAGATAGAGATAAAAAAAAGTTTCATAAGGCGCTGAAATAACTTTCAAATCTTATTGAAAATTATGAATTACAAGAACTTTTAATACAACCTACGGAATTCCCAGATCCTTAAAATAATAATGCCATGGTTTGTTTTATCCAGCTACGCACTAAAATCGCCCTTTAAAATTTAACAATAGGCTTTCATATATTTTTAAAATATATAATAAAAACATTAAATTTAGATAGTTAATTTACTGCTTTTTGTAAGTTGCACTTTTCCTCCCCTTACGTTGTGTTAAATAAATAAATAACGAATAACTGTACTAATAAAAAAATAACAAAAGCAATAAATAGCTAAAAAACTATGCCGCTCCTCATTTATCAAAAAACATGTGTCAGACAGGTGCAGAAAGGAATCCTAATATTATATAATACATCTTGCTTAATATGAATGCATGTTTCACATTTGGGACCAATGGGATGCAACGACCATTTTTTTTTATTAAACACATACAATCTCCCCGTGCATCACAAAAGTACAACATGGGGCTTGCAGACGTAGGTTAAATACAATATTAAATATTACACTCATAAATAAAACGAACAAAAACAAGGAACAAAGGAACAGCAGGTCTAGATTTCACAAAAACTGATAAGTTCACTGGCCAAATCACACCAAGCTTTTTCAAATCATTCTGCATGCATAATGTAGGACCATCAAAGGTAGGACACAAATAAATTAAGTGTTCCACGTCCTCAGGTACTCTTTTAGAACATTCACATAAATTATTTGATTTAAGATTAAAACGAAACAAATAATTTGCAAACTTACCGTGACCAGATAAAAACTGAGATACTTTGAAATTAGTAAAAAAGAAAGACTCAGATTGCAGCCTGTAATTAACAGAAGGAAAGAACTTTTTAGTACACCTAGCATTACAAGATGAGATATATTCTTCATTCCACTTAGATACAAGCTTTTTAAAATAAAAGGACTTCCCATAACTCTTCGGAATGCCAATATTTAAGTCGGTAGATAAATTTAAAGCATCTTTAGCTAAGAAATCGGCTCTTTCATTTCCGTAGACCCCATGATGACCGCGCACATAAGCAAAACGAATATCAATTTTCTTGTCTCTTAGCGAACTAACAGTTAAAACAGTTTCGATTACAAGTTTGTCGTTGCTAGTAGTAGCGTTCAAAAGGTGAAGAGAAGAAAGAGAATTTGAACATATAAGATACCATAAGAATGCAGACCCATTATCCTTGATCCACTTGACGACAAGATAAATACAGAGAAGTTCTGCTTGAAAAACTGTGCATTCATCTCGAATACGATGCTTGAAATGGCAAACTTCAGACTGATCTTCAAAAAGAACAAATGCTAAACCAACCTTATTGCAACGACCATTTGCACTTTGTTCTTCATTCAATGAATTAATTTAAAGATCTTTTGGAAAGGACAGGAGACTATCTTTTTGAGTAGCCTCAAAAGAGTTCGACAAAAATTTATATAAGCTAACAGGATCTGTATTTGCTTAATACCTTCAACTTTAAAAAAACCTTAAGTGTTGTTGCTGAGAAAAGACAGATAATATAATTCTTTAAAAAGGAAAAAATATCATTTGTATGAACGAACATGTTGATAAGTGATTTAATCCTGAAATTCTTCCTATATTAAGAATTCTAGTGAAGCTTAGAGACATCTTAGATCAGGAAATTATAACCCTATGCTAAACATGAATAATATACTGTTTGCGTCTGATTTCTTGCTTACATAAGACCACACTATGACCCAATTTAAACAGTAGTGATACCGCATTCTGAAAAAAGAAAGACATACTGGAAATTAATAAAATAAAGTTATTTTGTCAGGCAGTGGGAATCATAGGAATGTGAAGGAAACATTTGTAGAAATACTCGCTATACCATTCTCCAGAGGCAGACCATCGGGTTACTAGACCTATACCATTTAACTACAAGTGAACAAGGGAAAGATGTTTTAATTCCCCTCATCACATCTGAAATTGACTCAGATCTTATTGGTCGACCATCCAAATTTAGTAGTGAATTTTCTTCTACTACTTTACTCTGGGTTATGAGTTTGAGGGGGGGAATAGTTGCCTGGAATTCGAACTTAGAATTTCTAATGACTGGATCATTGTCTTGGTCGTTAAACTACAAGGAGAGTGCTGTCTTTAATTTCTGAGATGAAAACATAGTAATTCTCTTCAAAAGAAGTGAAAATTAAAGAATTATCTAGGATAGATGATGACTTATTTTGGAATTTAGAGGGAATATCATAATATTTCGACAGTAATATAGCGAGATCATAGCATTTCAGAAGTTTATAAGAGTTTTCAACGTTGTATTTTAACATAGATCGAATTATGGAACAGAATATTTTATAGAACATTTTACATATAGTAGAATATTTTAGTAATTTTTTATTTGCATTCTAATTTATATGCGTTATGGTGTAGAAAAAGAAAGGAATAATGGAAAAACTTTTCATTCTAATGTAATTCAAAATTAGAAGCTCCAGTAAGCCAACTAAAGAGGAAGTTTTATACGTGATCAATACTTCTATGGAGATTTTACTAAAGTAGCATTTCAGATTGTTCTAAAGATCAATAATTAATTAGTACAAATTACTACAAGTGATTACTAATTAGTACAATATTTTTCAGTAATTTCTTATAACGTATTTCGCATTCCTTACATTAAACACATACTTATCAAATTTTTGATGAAATAATTGGAAAGATTACCTCAAATGCATTACATTGCAAAGATTACCTCAAATGATTTATTTTTAAAATTATTTCCTAATCTATTAATTTCGTTTTGCCACTTTGCGTCGATTCATTTTCTGCGTTAATTCACTTTTCAAACTGTTGCCACAAAATATTACAGACCTGTATTATATTTAAAGAAATTAAATAATGAAGAATCTGCAAAAATGTATATATGTTTCTCGCATTGTGATAAAACAACGATACCTAGAGCCATAAAATTTTGAATAACGTTCGTTTCCACCCCAATATGAGCATCTGGAAGCCCAAATTTGGAATGTGGAATTTTTTTTTTTATCTATTTTATGCTTTGTAAAACTTTAACGAATTTTTGATTAGCAAACTCAACGATTTCAAAGCGAGCAATGGTAACACTGTATGGAGGGGAACATTTTTATCTTTAGCTCGCGAGACTATATCGGAAATTTCAAAGCTATGCTCATTTTAAAATTATTTTGCGATATTGTTGTTGAACTGAATTTGAAGGTTTAAGTGCGAAGAACATGATATTTAATAAATAAAGGCAACACACACGTGAAAAAAGAAACGCTTCTTTGGACGTAATGTAAAATCTGATCTTCATTTTCTCTTCTCTTCTATTATCAAATTTCTCCGTGGGAAATATTCAAACATTTCCATTTAATTACATTTTGATTGTGAAAAGGAAAACAGCCTGACAGTGAGCGTAAATTGTACCGTAGCTTAGAGTCGAGCAAGAAGTTTTTTTATCATGGGATAGATGTGCTGACCATTCTTATCATAATGAAGATTCTCTTATGACTAATTCCTTTGAAAGGACGAAATATCTCATCATACTAATCTGACTTAATGATGAATCTTCTCTGATCATTTTAGTGTGAGTTTCAAACATTGAGGAACGAAGAATTTGGTAGCGAAGAACATTTGATATGCTGGCCTTGAAATTCCAAAGATATACGAGGAAAAGCTTTCATACCCTTACAAACATTTTACTAAAGTTCATAATTTTCAGCATATTTTGGTTTACAATCAATGAGTGAACGCAGATTTTTACGAGATCCTGGTATAATGAATGAATTTTCTGATACCGTCAAAGTTCCTATATACACTTAACGTTATTTTATGCGGATTTAACGAACCTCGAAACGTCTGAAAATCGGATGTAACAAGCCTTTTCTAATTTTCATTATGTTTTTTATTATTTCTGCAAGTTTAGCTGAAAAATTATTATTAACTGGTTAAATCGTCCATATTTAGGCTAATTTGATGGCAAAAATCTCCCTTACGTTGCAATTCCTTTATCTTCATACTAGCTTTTCTCTATCTATTTAAGAAAAATCAATTGTAGCAGATGTAATAAGAAATTTTTGTAAAATTAGGACCACATATCTTGAGAGATCATATTGCGCCTTGACAATGATTATTAATCATTGTAAATGTGTATTTTAGAGGAAGCTATGTATTTCGAAGGAAAGATCTTAATGCTCATTAATTTATCATACAAACCTGTTAAGGTATGGTGTAAGACAAGATGAACGAAAAATGTTAATAATCGTATGTAATAATAATTGTAAATAAGTCTTTTTGTAACTAAGCAAAATTAATTCTTTTTCTCCCTAAATTTTTTAATACAGATATTATTAATTTTTTGGTAGATGTGACAATAACCAATTCCTTTGTGATTTGTTGGTCAATCCGATAATTTTTTGCCAGATAATTCATTTTTCTTATGTGTTAGCAAATAGCTAACCATCAGTGTAACGATCCAAACTTTTGGTCCTTTGAAGTTCGTTATAAAGGGTTTCAATGTATTTTCTTTTAACTACTTACTGTATAAAGTCATTAGGTCATTTCGAAGCAAAGGACTTGAAAAATGAGCAAAGCTCTCGCCGGGATTCGAACCTGGACCTTTCGAATACGAGCCGAGTGTGCTACCGTTACACTAATAAAGCCTGCAGAAAGAAGGGAGAAAATGCCTTATAATTTTTATTAGCTATATTTCACATATTTCATATTTGAATCTATTATTCTTATTAGGATGTCATACCTTACTAGGAGTCGAAACATTCTGCACAGAATGTATAATTGTTAATGAAATTTATAATTTATTAATCAAATATTCTAAATCAAAGACCGAAAGCTTTTCATTTTCAAACAAGTTAGATAGATATTTGACTGCCTGTAACTCCTCCTTGTGATAGGACACTCTGAATCATATTTCCCATCTTAAGGTAACAATGCAAATTTATTATGATCGTACGAGCTTGAATATAATTTTATTCTCAAGAATTCGCATTAAATGGAATGGAACAGACATGTCTGGCAACATGCAACTCGCAGCGTCTGTTAATACCCCTCGATGAACTGTGTTTTATTTTGTTAGGAAATAGAGGTATTTAAATCTTTTAAATTAAATGCTTTATGGTACCATAAAATATTTAAAATAGATTAAAGCATAGACAAATACTAAACAAATACAAATAGCAAAATATTACTGTCAACCTTGAACTAAACCCACAAACATAATAAAATAATTAAATAAATTACAAATTATTCGTCGCACTTCACATAATTATATCCAACTCAAAATGATGCTACTATAAATTTCTGTGCAAATATTCAAATTACAACACTAACTAACTGTAACTATATTCCAAAAGAGCGATGTTAAAAAATTGGTGAATTTAGTGCAAAAGCCTCAGTTGCAATACCTCAGTTATTAATATTAACACACAAAATATCGTTATTTTGGCGCTAAGTGAACTAGCATTTAGAATGCAACTAGATCACGAACAAAAAAATTCAATCAAATCAATATTTTAAAAAATGTAATTTTCTGAAAGCATTCATTTTACAGATTTTTAATTCAAATGGAGTTTCTTTGGTAAAAACGTTGAAAATTTTGAAGAGAAATTTTCTGCATGTTTTCTAAACAAAATATTTAAAATTATTTTAAAAAACAAATACTTATTTAATTTTTTTTTTAAAGATAACTGTTCGAACACAGTCGGATATCTTAAGATAGTATGGAAATCTGTTATCCAAACAGCAAGTTATTCATAAACCGTATGGTCGTTAAAACACGTGGCAATGATACTTAAATTATTCGTTGAGATACAAACTATTGAAAAAAAGTACATGCTTCAGAAGGCCAAACTTCAGCAGAACAAGGAGCAAATCAGTTCTTATGACAAGCGACCATTATTTATTCTTATCATAAAGGAGAACAGAATTGAGTCAATAGCATTTTCAGTCATTTTTTTGTCGATATTAACATCAAAAACTAAAACTATCTTTCTATCTTCTTTCTATCATTAAAACACTAAATAAATTCATATTACCTTGACATTTTTAATAATCTTTCAGCTTACAGTTCACATATTTTTAAAATTATAAACTTATGAGGAAATTAAATTAACAACAATCAGTATAAGAAATTTTTTATAAGGTTTTCTCAGTAAACTCTGCCAGCTCATGTTAAACTCTAATTTGACTCTTCTGGTTCAGAAAAATAGCTAAATATTTCCCTTGTGATTCTTCTCAGAGGTTTGAATGGATGGCTTTCCCAATTCCTTCCTTTTTCTTAAAAATAGAAGTGTCTTAAACTATACGTAAAATCATTTATCATATTTCTCCCTATTCCTCTGTTTCGAATTTATCCGTAAGACTTTCCTGAAGCAACTATCATTTGTGTTTCCGATTCATTCTGAAACGTGTTTATTCTCATCTAGGTAATTTTCATTGGAGCTAACTTAATTCTCTTCTCTCTTTATTCAGACTTCAATATAGATTATTCTTTAAAATACCCGTATAAGTTCAACAGTTTTCTGTCATTTATACTTGTCTGTAGAAACGAAAATACTCGGAATAAAGCTCATATATTTTGCACACTAACAAGCCAACTTGATTCATTTCTTTTTCCTCCAAACACTTCGTGCATTAATGTGTTATCGTTTTAAATATTTAGAACTCATGCAATGTAAAAAGCATTTTTATTTTTTAAATGATTTCCTTTTAATTATTTCAGTTAAAATTATAGCATCCATTTACAGCATAAGTATTTTAGAAAATAAATACAATCATATACGCGAATTTTTCACTTCAACTATGTAATAGACATTTCGATGTGACAATGACATAATTGCACTCATATTTCGAAGTGTCTCATTTCAATGTCACTGCATTCATCATTTTAAACATTACCCGCCAATCCCGAAAGAGTTTCGGACTTCTAATATACTGATTTCTTAACAAGCATTTATCAAAATAAATAAATAAATTTGTACTTTTTTAGCAATGAAAATTTGTTAAAATGAAAATATTAACTGTTACAATGAAAATTTTGTAATATGAGCTAAAGCAAAAGAATGAAAATGGATAGAAGAGACGAGTATGTGTTAAAACCATGCCATAAACGCGAATCGCTAAGATTGTTCTTCGGAAAATAAGTTTGTGAACGTTTGTCACCCACTTAGTTTCCAGAAACGCAGTTCGGTGATCAGTTTTTTAAACTTATGCCATAAAATGTTTCTGCAAAATTGTTACAACTAAGGCAATATCAAGGAGGAAATTTTTCATTATTAAGTTACGTTTTCATTCCAATGCTTCTGTGCATTCTACAGCGTCTAATGACTAACTAACCCGGGATCGCGACCCTTTTTAAAATTACCAGTGTTTATTGAGGGTCACCGAAGTTCCCAGGTAATAATATTCCTTTATTGTTTCAGTCTCAGTCACGGTAGGCGCTAATTAAATACCTCTGCGTATTTTATTGCTCAGTGCAATCTATGCGGGTTCTAAATTCCGCTTCCCGGATTTTCCCTAAACTCTAAAAATTTTACCGCCACTTTATATATCCTACTGCTTAATACCTTCTCTAAATTGCAAAAATTTTTCCATCTCTAAATTTTGTTGCTCAGATCTCTAAATTTTATTCGCTAAATTCTCTCTTCATATGCAACCCACCATATCGCTGGTAATGAATGTCAGTGAGCATTAAAGGGCTATTCACATTGGGGTTTACTTGAGCTAACCGAGTCAGTTCCATGTATAAACTAGCTCCACTATACGTGGAGCTCAGATTTTGAACTCGCTCTGCTATGAAGAAAAATTGGTTTGGGAGATAGGCCGGCTATGCCAGAAGTCTTCGTTAGGTCAGATAAACCCCAAATAAATAGGTCACTCCGGGGTTCGAATCTGGGCGAACCGGTTGGATGGATGGTTTTCACCAAGTGCATCACTTATACGAGCCATCGTCCCTTAAATTCTTCCACGAAGGCATCTTCCCTTAGATAGATAGCCTTCGAGTACTGCCATAAACCAACCATCCAAACCAACTATCGCCAGCTGTGGTTGCAATAGTTGCACTGGCTTTAGAGCTAACCCTGATTTTAGAACAGTCATTATTTCTTGCTAGATGGATTTCTTCCATTTTTAAATATTAAATATAATTATTGTTCACAAATGTGAAATAATCTCCCTTTTTGGGTGTATAATTATTATTATCTATAACTTTTGATTTATTTAGATGATTTCTAATTGTCTCCAGAATATAATAATTCCGCAGTAAAATCGCACATTTCATATTAGACGACTATATAAAAACCTTCATCGTTGTCGAGATATTCTATTTAAAGAAACATAATTATTTAAGAAACTTTATTATGAGAACAAATTTGAATCTGAGTTAGTTCCAGACATTTGCGTCAGTTTCTCTGGATTAAAATATCATCGAATGCGAAAGAATGTCAGTGATCTTATGATGCTTCAAATGTATAAAAGCGGGAAAAGCATCTTAAAAATGCCATGGAATGGGAAGCGAGAAATTATCAAAAATATCGCTGTAATAATATTTTTATATGGGATTAGCTGATTTTATTTTTAAACAGCAAAACCTGAAACTGCTTTAAATGTCTTACAACTTTGATTTTTAGAGAAGTGCATCAATCTAGATGATTAACAATTCTTTTTTTTTTTTTTTTTTTTTTTAAGAATTCTTCAAAATTAATGAACTTTTCTTCGAAAATTAACAAGGATTAAATTCTGCACATTTCAAACAATTCAAGTCAATAATTCAAAATTCATTCTATCCTTGTAAACTGCATTATCATACACTACCCAGAAACACGTTTTGGGAAAACGTATTTGCAGTTTTTTTGTCGTTCCAGAAATGGTCATATTTAAATACGAATTATGCAATTGAAAGATGTCCATATTTCGATTTACGCGATATGCAAATTAAAGATAATTATTTTAAAAATTATATGGCCTTATACATTATTAACCCAAAGGGCGTTAGCCCAGAAGGACTATTAATTTCGTTTTGGCATTTTGCTTTGGTTCACTATAATTGTAGGTTCAGTTTTCAAATTGTCGCCACCAAATGTTAGAGCCCCGCGTTATATTAAAAGAAATTAAATAATGAAGAATCTGCATGAATGTATGTATGTTTCTCGCGCTGCGAAAAACAACGGTACCTAGAGACATCAAATTTTCAATAAGTTGTCCTCAAATAGAGTATAGGGATCTGGAAGCCCGAACTTGGAATTTGGAACTTGTTTTATTATCTATTTCATATTTTTTGAACCTTTAACGAATTTTTGATTAAGAAACTCAAAGATTTCAAAGCGAGCAATGGCAACACTGTACGAAAAAAAGACATTTTTATCTCCAACGCGCGAGACTGTGTATCGGAAATTCTAAACATACGCTCATTTTAAAATTATTTTGCTATATTGTTGTTGAATTGAATTTCATGGTTTAAGTGTGAAGAACATGATATTTAATAAACAAAGGTATCACACAAAACGTTAAAAAAAACTCCTCTTTGGGCGTAATATAAAATCTGAAAGCTTCCAGATTTATTAAAAAAATTTATTTGAATAAATTCTCTACAGTACGGAGGAAGAGTATGATTTGTGAGGGAAATTGTTTTAAATGGTTCGAATTTTTAAATACTTTTTTTTTAAATAAGCAATTAACAAATTATACTGTTCTGTTGAAAGATACGCTTTATGAAATTGAAAACTGTTCGGTAGACCTATAAGGTTTAGATCAGGGTTTCAAAAAATTTTTTGCTAAATGCACCCCTTTCCTCATTGCTAGGAGATCATTCCCCTCTTCTTTCCAAAATTCGAAATATATATATATATAGAAGATATTAATAGCAAAATTTGAATAAAATAAGTTTCTTATATTCATAAACTAAAACTAAATACCTAAAAAATAAATACAAGACTGGCCATATGTCTCCCTGAAACTATGAAATACTTCAGTTTTGTTGCTTTAGACAATACAACTGAAGACCTGCATTTGGAGACCTATCAGCCTGTAGACATTTAGACCTATATGATTCTGGACAATGAAACTAAAACTGTATCTGGAGTATAATACTTTATCAAAACGGTATAAGCCATCTTTTGGAGGCTAATAGTACAAAGATTCTTCGTGGAAGGGACAGATTAAGTTCTGTTCAGTCATTACAGGAATTTTAACCCAATCTTCCGTCAAAACTCTTTTATCATACCCCAAAAAGGCTCAGTTGTGTTGAGGTCAAGAGATTATGCAAGATGAGGGAAATGTTCAAACTCATCTTCATTTTTATCGAATCAATCTGTTAGTATTACGGTGCAAAGATCTGTATCGTCATCCTGAATAACTGATTGAACTTAATCTCTCTATATATTTCTTGACGTAATGTGACCACCAAGAACAATCAGTGTTCTCGAAGATGTCTATAACATTGGCGGACCAAACCGTCGTTATACCACATGCTTTATTGTGAGCATGAAATGTGGTTCGCATCAAACACCTCCCATGGAGCTATCCACGTATAAATTCTTGAATGGAAAAAGATGATTAAAGTGGCCCCATTATCTAAACGATACATATTTTGTATTGGGTACTGTCTAAATTTTATACTTCTGATACTACTAAAATTGGTCTTTAATATGAGCTCTGGTTATGAATGGCTTTGCTATGGCTATCCAATGAATACTGGCTGTATTCGGAACAGACAGCAGTTCAAAAAACAGATGAAGTATTGAAAATATTAAGTTATAACATAATCCAAGTAGTCTTTGCTTTATTTTATTTTATTTAATTTTTAGGTGAAATTTCTTTTAAGACTCTGGCATCCTTTTCAGGAACTTTCTCTTACTTTGTTAATTATTCCGATTGGACGAAGTTCTTCGCTTTTCTTGGTATACAAATGGCTCGGGTATATCAAAACGATGTGTTGCCTTGGTAGCAGATACTCCAACGAGACGTTCTCCGAAAATTTGTGCTTTTCTGAAATCCACCTATAATTCTCAATATTTGAAACCAATATTTTTTATAACACTGAAATTCAAACTTCATATTCTGGGGTTTTTGATAACTCAATCGTAGTTCCAAATCGAAAGAGCATATATACTGGTTTTAAATATGGTATGCTATATTTGACAGTTTGAATTATTTCAGTTTCGCCGTTCAGATCACTGGAGTTTGTTCTGAAACTGGCCTTAAAATTGCTTTATCATTAGTCCTTCTTGAGAAATAAATTGTTTGTTTAGTAAAATCATATTTTTTAAACCGAGCAAGCACTTTTACTGAAGTAGAAAGTTAATTGCAAATAAATAGTTACAATTTGTTAACAAGCATAATGAAACACAGTGTCTTACCAAACCCAGAAATGAAGTTTTAATACCTATCAAAAATATTATTGTCATAATAGTTAATAACTGTTAATTCGATCATTCATTTAATACGAAACTCTATAGACATGTCCATCGACTCGTCCAAAATGAGTTCATATCCAGCTTTTTTTTCTAATGTGAATAAATTCCCATCTATTCTAATGTGGAAAATCATAAGCCTTGCGTTGTAAATATAAAAAAAGACTAATTAGAGCATTGTCTCAGAATGTGCGTTACAAAGGATCCTCTGTTCTGAACTATGTGTTGAGGTATTTTTGAGAGAAATGTAAGTAGGCTTAATCAAACATTGATGCTTTTTAGGGCAATAAATAACTAAACAAAGGAGACACACTAAATTATAAAAAAAAATTGCTTTTGCAATAAAATAATAAGTTTGTTCAAAAATGTATGGAACTTGAAGCTTTAATAGATGTAAGGAAGATTTCTTTTCTTCAGCTTTACATAAAATTAAGAAAATTTGATGTCATTAAACTATTTTTTACGGCAGCGTGCATAAAGCGAATGATGGCTGTTAGTGAAATTTAAAATGATATATTTGAATTCAGGGGTAGGAAATTTGTAAGAAATTGTCAACAAAAGATTTTGAAATGCAGAACAGTATTACAGATTGTTTTATAGGAGCCTAAAAGATTAATGCATAAGCTGAAATCGAAGAAAATATATGCATGAAATATTGATTCTTATGAAAAATAGAACACTACTGGTCAATTTACGTTATTTCGTTTATAGTATCAGCACATGCACGCTAGATATAAATCTCATGCCATTCAAAGAATATCTAAGTAGCATAGAGACTCATGTTAACGTGGACTGAACTTGTTAAACTCCCGGAAGTCCATCCGAGGTGTAAAGAATCTACTACACTTTTAAGTTATTGAATTTTAGCGTGTTCCAACAATACAAAATGGAAGCATTAGGCATGATTTCTGTGTTATGTATAATAGTTTGCTATATAGGCTTTCTTTTTAGTGCAAAGGGGCAATTTGCTCTGAAGGACTATTAATTTCGCTACGGAATTTTTCGTTGGTTCGCTATAAATGTCAGTTCACTTTTCAGATTGTTGCCACCACATATTAGAGTCATGTATTATATTTAAAGAAATTAAATAACAAACAATCTGCATAACTGTATGTATGTTTCTCGCATTGTGATAAAACGACGGTTCCTAGAGCCAAAGAACTTTGAATAACGTACGTTTCCATCCGAGTATGGGCATCTGGAAGCCCAAATTTGGAATTTGTTTTATTATCTATTTCAAATTTTGTAAAATTTTAACGAATTTTTCATTAACAAACTCAACGATTTCAAAGCAAGAAATGGTAACACTCCACGGAAAAAAAAAACATTTTTTATATCCAGACACTGTGTATCGGAAATTCTAAAGATACGATGTTTTGTTGCTTTTAAATATTTTGTGATATTGCTGTTGAATTGAATTTTATGTGGTTTAAATGCGAAGAACATGATATTTCATTAAAGGTAACACACAAAACTTTAAATAAAATGTCCTTTTGGGTGTAATATAAAATTTGAAAGTTTTCAGAATTTCTTTTTTTAATTTTTAGTTTTTCTTATTCAGTCTTTTCTCAATTCATCACATCAATGTTCAGTTTTCTTAATAAGATGGCTTTACAAAAATTTTGCCTTTTTGTTATTAACGTTTATGTGTTTACTTTATTTATTAGATATCACGTTCTTGGAGCTTACGCCACATAAAAGCTCATTCAACAGCAAAATCGCAAAGTATTTAAGAACAGCATATCTTTAGAATTTCGATAAACACAAATCGCGCCCTAGAGTTGAATATTTTTTATTCTGCATAGTGTTGCCATTAAGATCCTTGAGTTTCTTAATCACAAATTCGTTAAAGTTTTATAAAATATGAAATAGACAATAAAACAAATTGGAAATTCAAAATTCCGGCTTCCAGGTGCCCATATTCGGGTGGAGGACTACGTTATTGAAAATTGGATGGCTTTAGATACCGTTGTTTTTTCACAATAAGAGAAAAATACGTACATTCATGCAGATTCTTCATATTTCAATTTTTTAAATATAATACCGGATGATAATGTTTGGTGACAACAATTTCAAATGTGAAACGGACATCTATAATGAGCCTACGTAAAATTCCGTTAATCGTCATTCTGGGCTAACTCCCTTTGGGCTAAAAACGTAATTTTGTTTATTACGAAACGACGGAAAAATTGCTATCACAAACCATGGCAAAATATAAAAAGGGAAACCAAAATGGGTGGGATTAGCAGCAGTGATAGAAGAAAATATTATCTGCCACATCAATAATGCGGTGAAGAGGAGGGGGGGGGGGGAAACGATTTTTTTTTCTCTTATTAGCCCAAAGAGGCGTTAATACAGAACAGCTATTAGTCTGAAAATGGCAATTAGTGTCGAATCACTAGAAGCGATGAGTCACTTTTCAAATTATTGCCACGAAATATTATCGCCCTGTATTACATTTAAAGAAATTAAATAATGAAATGTCTGCATGAATGTATGTACATTTCTTGCATTGTGGGGAAGAAAAAACTATAGATAAAGCCATCAGATTTTCAATACCTTCGTCTTCGAACCGAATATGGGTATCTGGAAACCCGAGCTTTGAATTTCATATTTTGTAAAACTTTAACGAACTTTTGACTAAAAAATTCAACGATTTCAAAGCGAGCTCTGGCAACACTGTACGGAATAAAATATTTTTATCTCCAGAGCGCGAGATTGTCTATCGAAAATTCTAAAGATTCATAATATGAGTTTAAATAGTTTCCGCCCAAATGCTGTCCAAACATGTATGCGTGTATATATGAAAAAACGTCTCTATGGGCGTAATATAAAATCTGAAAGCTTTCGGACTTTGTTTTATTTAATTAAATTAAATTAATTATTTTTTAATATGATAAACAAAAAAAGTCAATTTTTAATTTTGATTTCCGAAATGTTATTCCTATAGAAAAGTCTTAGTGGGCTCCCTCTCTCTCCCCTTTTTTTTAATACCCTGCATATAAAAACCAAAAATAATCCATGGAATAATTAGAATCTGTACTCCATGTTTGGGAGAATGGAAAGTGTTTTGTACCTTTTGGTAGAAATCTTGCAAAAACATTTGATATTTCAAGTTTAGTAAAAGACATTCAAGTTTAGTTACGCATTTTAACTCCTAATAAAAGCTGGAATTTTTATTTTAGCAACTTAAAGATATAAAAAATAACTAGTAAAATTAAAACAAAACCCTTTTTTTTTCTCAATTAATGGAATGATTATTTAAAATATCTCTGCATGCTATACAAAAAAAACTGAAAACTCAAAATCGTTTAACAATCCGGACATTTCTTAGCAAACTAAAAAATGCACAGAATTGTATAATAAACAAAACTGCCTTTGAAAAGAATGCAGCAATACACATTGTTACAGCATTGTTACATACTATCTTTAATTCGTAATACCGCTGTATATGTTTAATTCCCAACTTTGTTATACATAATTTATATAGGAAAGCAAAGAATGTCAAGAAATGTATGGTTTCAGAGCTGTATAAGGAAGATTTCGTGGTATAAGTTAGAATTTTGTTTACGATAACCCATCTATTTCAGACAAATACAACATGCAGAAAAAGAGTTTAGGTTTAATGCATTTATACAATAACGAACATTTTTATGAAAAGCATGGGCCATCATTAAACACGTTATAACTCTTTAAGAAGAAACATCTCACAAAAAAGGACGACTTCAATAGTTTTGTTTCTTTTTGCCACATTCACATTATATTATTAGAAAAGTAATTCAAGTGGCTTCATAATATGAGACAAACTACAAAGATTATTGCCATTGTTGACAATTATGATTTTAATGCTTTACTTTTAGCTTTCTCTGGGGCGCTTGAATGCTATTAATTTGAATTTTAAATTCGAAAATGAAAATCTTTAAAAGATAACTTACCTGAAAAGGTGCGCTGTTCTAACCGACGAGTATGAAGGCTAAAAAATCAGGTCTGTAATATGCTGATCGGAGGCTGTTTGTGTTGACAATCTCACACATAATGTCATCGCCCAGAAGGCACGACACTCGACAACCAGAAGGCCTAAGCTGCTGCATCTTTCGCAATTTGAAACATTATTGAGCTTGACAACTTACTCTATTATGTCAGTTTTGTATGTTTTATTTCAGTGTGCAGTCAGTTTTGGTTTTAGGAGAAGCTCAATTAAGCGATGTTAGTGGCATTCAATGGCCACAAATCTGTTGACATAACGTTTTAGACAATATGAAAAATGGATTCTCGATTGTTATTTTCTGAATAAAATCAGTTCCACTTATGCTTATTGTTGAATTATTTTTAAGAACACAGCTTTGTCTGTTAAAATTGCTCTAATTTTCATTTAAGAGTTGCAGCTAGAACTTCGCTAAGAACTAACTATCTTTAGAAGCTTTCAGTGAAAATCTAGATCTTATAGCAGCTAAGAAAAAGTGCCATTTTTTTTTTTCTTTAAAGAATAAACTCGGGCGAAGAAATTCCACTTTAATATGCACGAAAGATTTGTTAATAACTTGTTTTGGGATGTTCAGGAATGAGAATTTGAACTATTCTAATTTGAAACGGATCTCTAAATGTTGTCTGTGATCCGTTTTTAGCAACCAGAGTTATGCTATCCAAATCAATACGATAGAGTAGAACATTCTCTTTTGGCGGGAAAAATGACAGATCATGTTGGACTTTCCTTCCCGGTGTAATGTTCAAGTGTTGGAGGGAATCACTCTAACCACCACACGTGTGTCGCGATCGTCTGCGTCGGCGGACCTTCGACCAATGACAGATCCTGACCGCCGCAGGGCTAGGAATAAAGGGATTATTTATGCCACATCGTCTGGTGTTGTATTTGAGCATGCGTCGGATTTCCGCGGAGAGGAAGTGGGAGGAGTTCGATCTTTTTCTTCGACGGCAGACCTGCGCCCCCTAGTGGATGAAAGCGTAGATGACATCGATGGTTATCTTTCGGAGCAGGGCTACTTGCGAAGGTTTGATCGAACGGAGTACGGGTTTCATTCCGAGAAATAGAATGCTTGGCAGGTGGAATTGTTCAACAGTCATGGGAAGGAATTTTTCAGGGGCATTCGTATTTCTTTAAATGCTTGAAATTGGAGTTTATTCAAGCGAATTTTCTTTTCATAAGTTTAGTTTTCTGCTATAGCAATGACGTCATATTTCCAAAGTAATGTATTAATTTCACGCTATTATTTTTCTGACTAAAGAATTTCATCAAATCATTTCTTTAGTTATGGGGAAAATTATAAGGGGAAACAATTACTATTTCATTAACTTTTTACCTTTAATGTTGAAACCGCATCACCATATATTTCTCGAAATCTCATTATTGGTCTGCGCTGCACCGGAATATTACCACTGCTTTATACCCTTCCTGCACTTGCTTTCATCTCTAAAGACGGGTTAAATTTCTTTTCCTTAGAATTTTTACATCTTTAATTGCTTATGTATCATCGAAACATCGTTATTCCAGTCGTCAGTCTTTCTTACAAAGATCTTCGTTGATCTTGAGGAGTAATTAGGTTATCTTGAAGCAGGGGATTTCAAAAATGAGCAATGTCCTCGCCGGGACTCGAATCTGGATTTCTTGAATACGCGCCGAGTGTGCTACCGTTGCATCACAGAGACATGCTGAAAGGAGGGAGAAAACGCTTTATAATCTTACACATCTGCAATTGTTACTGAGTAACTGTGAGTTTGTAATACCCAAACTTGGTTGCGTATAAATCACAGTTATGAAGAAATACGTTGTTAAATGCAGTGTATGTTTACAATTAACTTTCTGCCTTTACATTTTTTATCGATATGAATTTCACAGTAAATAAAAGGGATTTTCCTAAATTACCTAAACTAAGCAAGCGTGCTTTTCAAGAATTCATAATAAATTAACAAAAGAAAAATAAAAAAAAATTATAGCTTATTATAGGTTATGTAATAGTTCTGATTAAAAATTTTAAAATGCGTAAAAATTATACTTTTTTTTTTTTTCGTTAAATGAAAGTATTTCCTACAGAGGCAGCTTCGGGACTAAAGGTTGCAAATGAATAAAATCTAAAGTTGATTAGTAAAGATTTTGGTGTTTATTTTTTCATACTTGTCTTGAGCATAAAAAGGCGTAAAAAGAAAGAAATATCAAAATATTATTAGTCCAAATGCGCAATGTGCCCTGAAGGACTATTAATTTCGTTTTGGTATTTTGCGTCGTTTTACTAAAACCTTTCTTTCACTTTTCGAATCGTTGTCATCAAATATTATATCCCTGTATTATAATTTAAAGAAATCAAATACGGAGAAATCTGCATAAATCTTATCACATGTTTCTCGCATTGTGATAAGACAACGGTACTTAAAGCCATCAGATTTTGAATGACGTAATCCTACTGCGAATATGGGCATTTGGAAGCCCAAATTTGAAATTTGGAATTTGTTTTATTATCGATTTCATATTTTGTAAAATTTTAATGAATTTTTGATGAACAAACCCAAACGATTTAAAATCGAGCAATGGTAAAATTCTACGGGAAAAAAAGATTTTTTATCTAAAGCGCGCGGATCTGTTTATCGGAAATTCTAAAGATATTGTCATTTTAAAATTATTTTGCGATATTGCCGTTGAACCGAATTTTATGATTTAAGTGCGAGGAGCACGATATTTAATAAATAAAGGAAAAACACAAAATGCTAAAAAAAAGGCCCCTTTGGACGTAATTTAAAATCTGAAATCTTTCAGATTTTTTTTATTATTATATTTAAGTTTATAATCGTCTGAAAAATTTTTTTAAAGCCTGACAGACTTAAAAAGAAAAATGTATATATATTTATGCATTGCCACAAAATTTTCAAGATAAAGTGCAGACGAAGCTGATCAGTTAGAAATTTCACAATCAACCTGCTGCAGGAGATTAGAACCTAATTTTTTTAACACAGTCACCGTATAAAATGAAGCTCGTTGCAAAATATTAAAAATTCCACCTAAAGTTATTTTTAAATCATTAACTTGCATTATATTGAACAAGCACTTTTATAAAAATGAAATAAAAGAAAAGATCTTAAGACACATCATCGATTGTTTATAATGTGTATTTATTAAAAAAAAAGCGGGGATTTTGTTGCAAACTAAAAGTAATAATACTTTTTTAAGCTGTTACAAATAAATAAATACTAAAAAAACTACGTATTTTAACAACAATTTTGAGATCTTTTAATGACTGTAGGATTATCCAGTGGTAGATGTTATTTGAAATACGACTTCTGTGATTTCATTATTAGTGATTTATTAGAAGGCTTTCTTTTTAGCCCAAAGGGGCAGTTTCCCCAGAAGGGTTATTAATTTCGTTTTGGCGTTTTGCGCTGATTCACTATAAGCAACGAATCTCTTCTGAAATTGTTGCCAACAAATATTAGAACTCTGTATTTATTTAAAGAACTTAAATACAGGGTATTTATTTAAAGAACTTAAATAATGAAGAATCTGCATATGTATGTTTCTCTCATTGTGATAAAACAACGGTACCTAAAGCCAACCAATTTTGAATAACGTACGTCTCTACCCGAATATGGGCATCTGGAAGCCCAAATTTAGAATTTGTTTTATTATCGATTTTATATTTGTAAAGCCTTTATGAGTTTTTGATTAAAAAACCCAGGATTTCAAAGCGAGCAATGACAACACTGTACAGAAAAAGAAAACGCTTTTATCACCTGCCCGCGAGACTATGTATATGCTATTCTAAGTATATGCTCTTTTAAATATTTTGTGATATTGTTGTTGAAGGGAGTTTTATGGATTAAGTGATTTACATGATATTTAGTAAATAAAAGTAACACACAAAACGTTTGAAAAACGCCTCTTTGGGCGTTTTAAAATCTGAGAGCTTTTAGATTTTTTTATTTATATTTTGCAATCATTAAAAATATTATAATCATTAAAAAATTTTACAGTTATTATTAAACTGCATACATTTTAGTATTTAATTATTAGCAGCAGCTTAAAAATGGTGTTGTTCCTTTTAGTTTGCAACAAAATCTTTTTATCTCCATAACTACACATGTAAATAAAATGAGTAATTAAAAATATAAAATGCATTTAAAAGAACTACTAGCTAAATGTAGCATAAGAGCAAGGCAATCTAGAAAATTTAGTATCTGACTAGACTTCATAGCATCGCAATGAAAACTAAACCATGTTTGATGTAAATACACTTCGAACCATAGAGTTTTAGATTAAATATATATATATATATATAATTAGTTTTGAGTTTTATCGCTAAGGAATGTTTAGCCGTAAAAACTGCTTCCTAGGTTTATTATTACTTTAGGATTATCATTGGCTGAAAAAGACGTTATAAAGCATTTCCCACATTGCGGTTAGTTTTTATTTCGGTGTAACACATATGTGAATCAATTTTCCTGACTTCATCTGTTGTTCCAAGAGCAGCAGTATTTGAGAATTATGTTTGACAACATATGCTGATTGATTTTTTGCTGTCGTATTCCTAAGGCATAAATGTCATTAGCTTTGTTCACACATGTTGAACAAATCTGAAAACGTAGTCAGTCAGAAAAAAATAAAGCTGCGCATGCGTGAATGTACAGCTGACTTCACGAAATCTTCGAATGGATGCCAGTTCGTGTTTGCTTAAGAAAGTTTATTTTTATCTAGAATTTTGAAAGGTAACATTCTGTTTACTTTAAACTATAGATAGTGTAGACCTGAAAATATTTCCTCTAAAAATAATTAAAATTATTTTTAAAAATGTTTTTAAAAGCTTTATAATTTTGAAACTTATTTGGCATGGTGAAAACTTCGTGCATCATTGACAGATAAACAAAATAATGTTTTCTGTGAGCGTATTTTGGATATTCTACTGCGGTCCAACAGTAAAATCGTTAAACATTTGTAGTTCGACCTGGTTTGAATTCCGGCGAACGACCTGGCTACATGGAATTAATTATTCGTGGCCTCGCTAAAAATGTCCTTCAGGAAGGTGTTCTTCTATTTATCCAGCCTTTACGTCTTTTGCTGTAATCCAAATAATAAAATCCACTGCTGCATTTTACAAATACATACTTTCCGTTTTTTTATCTCAAGATTTAAAAAAAAAAAAAAAACTTGGCAATTTCATCAAAAATAATCAGATTAGCCAGATATGTATCTTATTCTTGAAGCAGATAATGATATAAATTTGACGCTCAGTCAAAGATGATAAGTACTATTTATATCGTTTTCTGATAGAGAAATTTCCAGTTCATATTTTTTAGTAAATATTATATCTATAATTTCAAAATCAATTTATCACAGATATTTTTTCTATAGTTAAAGTTTTCCTGACCTAAAAGTTGAGTGTATGAAAACAAAAAAGAAACAAAAACATATATTATACAAATACATAAGCATCGCCCATGTCTTTCTCCGTAACCAGTTAATTACCAAAGAATTTTGAAATGTGGTTAATTATCTGATCATCTTCTGAAGAAAATCATCGATAACCTTTCCCATTAAAGGAGCATATAACTATATATATATTTTTTCTTTAAATCGCGTTTATATATAATTGATACAAACCAGACCATATTGAATTTTGCTGCAGAACATGATGACCTTCTCCAAACATTTCTTTCTATTATATCTCAAGTTGAGTGTACTGATCTCTGTGCAAAATCCATCGTTGAACATCCACGAAAGATTCTGCGCGGAATCCATCACCAGCTTGCATCCAAGCGACTTCAGGTTCAAGGCCGTCGGCACTCTACCGGAACTAGGGGCGTAATAAAGGGTGCTTCATTATACAATGTGTGATGAAAGAGAAGAGGGAGGCCAACGAAACATAACTCTCCTAAAAATTAAATAAAGAAAAGCGTTATTACAGTGTGTTATTAAGCGTGAACTCGACAACTTAAATCTCCGGGTAGGGAAAATTACCCGGTTCAGAAAATTCATTCCCCCCCTTTCCTTTTTAACCTCGCATTTTCCCATATGCAGTTTTGTTGCTGGGTGGCGGAATTTTTGAAATTTTTGCACGCCTGTTTCCTGCGGAAAAAATATTTCGTGCCATGCTTTCGGCACTTTACTTTAGTAATCTTAACATCGCTCGTTATAAATATGTATATTTATGTTGTCTTCATTATTTAACGATAAATTTTGTGCGGGAAGGAGAGGAGCCTAAAACAAGGCAGTTCATGATCAATGCATAATAATACAGATAAAAATTAATCGGAGTAATATTGAGGAAAACAAGCAATAAAATTTTCGAAGTTGGTACACAAGAAATAAATAATATTTTTATTTTTGTTATGGACGAATATTCATATTCAGTAGAAGTGATAAAAAGAAAAACAAAAAATGAATATGCAAAAATTTCACTTATTTACAATTTATATATAAAATATTTAACTAAAAATTATTATGTAAACCTGAAATTTTATGCAAAAGATATTTTTCCTAATTCAAAGTTAAATTTTCATAAAAATCCCTGCAGCAGGAAATAAAGACTTAATTTTGTGATTATTAAATTTATTAATAATTTAAACGAGATTGTTGTCAGATATTTCATTATCGTTCCATTCGATGCAAAATCCTTACTCACTAATATTCGAGTGGAAGGTGTGCTTATATGCTTGGAAATAAGAATTCAGAAATCTCATTTTCTCATGCACCGAAATTCATGAGTTAACATCATTTACTGAATTCTGTCTCATACAGAGACAGAATTACTTAAGAGAATTTTACTTTTCAAAATAACCACCAGACTTAAAGATTAGTCACTGGAAAACCTTTCAGTCCCATTCTTGCTGGCATCTATAGACATTATTATAAATCCAAATTATTTAAGTAGTAACTTTTTCACAGAGAAGTCGCCTGAAAGCCTAAATTCATTTCCTACTTAGTGCTTCCTCCCACCATGTTAGTGAACATCTCATTGATTTCGGGAGCTGTTAAATGACATGCCAGTCATCCTTTTGAAGCGGCAAAAAGTAGCTCTGTTATTTGAATGCACCTTCCCTTTCCTTTGTATAGCGTCAACGTTTAACTAAAGATGCTCGCCGTTCCAATCCTATTTTAAGGGAAAACTGCACACAGTGGATGAAACCGCATAAAGATCCCCAAGACAGAAGTAATCACTTCACTGAAAGAGGTGATTGCTAACGCTGCAAATTCTACTTGGCATGGGGGAAGGAAATCCATTCCAACAAAAACTCGTAAAAATTCTCTCCGATGCATGAGAGAAACATATTTCGGCTTTTACCGATGTGAAAAATCCAATCTTCCAAGTTTGGATCTGCTGCGTTCATGATACGTTGGCTTCGTTCCAAAGATTAAAATTTGAAGATTAAATGATATTCTCTCAATGAATAATGAATTCCACTGATCCTATTATTCAATTCACATTTCAACCTGAGGCACCCAATTTTTTCCATTCCTGGATGTTCTTGCACACACGCAACATATCTAACTGCAGTATTCTGTGTACCATAAGCTTTAATCCGTTTGTCTTCCACCACGCTTCACATCCTGCGAATGGATCAGCTTCATATCATTCTTTTATTTCCCTTTCCTCCAAGTTTTATCTTACAAGCCAGCTCTTTAGCAAGTACTCAACTTTTCAACACTGGATGCAACTGACAGGTTTCTCGCTTCATATTATTTACCAAGAAGTTAAAAAAACTTTCGTCTCAACAAAAGAATAAACATTCTTTTTTTTTTTTTTAGTAATATAAGAATTTAGTAGTTATTCTTTTCTTTTCAAGAATTAGTTATAAAATTGCACGCATTTTACAAAAATTTAACTTTCGTATAGTCTATTTTTTTCTCCTAACGATAAAATTCGCAGTTCGATACTTATAAGCTACATTATGGATATGAAAACCTGGTGTAGTTTTATTCTCTGCATATATGGCTTAATATATATTGGACATACAAATACCACCTTTAAATTTCCTATTAAAGGGCACGATAATTAAATTCTCCACTGTCTAGCACTGCTGGTCAAAAAGTCACATTTTCCGTTCCTCTGTAACTATTATTCAAAAGTAATCTTCCGTGAGAATTATAAAACCTGAAGGCGTTTCATATTTATGAAAATCGTTCAGTTCTCGAATGATCCACTCCTCTTTACCCTTTAACTTTTCAAGAAATTATTCCCTATATGCTTTTTTTCGAGCTTTTTTGATAGATGGTGCCATTAGCTTTGTTTATACTTGAAATTTCTCGTGTTTCTTGCTGTTGTTATTGCGTTAACACATTTTCCTGTTATGTTCATTCCTCAGTTGGAGATGGAGGCTCTAATTAGCCTCCGAAACTCCTGCAAATTTACGCACGTTATGCCAACTCTTCTTTCAAGTTATAAATAGTTTTATTAGTTGTTCTTCGGTGCTTTTTTTATTATGAAAGTGCCAGTTTTTAGAGATGCTACCATTAATTATTCTATAAAGCCTTTAATTTATGTTTGAATTAAAATAAGGCATTGTTTAACAAACTAAATGCTTAAACAGTAATACATTTACATCTTAATGATTTATAGTTTTATTTTATTTTTAATAATATCTATGTTTGATATAACTTAAATATCAGCACCATTATTTTAATTAAGAAAACATGCTGTAACATCATGTATTATAAACTAATGAGTAATTCTTTGCACGCTTTTCGACAAAGAGATTTCTTATTTTATATTTACCTTTGCCCCAATAAATAAGAACTAATTATCGAATACTGAAATAAGTAAAAATTAGAAGGCAATTACAAATATTTGAAATATGAACGTCTACATCTTGCACATCATTTTAAGTCATCATCATCTTGCACATCATCGGATGAATTAAACGACATACAAAATTGAGATCAGCAGACTTTTAATCATGATGTGAAATAGCTTTCAAATTAATGACTAGAAATCTATTTCATAAACGTAATTGACAGTAACTAAAATTATTTCTGTCTGTCAGTATTAATTTTCAAAGTTCAGTGAGATAATTTAGAAAGAAACGATTATTTTTCATTCCTCGCTCAAACTGTAATTTGTGGAAATGAATTGCGATTGAAATGATAAACGAAAGATTTGTTGATTAGTTATATTGACTAATAATAATTAAATTATTTAAAGATTTTCTCAACGTAGTTACCTATAAAGGACTTATCAAGATACTATAAAGCAGTTACAGGGATAGCATTAATAAATAATCAAATGTTGCCAAAACGTAACAATCAATTTTTACTTAATTTGGAATGCAGAGTGCTAATGTTAAGCGCTAAGTTAATTCTAAAGTAAAATTATTTATCAGTTCAAATTTCGAAGACTACAAAAGTGTACAAAAACTAATGACGTTATAGCTGAAGAAAACAAACGAGTTTACACATTTTACAAATACTATTTTATAGCTTATAAATGCAACAGAATCTCACGATCCGAACTTGGTAGCGTCTGCTGAAGTTCGGATAACTAGACAATTCTTTTCTTCAGATCGAAACTGCACAGTCTTATTATCCACTTACGAAAATACTGATATTAGCCATCTTCTATGAAAATTCTTATAAAGTTTATTAATTATTGATTAAGAATTTCTCAAATTTCTTTTTCTTCCGAGAAGATTTTCTTTGACATGATAGCATATTCTATGTTTTGTGTTTAGAATGCAAAAATTCAGTTGAATCATAACTCCCTCGCACTCCACAAAAACATTTAAAGCTTCATACATTCTTTCATTCAAAAATTTTAAGCAAGCAATACGCTTCAGTAATATTGTCATATTTATTGTTTTCATTTTTCTTTGTTTTTCATCTTCTATAGAAGATGTTATGATTTCACCATTATTTAAAAACTGAAATCCAGGATGATTTGAATCCCTTCTAATAATTCACTAATTTCATTTACGGCGTAGTTCTTTAGTTGTCTATAGATCTTCCATTTCATAGTCCTTGACACTTTACAATATTCTCTAGTTTTATTAGCTCTTCCTCTTTTAACAGTTTCTTTTCCCTTTTCCAAATCATTCTGAGTTACGGTTTGACGTTAAACTTGTGTTCTCGGATAATTGCATTATTTGCTTCGTTAAAGTTCGGATAAGTTTAAAAAAGTCTTACATTCTTATGTATTTTATAATTATATAACTCTACGTGAAATAATTTTTGTAGCGTGTAAATGTCAATTATAATTATAGAGGCACATATTCTTGTTGAGCCAATATGGCAACTGTTTGATAATCAGACGATTGGAATTGATGCCGAATTTAAAATTCAGTTTCTGGAGACTAACTTAATTCAAGTCATTCCCCAAATTAAAATTTTGAATTATTATAATTAACTGTAGAATTGTAATTAAACGCTTTTATTTTTAGTTTTGTATTAAGTGCAAAACATTTCATGAAAATATATTTAGCAATAAATAAAAAAAATGTTTATTATTATTTAAACTGAATTGGGAAACTAGAAGATCTTGGGCTAAGACTCGCTAATTTTTCATTATCAAAATCAATGCAAGGGCCAGAGCCAGTTAAATCGGTACGGCTTGAAAAGGCAGTAGGATTTAGAAGTCGCAGGTGGAGAAAAACCTAGTGTCGATCTGCGAATTATTAGTCTTAATTCGTCATTACCAAAGGATTGTAAATCATTACTGTGTCGTCAGAAATTAATTCATACCACTATTATTCTAATAGCAGTCTTTTTATTTGTTATATATGCATCTGAAAACTCTTTTTTTATTGAGCAATTAGAAATACAGACATAGGCAGAAGTGGTGGGAACCAGAAATTACGTGTATAATCGCACTGCATTATACATACAGTTCCATGCCAATTATGATAACGCACACCCCGGAGAACTGAACTGAGAGTCTCCAGCCTCATCTTTCTCTAGCAGCAAACAACTCGAAATAACTTTTGTGTAGTAAGTATTCTGAATACCCTGTATGCCGCACAGTCACATGCCGCATACACTTGCAAACATCTCTGCCTTCTCGCGGATTTGCGTCGTGATATAGCGATACAGTACCCAGCATCGTTAACAATTATACAGATCATGGCCGCTAACTCAAAGTACAGGGTGATTCAAAAATATCTGACAAAAATTGTAAAAGCAGACAGAGACCGAAATAAGTAGATTTTGTGATGGAATGTGTGGGCGAAACATGGTGGGCTGAAATGGTAGAGAGTAGCGGCGTAAAGAGAGGGTAGAAAAAAGAGTTTTGCTGGAGAAATCATCATTCTTCCGTCATAATCTGAGCCATATGCATCGCTACACGAATGCGGAGCTGGTCAAAATGTATTTTATCTACCGGACTGCGGACGAAGACGAAATAGCTGCTTAAAGATGTGCTCGGGAGACGTTCTGTGTATCTCCTGTAACCTAACTGCAATTGTATCTAATTAAGAAAAGCGATCGGTCATTTACTTTTGACATTCATGAGATGATGGAATACGTAATAGACCATTACTTCCCGAAAGATGAAAACGAATATAACATAATGAGAGATGAAGCTAATACATTACCGGAGACTGAAAATTGTCTTCTCACTGAAAAATATCATCTTTTCACTGACTCCAAAAAACAATGATGTCAAAAGGTGGCAAAGACAAATGAGCTTCGGGTTTGGATGAGATTACAATTTGAAGCTATATCGTAAATAACGATCACTTTTATCTTCTTCTAAATATCTATTATTTTAAACCAGTTTTTTAAGCTGGGTACTTCCCGGATAAATGGAAAATACTAGAAAATCCTTTTCTATTTCCTAAAGAAGAAAAACCCAAGTGCATATTGCCCGATTTCACGCCTATCGTCACGACAAAAGATTCTGGATAAACTGTTAGAGCAAAAACTGTGTTATCATCTCATGAAAACAATCATCTTCATTCTCTACATTTTGGCTTCACGCCGTTAGAAGTACCATAGATGCACTAAACTATATTTTAAAAATAATCAAGAATCATAGTATGAATTATACGAGCATCATTTCGCTCGACGTTATGTCGACCTTTAATCACCTATAGTGCCCCGCTCTGTGTCCAAGAATATATACGTATACCTGAAAAACTATCTTAAAAACAGAAGCAAAGCACGTAAAAGAGGTGGTGCCGATCTTACCAAGCATTACTTTAGAGGAGTACTACAAGGTTCCAACTTAACCCAATACTGTAGACATAATAACGAATATGATGCTAATTCTTGACTTAGGGGAAGACGTTACGCTTCAGTCGCATGCAGCTGATTTTGTTATCATTGTGGGAGGCATTAAAAGAACCGCAACAAGGAAAAAAGTTGAGAAGAAAGCAAGATATGCTCTGAGCAAAACTGAAATTTGGAACAGGAGTATAAGCTGAACTTCAGGCTTGAGAAGACCAAAACGATTACCTTCTGTAAATATATTAAGCTTCTCTGTGACCCTCCGAGGTTACGATGAATGAATATGCTTATCAAGAGCAGCGACACCATCAAATAAGTGGGATTCACTCTAGATAGGAAGCTGACATGGGTTCCACACTTGTCAGACATGACTCAGAAACGTGTGAATAGTTTGAATAGATTCATGTCACATTTGTCAGAGGACCAACAAGCTGCTGGAAATTCAAAGGACGGTACTGCTTCATATATCAAAATCGTTCAGTACTTCACCTGCTTCAGACCTACAAGTTATAGTTGGGGCCATTACCAATGGATTTAAAAGCGGACTAAGAATCCTGGAGATCTTCTCTGACGGAAAAAAAACACGAATCAAGTAGAAGTGGCATTTATCGCCTTTAATAATGAGATAGTAACCAAAACACAGAAACAGAAATTAAGCAATCAAAGTACAGTTTTCCAAGCAGAAATGAAGGCTCTTAGGAACGCAGTCTTAAAGGAATGCAACTTCCTAAAAAATGGAAACAGTAATAGAACTGTTAAAATTTACACAAATAGTCAAATTTTTCTAAAGTCGCTAAATTACATAAAGGATACGACTTTGTTAATTGAAACGACTCAAGAAATTATAAATACAAAGTTGTGAACTCCCAGTTTAACTTAGCTGGGTGAGAGGACACACAGGTGTCGATGATAATAACGCTGCTGACTAGGTATAGAGTCTTCTAGTGTGTTGTGGAATCATACATTGTAGACTCTGCTGAAAAGACTAAGTACCGAATTCTCGTTAGGTCTTGGAAGAACAGATGACTACAGAAGGATTAAATAATCTTTTTCCTTGAACTTAACAGAAATGCAGTTACTTGGTGCTCACCTACTCAGAAGTAGTAAGTTACCACCCCTTGTAACTAAGTAATTTAACAGAAAATAAAAGATACAATCACAGTAAAAGCAAAGACTATCTACACGACTGGATCCTTCTTTATCTAAATTGCTAAATCGGCTGCACACAGCAAAGTCGAGCCTATATATATCAATATGTTCTAAAGAAAGTGGTTAAGCACCAACTATTCACGTACAGAGTTACTTCAAACACGCGACATAAACTCGGAACTAATTCTCCTCCTACAACTTTTAAAACCGCTGCTTAAATACTAATTCTGAACTCACTTAGATTTGCATATACGTCATTAAAATTTACATTCTGGCAGGAAACTGAAATCAAAAAAAAAGTTTCTAAAATAAAAAAAAATACTAGAATAAAAAAGGTCTTTACGAAGGCAGCCAAAGAAACTTCCAAGAAAGAGGATTTGGATGTGTAATTACCCCTCTCGAGACGAGTGGCAAAGTTTCCACTAAGGTACTGGAGCAATGACAAACAAGATGAGGCTTATCTGATACAGCATGACTTATCTCTGAATACTTTTCCAAACTCTCACCCAAATTTCAAAAGAGTAAAGACAGACAGGCTGCTGTCTCCATTAGTGATGAACCACAGGAAGCTTCCGCCATACTTCAAGAGATTAATTCACTGCAAAATTAGATGCTGATGGACATCAGCAGAACTGGCGGACTCGAGCTACTATATATGGAGATATCCACTACTCTCAGACTTAAAGAAAAAATACCTGCCATTCAACGATTTTCATTGTCCAAGACAGCGTTGATGAATGAAGACAGATGTATCATTGGACTAAAGAAAATAATGTAAAACATAGTTGAGCAAGAAGATTAAATAATTGTGAAGTACCTCCTATTCATCTGCAAATCGGAGTGTACTGATATCTTTTTAAACCTGCTTTGGCATTAATTTTTAAATTTTGTAAATAGTAAATATTTCCTTCTGCATAACTTGTTATGAAAATACGCTTGTAACTGGTAAAGGGCTAGTGGGATAATAAATGATATTGGTGAGGAAACCTTTCAGTTGGGGACGTTGCTTTGTCCAGAATGCCTTCAGCTCCAGCCGTCGACGCTGTACTAGCGTGCAGCCGAAAGCTTGTTTCGGCAAATTTCGGTAGAAGTGTCAAAATTTCACTCTCCTGCAATGTTCTTAATTGCACGAGGCGGAGAATTAAAATTTAATTACTACTTCTTTAAAAACCCTGGGGGCGAATATGCTTAGTATTATATTCTGACAGTTTCGACGTTTTACTCATAAAATACACAAACCCCGCTTTTACTGCCAAAAAAGGCAGCCTATATTATCACATAAGGTAGTATCTTATGCCATCTTAGTAGGTAGCATGCTGGGCAGAGATAGTTTCAGTATGCTCCTTAGCCTTCGTGGTCTTCAGGGCCACCTTCGTGATCCTTCGGCATGAGGAATGGGGACCTTGGGAAAAAAAAATTCAGCACTGAATACAATAAGAGAGAGTTCAGGTTTTAGAAATGTTCGCCAACTGGGTTCACCGTGACTGGGAACGCAGGGATGTTTGTGGCAAGAAACTAGTTCTACTTTTCCTTTTAAGGGAGTTTTTAAACCCTCCTCCAGTCTAATACAGAGGCAAGGGAGGTCAGTCCTTGTATTTTCCCTAAACGATTTCGCGGAACACAAAGCTTAATTTGTACCTCCTTTAAGTAATTGTTCCGTTTAACCAGAGCCTTAAAGATAAAATGCGTATCAGTGAGCTTCGCGTTTGTATAACGATGCATATTGCTCGAGCCTCGCACGGGGAATCAAGATTTTTAAAAGAAATTGCTTTTACCTACAATTATCTACAGATCAATAGCACACGCTGTATCACTTCAGTGCGCCATTTACTCGCACACATTTCCATTACAATATTTACTTCTTTCGTTTCTTTCTACCTACCTTGATTTTTTTTGCCAGATACTTTGAAGCTCTCTTTATACTAAAACATTTCCCCTAGAACTGGTATTGACAAACGTGAATTAAAAAAAAAGTTTTTAAAAAATTTGTGGAATTTGCGATTCACAGAAAACGCTTCACTAAAATCAGAACTTCTGAGAATGGAAGGAAATATCTAAAGTAATCATCAGATACATTCCAAAGGGAAATAAGCAGAGAATGAACATCTGTAATTTTATTCATGGAAAGCGCTTGTATTTTAGTTTATGGAGCAAAACAAGGCGAAAAAATACGAACTGCTGGATAATAGACTCGAGAAGAAGTAATTTCAGTGGTACGTGGAAGAACATCTTGCAGTATATCTTTGCAGTTTTAACGCATCTGACGCATTTCAAGACCTTAAATGAACATTAGAAGGCTGGGGAATAAAAACTGCAATTTCAAGTGCATTAAAATGCAGATGAAACAAGAAAAATGTTCCTCTGTGAGAACAGAAGTTATTCCCAGAGAAAAAAGCATAATTGTACTCCCCAGAATGAAGCAAATTATTTAATAATTAATTCCGCACTTTTAAGTAAAGGTAGCTAATGACGGATAATTTCGGACGATTATTTCCCCCGCCTCTATTCTATGACATCCGCTTCGTGTGAAGGTAATTATCTGGAAATTTTGCGGAAAGGATAATTAAGGAGTAATGAGAGAAGTGATTCTTCCTCAAAACAATGCTACTTGCGTGTTTCTTTGCCTAATTAATATTATCTACAAGTAGTTTATTATTTGTACCATATACACATAAGAAACTTGGAAATAAAAAACTCCGAGTTTAAAAAATATTTACACATTTTCTCATGCTGGAAAATGCATTATTAATAACTGAACATCATTCCATAAAACTGTCAAGTTTTATGTGCATCATCTTTAATATAATAGTAGTTCACTATCCATTAAGTATAGGCTTGAATTACTCAGAAAAGAATAGTATAATATACTCAGAATTTAAAATCTGTACATTAACATAGTGTCTGAATATTCATCTTGATAAATGTTCAATAAATATTCATGGAAAATTAATTTGTTCAATGGGTTATTTGTACTCTAGAGACGAACTTTAATCAAAAATAAAATTTACTCTAGTAAAACAACTCTGGTATCTAAACTATGATTAACGACCTCGGCGAAATTTACATTCTTGAAATGCAATGTCATTAGAGATGCTCGTTTCAAATGTTAATAATATGTCTCAGAAGAAAATCGTTCAGTAATATCGTAAATAATTGTAAATATTTGTTTTCATTATGCGCACGTTTGTTTCGAAAGTTCGTTATATATTTGTTTTACATCTGGGGTTCTTATATGTTGCTTGTAGTATTTTTCCTTTTTTTGTCGTTTTGATTGCAAAAAATCAGTTCTCATTTTTCTTTTTTTTTTTTTGTATAATTTTGTATTCTTTCTTCGTGCTACCGAATTTCTGTCATAGATATTTTAAATTTGTACATAAATACATATGTATTATATATACAATTTTAAAGTGCATTAAGTAGTCCAAAATATGTTGATATTCGCACGACTAGTACTAATAAAACGATAACGAATTCTGCTACAAATACTGCAATTTATTACACGCGTATATAGTCACTAATGAATATAAATGAAGCAAAAATGTTGATGCAGAAACTTCAGAAGAACGAAATGTTTGCATGGGTGCTTTCGTCGTTTTCGAGTGTGTAACGCGAAAAAAAAAAAGCCCGACTTCCTTAAAAAATTCTAGATAAAGGTATGTCTCCTATTATGCAGTCAACTTCCTGTACTTTGCCTAAAATCGACTAAGCCTGACTAAGTCTTTGGAGCTGTAACTAATTCAAATTTTTCTGAATTATTCCTGGATATTTGGTTTGGTTTATGTGATTACGGTAAAGACAGAGCTGGCTCGTACACACGTTTACACGTGGGGAAAACCACGAAAACGCAAATGCTTGCCAGCCCGTTTACGGGATTCGAACCTCGGACCAAACTAACGGTGTTCAGCGACTTTACCGCTCGGCGGCCGTTGGTGGGCTTATCCCTGAGTATGTGGAAAATAAAATTTAAAAGAATATTCCATCTGAGATTTTTAGATTATAGTTTAATACTAAACAGTTTATCAGTGAAAATTTCAATATGAGTAATAAGTATATAAAGTTGAGAGATTTATCTATTTATTTTTAGCTAATAGTTTATTTTAAGTTTGACTTTAATATTACTCTCTTTTCACCCACTCTTTTCATGCCAACATGTAAAGGAGATAGCGAGAGTTTATTCAGATTAAGGTAGAATGAAGACCTATTTAAGCAAGAGTTTCGAAAGTTGTTTTTAGAGCGTGTCTGCCTATGTTAGGCCACGTTATGTTGTGATTATTAGAGACTTGGCGTTGATGTGTTCTCGCCATTAAGCTCGTCTCGCCGGTTTACTACAGACCAGAGCTCTTTCTGCGCGTTAAAGTATTCTGTGAGCCGTTACGCTAATTTACCACACCTTGAAATTAGCACTTGTTACGTATTTCTGTTAACCCAGAAGTGCTGGCTTCCTGTAACCCAAGTTGGGTCATTTGTTAATTTTGTACTTGAATAAAAAGGTCTTACACACTCTTCTTCTGATCTCTGTTTAGTTTGACAAGGCCAGAAAATAATTCTTCAATACTCCTTTTAAAAGTTTATGTTCCCAAAGAGACATAGACTTTAAAAAGTAAAGAACTTTTAAAACTGCAATTCAGTTTTCGCAATTAGATTCTAAGTTATTACGTGAAACAATGTTAAACTGAACAATTACGATAGGCAAATTCCTTTAAAGAGTAATTCCCTAAAATTCATAAGCTATAAAAACAGAAATAGAACATGAAATCATACATATTTAAAACAAATCGCTCAACATAGCAAGGATAAACAGTGGGAGATAAAATTGCTACAATTTTATTGCAGTTAAAACTAATGCTATGTGAAGATTTTGAGCAATTATTATTATTGTTAAGTTTAATTATGAGTAAGTACAAGGGCAACGAGATGAATACCTTCGTGAATAACTTTCTAATCAAAACTGATATTGACGTTATAGATGGGAGAAATTGCGGAGGTGCCTATGCAACCAACGCATTTTCCGGAATACAAAGCCCGTAATATGAGTTATCAATATTCTGCGGTGTTATCCAATCTGCCAGAGGTACAGAGAGGAAATGCAATGAGAAAAATTTCTATATTTCATGACCCAAAATTCACCTAGGGAAAATAATAACACTTTTCTTTAAGTAATTTAAAAAGTGCTGGAATATAAGATGCTGTGCTTGCGAATCTATCCATATTTTTCGATTATAACACACCATAATAATTGTACAATTACATTCTTTTTCGAGGAATAAAATATACTCAATTAATATTTCTACCCTTCCAACTAAATAACGGTTGTATTTGCTTCAGTGTCTATATTATTCCCATAACTGATTACTTTACGCAAATCTCCAGCATAATATAATGAAAAATTAATTTATCATTCGTAGAAACGTAATTAATTCCTTCATGTTATCGATTCTTTCTGCCGCAAACCTAAAATTTCTATGATTTCATTTCCGTCTAATTATTTCAAACTAAACCTATAATACACTTGGATATGTTTTCGCAGTCCCAGCGCGATAGAAACTCATGATGGCAATTTACTAATGAAGGCGATGGAATAGATATTCAGTATTAACATACGTTAAGTCTTATTAAATTTAAGTGATGCATATGCATTTAATTTTAATGACGCATTGTTACATTCAAATGCTAATGAAACTCCGCTACATATAGTACTATCATTTCATTCAAAATATTTTTCTTTCCCTTCACACATTGACTGTTGTTGTTCATTAAACTTGTGATTTTGATAAACCTACAGCTCGTATTACAGTTCCAAAGTCGTATTTATTTCATTCACATCGGAGCAGTCATAAGTTATAGAGGTTTGGATCCTTTATATACCATGGTGCTGAAGGCAAAATATCGAAGAGATAAAAACATTATTGCATCAACCTGTTCGCCATAAGTTTCCCCCTAATAGCGTCAAGGTATATGGTAAAGACAGCCAACAGCCAGCTGACTTAGTGGATCCCTCTAATTAACGTAAGCATAATGACGGTTTTCGATACAGTTTGAGACGTATAGACATATTGTGTAATTTACATGGGCGATTCCGCTAAAGCAGAAGCGACGGGGGGGATGTGATGATAGCTTTGATTGAAAATTTTAAACAGCGTAAGCTGAAAATGTTGCAAACAGAATTTGAAAATATGAGGTTTCAAAGATCTTTGAAAGAAAATAATGTACGTTTTTTAACAGCGTTTAATTTTACAAAAACTTCCGTAGCGGCATGATTTAAAATCGTAATTAGGTTTAAAAATTAAAGAGTGAAATTACTTTACAAGTCATAAGACTTTGAAATATATTGTTACGTGCGTACAGGTTCGTTATATATTGAATGCACAAGTCGTTAAAAAGTTAACAAAAATTTATTCTTTTCACAAGAAATAAATTAAAATGCTGAAATATTTCTCCACAGGTCTTCGCGCAATATCACAATATCTCAAACGTTTAGCAAAAACTCAGTTCAAAACAGATAAAATTGTTCTATCTCACAGCGAAATCGCTACAATCAATACAGCATTAAGTAAACAAACAGCAGTTCGCTTTTTACAGCTGCAAGTATAACAGCAACAACCACAACTGAGATCAAAGCTGTATGTAAGTAAAGCGTCGGCACTCCCATACTATAACATGACGCCAAATTGCAGCGCCAATCCACTGCAGTGGTGGCGATGTAAACTAAATCTCTTCTCCTCCTCCTTTCCCCTGCAGTGACGTCATGGAGGTTAGAAGTAAGATGGCGAGGCCGCAATGAGTTTTGACACGATTAGATGTAAATATTTTGCAATTGCGTCGTAATTATATATATAAATGTATTATTTTCTATTTGTACAGTATTTCAGAGTCCTAAGTGTACGAAAAGAATACATTTTTAAGCAAAGTTTATTGTTATTAACATTAAAATTATGCATTATTTCTTCTCCACTTACAGAGCTTCTACCTAAAATACTTTCTCAAATATGACATGATTTTTTTAGCTTCGGAGGCATCTTTTAAATGAAAAAAATTTAAGTCAATTTGTAATTAAGGCTCAATTCGGTCCCTTTCAAATTAGCGCTCTTTTTATTTTAATAGTGAAATACATTAAATAGTACATAACTTTCTCTGAATATTTCTGAAAAGGAATAAAAAAAACGATTTTTTAAAATATTATTTAAAACTTGTACCTGCGTTATTATAAAATATAGGGGAATAATTCTTTTAATTATCAGATTTTTTTTACCTTTAATTTCAACAATACATATCCTAAAACTGTTCTTTATTACTTCCTTAAGTACGCATCGTTTCAAGGAAACGTGTAGAAATACATTCTATCAGATTTCGACGAAATCTTACTTTTGCAATCCTTAATCCGCAGTATCGATACGCCATTAGAGAAAATTAAAAAACAAAATTGGTTCTGAAAAGAGCCTTTTGTAATTAAAAAGTACAAAATTAATAAGTTATAAATAACACAACCAAAGCACGTTAGAAGCTAACAAGATTTCGGTAGAATCAAACACACAACCAAATCAAAATAACCAATGACTGAAAAGAAAAAGAGCATGCGCAGTTTTACTGTATGTGTTTCCACATCACCACCGCTACGAGCGCTGCGGTCGTTTCGAAGCGCTATTTTTCCCATTGAAGTGTCGACGCTTTACTTACATACAGCTTTGACTGAGATGAGGTGTTTCACCTCGGCTTTTATAAGCTTTTTTAATTATCAGTAGAACAATCACGATTTTTCTGGATGGCAACAGTAATTACGAGATATTTATTTATTAAGTATTAAATGCACGCGCTCTTTTATTTTTATCGTTATTTTTTTTTTCGACGTAGCTTTCTCTTCAAAAATCGTCTGCGTTGCTATGGCAACATGAAGCAAATCTAATTACAATTCTATATAAATAGCCAAATAAATGTGAAATTCGTAACATTGCCCCCTTCACAAGGACTGCACGTCCCGGGCAGTACAATTCCTGGACAGGAAGCCAAACTTACAACTAAAGCATCAGTGCTATAATAAACATTACTTTATAATAACAAAATAAACAATAATTAAAATAAGTGACTTTCAGCAAATTAAATTCTAACCAACGCGAAATACAATTCAAATACTAAGTACAAATACTATTAAACACAAATACTTATCAAATACTACTACTTAACAAATACAAATCAAATACTAAATACAAATAGGACCATGGTCTTATACTATTTACATTATTATTTACAACTATATACACTACGTGCTATGGCCATAGTAATGAACTAACCTGTCGTAATGAACGACTTTAGGTTTAGAGTTCGATGACTTACGGATCCGAACCACGACGTCGTTCAGCCTGTTTAGGACTGTGTAAGGACCATCCCAAGGTGACTGTAGTTTCGGAGAAAGTCTATTCCGTCGAGTCGGACTCCATAACCACACCTTGTCTCCTTCGTTGAAACGATGGCCAGTAGCTCTCGTGTCGTAGCGGGTCTTCATCTTGTTCGTCGCCAAGCTGACTCGCTTTCGTGCAGAACGGTGCTTCACTTCAAACCGGGCCTGGACATCTTGGATGTATTCCTCAGGCGATGAAGGCGCATCTGCAAGGCGGTCAGATAAGAAATCACAAGGCAGACGAAGATCACGACCGATGAGCATCTGGGCTGGAGAATTGCTGGTAGTCTCGGGTTTCTCTTCGATCTCAGTATGATTTCGGCAACTTTCTGGGCATAGTGTTTCAGACGACACGTCGGCGTTTCGTGGTGAGGATCCTTTCTGAGGATCGATAGTCATGGCCTCAAACGCTGAAAACAGTTTGTTGTTTTTGAAGTCTAAGGAAAAATTATATTTCCTTAAAAAGTCCAATCCTAGTATGCAGGGGTCTGTAATATCCGTCACATATGCTGTGTGATGGTAGGTGGCACTTCCAAAGGTGATGTTCACATTTAACTTTCCTTCTACATCAATTTTCTCGCCGGACGCAGTCTGGAGAGTAACACAGGATGGCGTCCAAATCAGGTTTTCCTTAAATTTTTGAGCTAAATCCTTCCGAATTATGGTAACATTAGCTCCTGTATCAATGATCATACTGCAAGGAACTCCGTCGATATGCCCATTAATGGATAGTCCATTATTCTTGCCACACACTGCAGAAATCTTGAGCGCTTTAAAACGGGGTTCTTCACTATCGCTCAAACTCTACTCCGCGATATGATCATTAATTTGTTTCTTTCGTCGTTGCTGGGAAATGATCTTACTTTCCGTGCTCTGGGGTGTTCTGCAGTTCCTTCGTAGGTGGTCTTCAGCTCCGCAGTTCCAGCATTTTGGTTCTTTGTCCTTACTTTTCCATCTCATGACATTTAATTTTCTGTTATATCGTCCGTCTTATTTTCCGAGCTCTTGAATATTCGGCAGTTCCTTCGCATGTGCCCTAAAGTGCCGCAGTTCCAGCACTTTACGGTTGGTTTCTTGTCACCAATATTCCTTGTCAAGGCATTTACTTTTCTGGTTAAATCGTCTAGCCGAGCTGTCGTTTGATCCACTGGTTCTTGTATGTGAGCAACTCTGATTGGGTGGCGGTCTCTACGAGTGGCTTGCTGTGCTGCCTCGAATTTCATGGCGTACACCAGAGCACTTTTTAGGTCCTTCACATCAGCCATTCGCAGTGCTTTCTGTATTTCAGGATCCCGGATGCCGTCGATGAAGTATTGCAGGGACAGGATTTCCCTTGTTTCTGTCGGACACTCCGAAAAGGCGAGGTGGGACAGCCTTTCAACATCCGTGGCGAGCTCCTGAAGTGTTTCCGTAGGCTTCTGTTGACGGGATTTTAACTGCAGCCTGCTGTAATCTTTTAAACACTTCTCTCCAAAACGCAGCTCTAAAGCACCGGACAGAGCTTCGAAATCTAGCCTTTTGTTTTCGGGAAGAGTTTGAAGGATGTCCGCTGCGTCTGCTCTCAGAGAAGCCGCAAGGTGACAGGCCTTAGCTTGGGAATCCCATCCATT
>KK115174.1:301150-316102 GCA_000611955.2 Stegodyphus mimosarum
TCTGCGTTGCTAAGCAACATGAAGCAAATCTAATTACAATTCTAAATAAATAGCCAAATAAATGAAAAAATTCGTAACAATATCAATGTGTTTGAAAAATTAATAAAATTTTATAATTACTCTTATCATTCCAGTATTAAAAGAGATCTCGCAGATATTAATAATGAAGGCAAGTCCAACTTCTGGTTTACATTGTAAGGGGCTTAGAAGAAGCAAGACCCTCACACTGTATTCTCAATGCAGAGATGCCATCCGCGTTCAAAAGACAAATTATTATTTGAGAAAGGGTTTAAAACTAACTGATCTGAACAATCATTTATAGTTAGTGAACTTGCTAAAGGATGAAATCCGTTTGTTTAGAAAATTAATGATTTTTTAAAAGAACCGATACAAGATACATTTTATTATTTGAGAAATAGTCAAAAGATTATTTTGATATTTTATGCTCAAGAATTCCAAAAGTAAAACTGAAAGAAGAATTTTCCGTTGAAAATGTTTATACATGGAGAGGACGTTCAGAGTATTTAGTCAAATTTCGAGACTATCCCTTTAACTTGATGATTGCCTGCATCTAACTTATTCCCAATATGAAAAGTGAGTGATTTTATACATGCCAGTCAGTTATCGCCATGAGTTTCTGCGTGATGTTTCTGAGGGTTAGCTCTATGAGTTATTTTTCCGAGAACAAAATATCTCATTATATATTATTACTCGCTTGCCTGTACCCATTAATCTGCAGGGAAAGTGGGAGATTTCAATAATCGAATTCCTTGAGCCTTGTAGAGACATTACGTTATTTCAAAGCAGGAGACATGAAAAATGAGCAGTGCCCTGGCTGGGACTCGAACTTCGGACCTCTCGAATACGCGCCGAATGTGCTGACCATTACATCCCGAAGGCATGCTAGGAAGGCGGCAGAAATACCTTATATACTCCCCAATTTAAAAGGCGATTGGGAATAAGGGAACCCAATCGCCAAATCCTTGTGGTGAAGAATCCTCATCCACCACCCTTTTTTAGTTCTGGCGCCACTGTAAAGACATTAGGTTATTTTGATGCTGAAAAACGTGAAAAATGAGCAACGCCCTCGCCGGGACTCGAACTTTAGACCTGTCGAATACACACTGAGTGGGCACCACGAAGGCATGCTAAGAAGGCGGAAGAAATGCCTTATAATCTCACACGTGATATAATATAAGTCTAGGAATAATTTAATCGGATTTGATTTAAATGATGGTATAATAATTGGGCGAAAGATATTTTCTGGACTTTACAATAATGTACACTGCGCAATAAAAAGGACAGTTCTATATCTCCCGTTTTACTGGGCCGATTGGCGAAATCCAAATTGCATTTTTCATGTTCGAAAGCGCGACTCAGGGTATGCATTAGATTTATATATAGCATTGTTCAAATATAAGTATTTTGACACAAAATCGGGCTTTTCCTGAAATGGCATGCCAATTTTTTTTCCATATTTCGATTCTACGACTCAAATTATGCCAAACTGCCAAGTTTTGTAAAACTCGCACGAGTAGTTTTTCAAAAATTAGCTCTCAAAATTTTAGATCCTCAACGTTAATTGAATTGGATATATATTTATTAATATCTCTTTTTTTATGAAACTTATTTGATGCCTTCTTACAAAGTTCGAAATTTAGGTTCATTCCAAACAAAATTCGCCCATATATTATATAAATCATAAAAAATGTATGATTTATTTTTAAAATTTGTATTTTTAAATAATTTTTGTAAATTTGTCGAAACACATTTTGAATTATAACCTATAAAATTTTTGCCATCAACTTAAAGTAGATGTATTTCTAAGCATACCTGCAAAAAATTAGAGCTTTTTATTCAAAAATTTCCCAAGATATACGTGAATTTATATATTGGCGCCTTTTGAAATTTGGCATACTTGTTGAAAGCTATAACATCGAAAATATGGTTTACGCACTTTGTTAAAATTATTTGAAAGTAGAACGATGTGACTTTTTCTCCTCTTATCCACAATGTAAAAAAGCAGGAACGATGTGACTTTTTTTCCTCCGCTGCACAATGGAAGGGAAGGAAAATAGGTTGCCACATATTAAAAAGTTCGCCAAGTGAATTATTCTTGGCTCAAACTGAAAAAAAATCGCCAAGTTAAATTTAGGAATTTCTCTGTAAATGTCACATTAAATTTTGCAAAATTTAATATTTATACATAATTTCAAATCGTAGAATCAAACTATGGAAAAAAATTGCTATGTGTCAAAATACCTATGTTAGAATGATGCTATATATAAATCTAATATATATTCCTAAGTCGAGCTTTCGAGACATGAAAAACGCAATTTGAATTTCGTCAATCGGCCCAGTAGAACGGGAGATGTAGAACTGTCCCCCCTTTTTTTTCGCAGTGTACAAGATATTTCGAAGACGATTCGTATTGAAGAAATGCTCAATAAAATTTCATTTGCTTTCAATGCTGTGATAAAACATGTTGGTATAAGAGTTAAAAATGAAGCTCGCGTACATGACAGATTATGAATGTAAGTCTCTGCTGAAAGCATCTGAATGTAAGTCTAAGATGTCTCAGCTAATCTGTAAATTTTATATATTTTACATATTTACAATTAAAGAGAAAACGTTTTTATTCATTTTATACAATGGGGTAAGATATTTTGAGGGAAAGGAATACCTTTATATGGAAGAGATGTTTTATGCTACCAAATAATTAAATTTCAGAGTGCAAATAATATAAGGATTGTCAGTTTGGGATTTTATTTATTCAGCGGTTATCGTTTCTCTTAATATTATCTGTATGTAGCAGCTTGTCCATTTCTCGGCATTGGAGCTTTGCTTTGAAGGTTACAGGGCAAGAATAATGTTTCTTTGAAACAATCTTTTAAACATACTTGTAAGCTTATAATTCATAATAAGGATATAGCAAAGGAAATCCTATCCTCTTTCCGACAGAGATATAAGGCTACGAAAATTACCTGAAGTTGTTTGTATCATTGTCGAATCTCAAAATTCTTCATGGAATAAAAAAGTATTCTTCAAGAACGAAGATAAAGTTATCATGTCTAAGGGAGTTGCCAACTGCTTCATACTTATGCAGCCCAGTAAAATTGTACAGCAAATTATGATTCGGTATACACAGTCCAGTCACATTAATGTGACCATCTGTCAAAAGCCAGAATAACCACCTTTCGCAGAGCGGACTGCTGCGAGACGTGCAGGAAGAGAGTCACATAGGTCCCTGAAGGTGTTCTCTGGGATGTTGAGCCATGCCGACTCTAATGCCGTGGCCAACTGCGCTAGATTACGCGGTTGAGGATCCATGGCGCGAACAACTCGATCGAGATGGTCCCACAGATGCTCGATTGGGTTTAAGTCAGGTGAGTTTGCTGGCCAGGGGAGGACGGTAAACTCATCCTGGTGCTCTTCGAACCACGCACGTACACTGGCAGCTGTATGGCACCTCGCATTGTCCTGCTGGAAGATGCCATCATCCTGAGGAAAAACAATGCGCATGTAGGGGTGAACATGGTCCGCAAGGACAGATGCGTACTTGTATTGATCCATTGTGCCTTCCACAATGATCAGTGAACCTAGAGAATGCCAGGAAAACATTCCCCAGACCATAATGCTCCCGCCTCCAGCTTGGACCGTTCCGGCAATGGTTGCAGGGTGGTTCCTTTCAGAGGTTTCACGCCTTATACGCCAACGTCCATCTGTCCGATGGAGCATAAAACGCGATTCATCCGAAAACGCAACCTGTCGCCACTCAGTGGACGTCCAGCTGCTGTACTGGCGTGCAAATTCTAGCCTTCGCCGTCGATGAACAGCAGTCAGCATAGGTGCACGAACCAGGCGTCTGCTTCGGAGGCCCAGACGCAGCAATGTTCGCTGAATAGTACTTTGGGAGACACTTTTGGTAGCCCCTTGGTTCATTTTGGTGGTCAGTTGCTCAACGGTAGCCCGTCTATCTGCCCGAACGCATCTCCGCAACCGTCGTTCGCCTCTGTCATCTATGGCCCGTGGTGCACCACATTTGCCACGTCGCTGATTTTGGACAGTCCCATTTTGCCATGCACGGTACACTTTTACCACGGCGGCACGCGAACAGTTCACAAACTCAGCCGTTTCGGAAATGCTTCCACCCTTGGCCCGAAAGCCAATGATCATGCCCTTTTGGAAGTCGGATAAATCGCTTCGTTTCTGCATTACGCCAACGATTGAAATGTTTTCCGAAGCCCTCACACACCCTTTATATACGCTCAACTGCACTGTGCTGCCACCTGCCTTCTGTGATTGGTTATTTAACTCTGACATGAAAAGTACGTGGTGGTCACATTAATGTGACTGGACTGTGTATTTATGAATTTTTCCTCTGAATTTTCATTAGCACATTTGAGTTCCTTGCAGACAAACTTTCATTTTATAAAGACGTGATATCCATATGAATTGCTTACTTTTCGTCAATATGTCTTGGTCCCAAGCTTTAGTGTTGTAGTGAACGAGGCTGAAGATTAGCAAAGCATTTTCTAGCCCTTTATTTTCAAAAGCGCGAAGTAGGTAGTCTGGTTTTATTCTTTAAAAAATTACCCCAGCTTTCTAAAGTAGCTTTCTGTTAACACCTTTACTTACTGTTACTTAAATACGTTTTTACCAGTTTCTTATTGTAAAGATTCTCAAAGACAAATAACACAGAAAAGTGCCTGCTCTGATTTGTTTCTTGCTCAAGAGGCTCTCTTGCTCTTTCATCGAGGGTCGAATGTATTTAACCTGCCCTGCAACTTCTCACGATAAGCATAATTATGTAAAGCAAATGCTGTTTTTGTAGGCTCAGTTTCTTAAACAAAATCTTTACCAGAGAAAGCCTTGCTTTGTGATTTGAACATTTGCCTTTTAACAAGTTAGTTTTCTTTAATTAGACACGCATTCGCTTCGATTGATAAACAAGAGCAGACTGAAATAAACAATGTCTATAACACATTTTACGTAAATTATATTGTCAACTGGAGTCATCTACACATGTAATGCATCGCATTTGAATAAATTTCCAAACGAGTGATAGAATGCACCATGTTATGGTCGAGTTATATACTACCTAAAAAGCATTAACTACTACATTTATGTCTGATACTATCGAAATATTAAAGAACAAAATAAAAAAAATAAAAAAGATTATATGTAAGTATCCTTTGGAGATAAAATGGCAGTTCCACAACAACAGTGAATAAATCTGAAGGGCAAACAGATGAGAGAACTCAAACAATCAACTCTGAGATTTCTCTCCACGTTTGGTTCACTTGATAATTTATTAATTATTCTTTCAAAACTGCTCACGCTCTCCCTTGTTCATCGCATAGCCTGGGGTATGCCTATCACTGTTTGTGGAGTACTGTTTGTGGCATTTGTTTTAATTAAATGAACGATTTAAAAGCAATGCACAAAGTAACGTACGTAATTCTATTCAGGAGCATGGAAATCTCGGCTAATGAGAATTGCATGCGAAGGCTTTACTTTAGAATAACAATAAGCGCTAGAGCACGCTATGATAAATGATGCACGAATGGTTATATAATACGCTGGTTCCCAGAAAACGTTTTAGTCTAAACCAAAAGACAGTGTTTCTGCCTTATGGAATATTTATATTTTTTAGGGAAAGTTTTGTATGTATTCAGTATTAGGTTACATATGCTAATGTTGAAGCCTTTCTTCTCTGGAAATGAAAATGTGAGCTAGAATGGAGCTATCCGTAAATCAGCAGAACATCACTAATATGACCCGGTATTTCATCTTGAAGGGTAGGATGCCTAGATAGATTCATGAGGACATGCAAAAAATCTCTAATAAATAATGACTGAGTCCATTCAACTTCGTGACTGTGCCGTAGGAACTAACTTTGAATACGCCCGTCTTCGGCATTTATGCCATTAGTTTACGAACAGCCCAATAGAATGATGAGAATGTAAAACAGCAAGGGTAAAAATTAGCCTCGAGAGAGTTGTCTGTAATAAACTTTAAAATAATAGGACAGTTCTTGAGGTGGTCACCATCCATGTCACCCTGATAACACAGTCGGTAACAAGCTGAATCCTTGGCTCCAATCCGATGTAAATGATCATGGCCAGTTGTCAAATGAAAATAAGCAATTCTGGGGTAAGGAAGTAAGGATTTTATTTCTTTTGTTGATCTGAATATTCGACTTCTTATAAACCGCTGCATCAATATATGAGGATATTCTGCTATTTTTCTTTTTATTACATATAATTCTTTTAATATTACTCAAGCCAAAGGGGAATCAGTTTGGGCCATAAGAGGCCCTGCCTTGGCACGTCTGTCTGCCTGCTTATTTCCTAAAATATCACAATGGATAGGATCCTCTGAAGTGCAATGCTCTTTTTATTTTCCATTAACCGAAATGTTTTATTTTACAAGCATGAACCTGGGTATTTTCATTACAGTTATAATTGGTAAGTGACAAAATAGTAGCTTGTGAATCGATGAAAAACATCATATTTGGATCTAGGCCATTTTTTAATTTATCACTTGCATATGTCATAGCCACTATCTCTCCATCAAAATTCTCATAGTACTTCCCAATTTGATAGCTAAAACTAAAATTACTTGAAGACACTGCAACACCGGCTATTTTATCGCAATTTTGAAGTATATTCGAGGTTTGGTAAAATTAGAGAGCCAATATTAAGAGCCAACAGTGAAGACCCATAGTTAGCTCAGTTTGCTTGTTTAAGATTCCAAAGAACCCGACGAGACTCTCTATAGGAAGAACCAAAATCGACAGTACTGGTAAAATAATCCATTTTTATTTTACCAGCACTACCCGCACTACCAGCACTACCACCAGCACTACCCGGACCATCGATTAGATTATCCTGTCTTCTATTCGGCAAAGATGGATGGGCCAGTAGAAAATCAGAATGAGATATACTCCCCTCCCCAAATAAAAAAGACAGGAAAGTTGAAGAAACTCCACGATTTTCAATGCAATCGATACAATTTGAATAAATAACATTTTCAACAATGCTACCAATTTCATTCGTTGTCAAATATCCCCAGCGAGTTGAGTGGGCATTGAAATCTGCAGGGATAAGAGATTATTGTCCCAATGAAGTATAATCCTTTCGAAGTAAGGTTTATTTTTTGGAGGATTGTATAAGAAGGAAATTTGAATCGATTATCTTCTCTCCACATGTTTATCTGCACAAATTCTAATTTATCCTCAATAGTCACCTGGCGGGAGGTTGCCAGTTTTGTCTTTAAGGAAAGTTTTACAAAAACTATAATACCCGAAGCTATTTGTCTTGATCGTATTAACTCAAACTTCTGGTATCCTGGAATATGAAAATAGTCCTGCAGCAACACCACCCTCAACTATGCCCATAACGTGAAAATCTTGATTTAAAATAATAGTTTTCAATTCAGTAATATTTTCATGGGTTAAACCACAAAAAGAGAACCACTTGGAGGCCCGCTACGTTACACCTCTAATACGTGCACACAAAAGTGTACAATAGATTTGCTTGGATTCTGTTTTCAGTCTTCGACCACTTAGATAATAATGTTTTTTCTGAAAGTTATTAAGACTTCTCTCCCCTTTCATATGAATTTTACTATATAAACAATTATAATAATAGATCTGATACATGAACTATGCCACAAAAGTTTACTTCGGAAACATTTATTATTATGGTTAAAAATGCTGTCTTGTCATAAAATTATTTACTTTTAGGAAAGTAATGGGTGTTTGAAAATTTATGGGAAGACTTAATTAGTGAATAAGGTCTGAATTCAAGCGCAAAGACTAAGGAGATTGCACCAAATCCTGACCGATGAGTCTTTGAATACAGTCCAGAATTTCGATCTTAAACTTTTTGCTTATTACTTTAAGCTGATGAAGAGTTTTTCTTTATTCATTTCTATATCACTTTTGTTGACGGCTTTTTTCTCTTTAAATTTGAGCTTCGAGAAAATTAAATTTGATTTCGCTCCATTATTAAGAATATATTAGATTAATTTTAACATTCTTTTTTTTATTTTTGAAAGATTCCCATAGCATATTAAATAGTATGTATTCTAGATATGAAATTAAAATCATCTTCTTTTACGAATTAAGATACTATAGACGAATTATAATTTACTTATTTCTGAAAGCATCGTTTCAAAAAATTACTTGAGAGAAGCAATATAGTACGTGATGCATTATTTCAGTTATTAGAGCCACCATTCCCTTGGGTACACCAGAGTGAAATAGCCTGCTTTGAAACTCCATGTCACGTGTGTTTGTTATAAGTAAGAGCAGTATAACGTCTTGCGGAAGATAATCCCTTTAACAATAATACAATAAATAAGAAAGTAAACTTAGGTTATATCCTTAGCCAGAAGAGCTACAGTACACATAACCAACGGCCCAGGAGTTGGCGTTAAAATAAACTGGCTCATAACTTCTCTTGGGAAAGATACAGCTAGAGGCTTGATCTTTATTTATATTTATCTGTATCGCCTGAGGTGTATATGCCTATCTATTGACATTCGTGGCTAGAATAAAAGCGTATTAATCTGGTATTGTTTTTGGATTATAAAGTTTATGCCCCATTCGAAGGCTATGGATGCCAAATATTTTATTGCTTTTTCCCCGTTTGTGAAAGCAAAATATAATACTTGCTGTGCTTGCAAAGAATACTTTTAGTGATACTGGAAATTTTTATATTAAAGTTGTTAGAAAGTGTGGACCTATTTATTCATTGACTTTGAGGAGAGCCATAAATACAAAGCAATTTTTATTCACTCTTTTTACGAGGTCAATCTTTTAAAAATAAAAATTTGCTGTAAATGTAAGAAAAGAACAGGTTTACAAGGAGATGACTACATACAAATAGAAGAAAGAGAACTACTTAATAAAACTTAACTAAGTATATTTGCATAATTTTATTGAACATTTTAATAATTTTTTTTACAACTGTAAATGCATTTTGAAGCTTTTTTCATTACAGATCACAAGATATGAAGCTTACAAATCAATTTTCAATCCAAGGCTCGTTCGGTTACTGATTAAGAAGTCAGTGTCTCAATCTAACAGACCTTTAAGTTGGGAGAGAGGAATGGTGAATTTGGATAAAATCTGATATACTCGTAAAAACAAAATACAGCTAGGTTAACTCAACAATATTTAAACTAAACGATCATTCAAACTTCTTTCAAAATTAAATAAAGCTAAATAAAAATGTACGTAAAATAAAAGAAAGCAAAAAGGAGAGGCTGAAACTACTTTTATGCCCGTAAAATGACGGTTGAGTTTACTAACATGATGTAAGGTTTATCCAAAGTTTTTAACAGTTATCTTTAGTTAGTGCCTCTTTCCTATCCTTTCTATTTTCAGCTTACAGTTTTCTACCAGAATGTGTTTTTAGAATCGCGTTTAATGCAAATGAGTAAGAGTAGTACTTAAGTTTCACTGAAATTGACTCCTCTAACTCACGTTCGAGAGCTAGAGTTTCTTACTAGCGCGCGTTTGCCTTTGGGCTACGTCTCTTTCTAAGATATTACTACGCTCGGCCGTACTTGAGGCCCTTGATAGCTTCGTCTACTTAATTGAGATTTAAGAGCCAACTACTTAGAAGCTTGATAGCTTCGGCTATATCTTTTTAGTTAAGCATTAGTTAAGCTTTAATTCCTACTAATTTGAATTCAAACCCAAGTGGAGGCTTTGCTATACGCTTTGAGATAGGAGCCGACTGTATTAATCCTTATTTTGAGGAAAATAAAGGAGAATTAACCCTTCTTATGTCTCTGTTCACACCCTCAAGCGATTATTCGTTTATCGGTGTAAGATGTTCCCCACATTTAACTGTTAAATAAAAGGGTGGAACACCGCAATGATTCAGGAACAAAGTTCGCTGTTGCTTTCTTCATACAATTTAAGGCCTCACCAGTGACCGAGTGGTTAAGACCGTTGAATACTTTTAGTTCAACCTGGTTTTGGGTTCAGCCCCGGACGAGCGGAATATTGCATGGTTGGTTTTCCCATGTGTAGCGTGAGTAGAATTAGTTTTCCTTAGAACGGCCTTTCCACGAAAGCATCCCCCTTCTTAAGCAGATAATTCCCGTGACTTGGAAGTATTCGAATAATCTAACTTTCATATAATTCGCAAAAATTATGTCAGTGACTTTTAGAATAAATTAAGAATTATGCAAAAGAGTAATCATAGATTGGTGTAGATTTTAAATAGTCTATCACCAACTTAATATACTTACTCTACTGCTTATCTATGGTAACATATTTCGTAATTTTAAATTTTACTAGCGTTTTTCTCTTTGATATGCACTTTAGAATAAATATTGAACTTAATAACATTTGTAATGAGGCAATTAATAGTCATTATAAAAACATGTTTAGCCTAAATTTTCAAGAGTTTTAGTAGCTTACTTAAAATATTTAAAACTCAGACGCGTTGTTCTGAAGTTTACAATATCAAGGAAAACAAATACTACAGTACAAATACTTGACGTGTGACCTTTATACGACAGGGTAGATATCAGTTTTACCAAACATGTATTAGCATATCCATGCTAACAGTCGTAGAAGCTATGACTGGCCCAACTGCTACGGAAAGGAAGAAGAAAGCGGTTTATGATTTATTCCTATGTTGTTGTTATGCTGTGATTTATATCACTTGTCTGACAGTAACATAAGAGAAAGCCAACGAAATTCATCGTGGCAAGGACAGTGAGATTGCGTCTGTCGTTGGCTAGAGCCTTGAGAACCATACAGGTGACAGTGCGACTTTGCTCGGTTCCGTCCCAATTTTGATGGAAAGCAACTGGGTGCTGTCCATCATAGGAGGTCCAAGGGTCTCCCATCCCTCTTCCCCTGTCACCAAGATCTTAAAAGGACTTTCATCTCGTATTTAGAGTATCTTAAAAGGACTTTCATCTCGTATTTAGAGTATCTTAAAAGGACTTTCATCTCGTATTTAGAGTATCTTAAAAGGACTTTCATCTCGTATTTAGAGTATCTTAAAAGGACTTTCATCTCGTATACCAAAAAGACTATATCTTAAAAGGACTTTCATCTCGTATATCATGTATTTAGAGTACCCCCATGTCTCAAAGACACTATACATTTACAAACATCCGCGCTTTCTCCGGGATTCGAACCCGGGCACTTGGGTATCGCAGTAGGCTTCCCTAACCCTATACCGTCTGGGCGGCATGATGTACTCCTTCAAGAACTAGTCATATGGTGTTAAAACTGGACTTCTTTGTGGCAAACATGCCACAGCCATGAAATGCTAGATATTTCCCACAGTCTTGTAGAATTTTAAGTTTTTTACTTGCTTCTGTTATTGACTTCTTCGAACTCGACACGTAAGTTACGTGAATCCAATTCACTATTTTCTGTTACACGGGGGATATCTCAGGATTTTTTCCTTATACAGTCAACCAATTTGCTCAAATTGTTTTCCCAACCGTAAATTAACTACCATATGGATAGTTATTGATCGTATTCTAAAATAATACTGTACAAAAATAACAGAATTAAGCTTTGCAAACAAAAAGGTTTTTGTTCTTGATGAGCGCCCATATTGCTCGATTGACATCAAGAATGTTCCTATGATCATCACGGAAATAAACGAAAGGGAAAGATCATAAACTTGAATATTTCCTCTACAAAGCGGTACTAAAATATACTCAGGAGAAAAGTAAAATGCAGCAGATTCTTTTCGACTTACAAGCATATAATCTGTCTGGTGTTTAGGCTTACCCTGTGTAATGATAACTGCAGAATGAGGTCATTGATTAAACTAAATTTGTAATTCGTGAATAGCTGATGAAGCTATGATACTAGATTAAGGAAACATTTGTTTACTGTATTAGATGAAAGTGTTAGTTTAAAGATCTGCTTTTAATAACACTATATAAAAGATTAAAAACATAAACCTTTTTGCTCTAAAATCTCTATATCTCATATTGAAAATGCATCAGTTTACTATATTATTTGAGAAGATCAAGAATGCAGATATATGAATAATAAGTATATTTTATTAACCCTATAGTCTCCTGAAAGAATGTTTATGAAAAAATAAACTTTAAGAACAAGTATTTCAATGAAGCCCATTCACTGTTCAGAAGAAGTATTTCAATAAAGCTCAGTCCCCCACTGACCTAAACAAACTGGCATATGTATAAGGAATTATCGTATTCCCTCAAGCCTGCGGCCAACCAGAGGCCGAGCGTTAAAGTCGCTGAACATTGGTAGTTCTGTCCGAGGTCCGAATCATGCAAACGGGCTGTCTGCGTCGGCGTTTTCGTGATTTTTCTCATGTGTAACGTGTATACGAGCCAGTTTCCCTTAGAAAGTTCTCCAGGAAGGCAGCCCTCCTCTTAAGCAGATAGCCCTCGAAGCTTTACTGTAATCACATATACCAAACCTAAAGCCTGCTGTCGTGATGTATAAGTGACAGCACGTTTTTCTAGTAAGCGATCAGTGGGTCGAATTCCATTGAGAGCAAATAATTCTCTGCGTTCCAAAAATTTAAATATCTCTACAGTGACAGTGCAATTAAAAATATTGAATAATATTCGAACAATTTATCATCACCTGAATTACGTCCAATGTGTTTCGCGCCTCTCCCCGATCAACCTTTAAGTCTGGGTGAATACTGAGTGTCATCTTATTTACTTTACCAAATATTACATCATCTCATTATTATATATTATGTCATGTCATTATACTCTCGTAATGCAAATGATAGTTAAGATATAAAATAGAAGATTCTTGGTTCGAATCTCGGTATTAGTAAAGCTTATTTTTCACGATTCATGCTCCTAGGTAATCTTGTTTTTACCAAAGTTACAAAACACACATGGTCAAATTGATTTACAATTTTTTTAATATGACTTCGCCATTATTTCAGAATGATACCCTGCGTATTATATGTGTAGCATTCCGAAACAACAAAAACGTAGGTAAGATCCGAAAACAAAAGTACTCCCGAATTACTCTGAAGCAAACATATAAAAAAATGCAATATTTAAAGATTCGCAAATGTTATATTCAACACGTGAAAGAGCTAAAAGCTAAATTCGTACAGAATAAATGTAACTTAATTAACAGCCCATAAGTTGTATGATTCCTAACTCGACTTAAACCAAGTTCATTCAAAATTATGAATAGTGACATATGTCTGCAGTGAACGATATGTTTCTGTTTATTAATTAACTTATTAATCATAGTAATCCTCTTCAAGTGGTTATCTGGAAACTAAATTGCACAAATGCAAATTAGAGAACCTATAGAAAAGGTGCTATATTCTGGATAAAATACCGTGTTAATTATGATCGATCACAAGGGAGACGAAGTAAAAGCTGAAAAAAAAAAGGATGTAAAACAATGAAAGATATCAGCAATTGATAGAATATTAATTACTTTTTTCCCTTTTTCAGGGAAATAAATATCTGTTTCCCCTTCCAATTAGGAAGTTTAAAAATGATAGTAATAAAAAAGAACAATGGTTCGAATGCTGAAAAGATACAATTATGATTCTCTCATGATAGAAAAAAAAGTACCGAAGCATCCTTTAATTAGAAATGAATATTGGTGTAGCCTCCTTTATCGTTACTTATTAATCCACGATTTTCTTCAGAACTTTTTCATTTCGTCTAGAAAATGAAGAAAATATCCACACTGCCATTTTTTCCCTGTTCTTTATCAGAGTATTTTGGATGATTAAATTTTCTTGGCGGCGATACAGTTAACTTATGGAAGAAAGATAACAAATTTTATAATACATAGGATGCATTTAGCTTTGAGAATATCTTTACTTACGTGTATTAATTTATTCGGAGTGATAGAATGCTTGTGCTTGCTGTTGTGTAAAGAACAAATGCTTCTTATTTTGCGTTGATGTTTTATTAGATTTGAAATTAATGCTTTTCGCTATTATGAAATACTCTCATATGTAGGAGACATACACTTAACTAATAAATAGTAAACATACACTTAACTAATAAATAGTAAACATACGCTTACCTAATAATAATAACAATACATGCCATGCTCATCACAGAGTTTCATTTCTGAAGTTAAAAAAGCTGGTAACTTATGAAAGGTAGTCAAGAAAAGTAAATACAATTAAATATAAAAAAAAATGATTTAAAAAATAAATAAAACCTGAAAGCTTTCAGATCTTACATTACGCCCAAAGGGGCGTTTTCATAACATTTTGTGTGTTTATCTTTATTTATGAAACATCATGTTCTTCGCACTTAAACCATAAAATTCAGTTCAACAGCAATATCGCTAAATAATTTTAAATTGAACATATCTTTAGAATTTCCGATATACAGTCTCGCGCGCTAAAGATAAAAATGTTTTATTTTTCGTGCAGTGTTGCCGTTTCTCGCTTTGAAATCGTTGAGTTTGTTAATTGGAAATTCGTTAAAGTTTTACAAGTCAGTTACTGGATTGTATTTATCAGACTAAATATGATTAATTAATTTCATCTGTAAAAGGATTTCAAACGTATTATAAGCCGATCACCTTATGGTTTATTTAACCCTTTCACAGCGAAGACGCCTGTATCGCCCGAGCATTCAAACATCGCTTGATCGTCTTAATGTCTGCGTCAATTTTCTACCCGGTGCTTTCCTCCATCACGTTAGTGCATGCCGCGTTGCTTTCGGAAGTTGTTAAACGACATGCTAATCATTCTTTTAAAGCGACTAAAGTAATTTATTTAAATACACTTCCCATTGTTTAGCGCCAACGTTTAGCTATTGATGATCGTAGTCGCACTGTCCTAAGAGGAAACTGCACACAGTGGGTGAAACCGCACAAAGCTTCCCAAGGGAGAAGTAATCGCTTCACTTGAACAGGTTTTTGTCAAGGCTGTAGCATTCTACTTAGCACAGGGAAAGAAATCCATTTCAGCA
>KK115174.1:316161-332411 GCA_000611955.2 Stegodyphus mimosarum
CGAGGGAAAGAAAGATTTTGTCTCTATTGATGAGAAAAAATTTAAGTATACAGTTAAAAAGAATAATTTATTTCAAACAGTTGCTATGGACGGGAGGTAAAATGTATTTTTAGTGTTTGTAAATTTCGTTACATTTTCTTTTCAAGAAGGTAAAGAAAATTACTTTACTTAACAGGAAAGCACAATACTTTAGGCTCATTATTAACTCCAAGATGTAGTATAATTACTCAGGCTCTTAAAAGTCAATATAAGTGTTACTTTTAAGGTTCTGAATATAATATTTCATCTTTTGGGATCTTAAAAGTAATAGATATGTGATGAGACTCTGAATCTTTCACAAATAAACAAGAAATTCGAGGCTTAAATTCTAAGTAACTTTTGTATTTAAGGTTTCTTGTATCGAGTTCCTCAAGTGCAAAAAAGTAAATTGCTAATTCCGTGGTTTATAACTGATCAGCTTATGTTTTTATTAGTATTTTCACTTTAAAACAAAATTGATCAAGTTTTTTTAATGGAACTAATGTGAAACATTAAACTTACCTCTTTATGAATATCCTAACGCGATAATTTCAGTTTTTCTAGTGAATATAAGTGTTGAGTAATTTTTTTAAGTTATCGTTAAAAGCCTAACTTCGCCTAGAGGCTGCTTTGCACAACTCATCATGAGGCATAACACCAACAAAAAATTGTCGCTTTGGATATATTCTTTTAATAATCTGTTGCTTTCCATTTGTTCAGATTTCCAAGCTTCTTTCTCACATCAACTAACGTTCTCACGTTCATCTGTACTTAAATAGAAATTAATATGAACGCTTCTTATTTTTTTTCGGGAGGGGGAGATTATTTTTTCCTCATAAAACATAGACTGTATCAAACTCAGCAGACAAACAAGATTAGGCTTAACTAATGTTGACGTCACTCATATTAACAAGCGGGAAGAAGCGAAGACACAAAGAGAGTAGTTGCTCTGAGTCAGTGACGTCACACAAGAGGAAATCTTATACTATACTTTGAACGATATTGGGTCCTTCTGTAATTTACTGATTAAAAATTTCTTTAAGTTTTGTGGTGTTAAATTGTGTTTTATAAAACGTAAATATACATTCGGGAGAAATGCTTATTTAAAATTCTGGACGACATGATAGATGACATGATGTTTGTATTACGATTATGAATTTTTGAATATGATGGAAGTATACTTTTATCTTGAAATTTTACAAAAAAAGGTCTAGCGCAAAAGAACTTCGTGTCTGAATACTTTGGTAAATTTCATCTAACTAATTGTGTGTAACCTTGTGGTTAAAAAAATAAGTGAAAATAAATTAAAAAAAAAAAAAGTTTCTTTTCGCAGATTTTTTATACTGCATATTTTTTTCACAATTAAGTTTTGCTCAAAATTAAAAAAAAAGTTAAAATAATTAATATAAACGATAAAAGTAAAGTCGCTGATGTGGTTCCCACTGAAAACAACTCAGGAATGCTACGGTTTTACCTGAAGACCACCGAATAATTAGCTGAAGTAAGAAAATTAAATATGAATCTTAATTAAAACTTCTAAGTCTCAGATATTTTGCTTATACCGAGAAGTCGTATTAGTGCTTCACAAATGCATTCATTTTTAAAGATCAAGTATATATATATATATATATGTAGAATTTGGACGAAATCAATAAGCCCAAGGTTGTGTGTTCCTTCTGTAATGTGCCGCTCAGAAAGGAAAGTGGTTATTGACGCTAAATGCCGTACCGAAGGCTCTGGATTATAAAATGCTAGAGGAAGCATGGATAGTATCTGTAAATGTATAGTATCTGTGCGGCATGGGGGCACTCAAACATTCGGCCTGTCGAAAATCTTCTCGAGAGGTGGTGGTAGGGCAAGACAAGTAGGAGATCCCTACATCCGCTCTCCGGGTGCTCTCCTTCTAAACTGGAGCGGAAAGGAGCATAAAGTTGGACTGTCACTTTGGTGCTCAAGGCTCTGCCAATGACACACGGAATCTCATACTTCTCCTTGGTACGATGATAATTCGAGGGCTTAGTGTCTAATCAATTTCTTTTGCTTGATTTGACACTGGAATTTTTACTGTGCGTCAGGGAGGAATTCAAAATTTTGGGTGAATTGTTATAATTAAATAATTTATGATGCTTTATTGGCTAATTTTGAATTACATAAACGTAATAGTTTTGAAACAGGGGGGATCAGTTGAGTCTGATGTACCTCCTCTTAATAACGTTATATAGGATTTGATTGCATTCCTTTTCCTTTGTATGTATTTGTATTTACTTTTTTGTGATTTTTGTATTTTTTGAGGTTTTAGTATCTCACATTTCTTTAATTCTTCTGCCTTTGATTAATTTTACATATTTATAGGGAATTTTGAAATTTACTTGAATTGAATTTCACTTCTTTTGTATATTTGTGGAATATATATATATATATATATATATATTGAGATAATATAATTATCTCAATATAAAAAATAATATAAAAAAAATAATAATATGAAGATAATTTAATATATATATATACATGTTTAATGCTGCCGATTGAATCGTAAATGGGAGTTACAGAACTAGCGGTCTCTTATAGAAAATATGAACCCTGTATAGCTATTTGTTTTTGAATTATGCGAGATACATACATACGTACGTACGTACAGATGTCACAAAAATTCCTTCTGAATCCATTTTAAATCTATTTTTACAATACAATTTGAAAAAAAAAGAGTACTTTATTCTGCTCGTAGGTACAGATGTTTCGCAAAAAATCATTCAAATGGATTCGAGAGCGGTCAAAAGGGATATTTTCGTTGAAATATGACACCCAAAATTTTTGGCTATTAGAATAAAAAATAACTTCGCTCAAAGAACTTTACTTCGTAAAAGGAAGTAAAAAGAGCTCCATATATTTTAGAAAACTGAAATAGTGATATCTATATTAGATCCAACACCGAATGATTCAAAGAAATTATCTGTTTGCGTTGTGTCGAATGAAGAACAGACGTTTAAGAAATCTCATAAATTGGCACATCATTTTATAACCCATGGGTACTTAAGAGTTACTTAGCAGATTTGAGTGTTTCCTCTGTGATTTGTGGCAGCAGTAAAGTAGAGATTTGCTTTCTGCTACTAGTCTCTTATTATAGTGTCTCATTGTGGAGCATGATGAATTAAAAAAAAATATTTAAAAACATTAGGTGAATTATCCTGGAATTACTTCTCAGCTTATTCACAAGTTAAGCGCACTTAAAGCAGAATTTAAACAAGTATTTTCTCGTATTTCACATGCGTGAAAGTTTATCCTAGAAAGGTACTAATCAACATGTATTGGCTTATTTTCTCACTACAATGCACATAAAAATTTGCGATTTTCTAATGAGAAATAAAGGAACACCTTATTTTGAATAACAAGTTCTATAATATTTGTTTTCCTTTTTCGCTGTCTGAGTTATTGTGTGGCAAATAATGAAGTTTTATAAGATTTTACACCAGCCTTAAGGCATTCATTAACAAGGAGATTTAAACACATAAGCCTAATTATATCATATTTCAAACCTAACTATGCTTCTATATTTTAGGCGGATATATGTTCAGCTGTATTTTTTATTATCTGAGTAAGAGATACTCTGCGACAAGAGCAAAAATCCAGTTTTGAAACAATATTAATGTAACATTATGTTGTGTGACGCGTACACAGATCCGTATAATAGTACAGATAATGCATAGTGTGAATTTTAACAATAAAAATAATATGTATACAAGTACTTTATAGATGTCTCATGCACGTTTAGCTGGCTTTAAACTGTAGGGAACAATAGGATGAAGCTGTCCATTTTGAGACCCAGAAACGAATGGAATGACAACCGTCTTTGTATTTCATTGACTTCATCATCATGTATCATGTTCATAGTGAAAATCCTTGCATTAGAAATATCACAAGCGAAATCATTGCAAGGAAATAATGCCAGAAGCAAACATACCCGGATGAGGCAGAAAAACAACACAGACAAAATCTCGCAGTTTCTTTACATTCTCGTGCTAAGTACAATATGCAGTAAAAAACTAGGAGGGGGAGACGAAGAATCTGAAAGGGTTCAGATCTTAACTTTCCCCCGAAACAGTTTGTTAGAGTTTTTTTTTTTTTTTTTTTTTTAGAGCTCGCAGTTTACCAGTCTGTTATAGCACTCACTCCTCTGCCAACCCATTTCTTTTTGCCTTTTTAACTTTACAATTAAGCAAAATTTTCTTCGCATTTATGCCATATACAATTCAACAGCAAAAGTTCAAAAATTTTAACAGCACCATGGCAGCATACGTTTAGAATTTTCAATGCAGTGTTAATTGTTGGCATACAATTTTCTAATTTTTTATGTCTTTTCTCAATTCACCATGCCAATTTTCCGGTTTCTTAATAAAATGGCTCGAAAACCTTTTTCTGTCTTTTTATTTTTTACTGTCTCTTCTGTTTTTTTTTGTCTCTTCTTGCCTTTTTCTTTTTATTTTTGTGAGTTAGATTTATTAGTTAAATATCATGCTCTTCGCACTTACGCCACACATAATTTAATTCAACAGAGAAATCACAAAATACTTAAAATAAGTATATCTTTACAATTTCTGGCAGACAATGTCCGCGCCCTGGAGATAAAAGGTTATACCGTACAGTGTTACCAACCCTCGCTTTCAGATCGTTGAGTTTGCTAATAGAAAATTCATTAAAGATTTACAAACTATGAAAAATTCGAAATTCAAAATTCGGGCTTCCAGATACACTTGTTCGAGTGGAGGATTACGTTACTGATGGTGTTTAAACTTGATACTGTGCGTTTAAACTTGATGGTTCTAGGCACCACTGTTTTTTCGTAACGCGAGAAACATACACACATGCATGCAGATTCTTCATTATTTAATTTCTTTAAAATAATATTGGTCAATAATATTTGGTGGAAACAATTCCAAAAGTGATACAAACGTTTACAGCAGACGATGCAAAATCTCGTTTCGAGACTAATAACCCATTCGGGCAAATGCCCTTTTGGGCCAGGAAATGCAAAGCACAGTTTTATAGAATTTTAACCATTTAGACACAAAATGCACGCTTTTTCTGAGAAGCTTTACAATTATTTTACTTTTATTACGATATTTTGGAACAGCAATATTTTTGCTGCTGCTTCAATTTAGATAACAATGTTTATTTACTGATGGTTTAAAATTGCAAATGATACTTTTTAACAGATAAATAAGTTTTATCTCCTATCCTGCTGCTGTGCTTATCCACTGCTAATACAGTGATTTTGCGATGAAATAAATACAAATTTTTATGGACTTAACCTTTACCTAAACTTACAGAAATTTCCTTTTAATTTTCACACCAGATTTTGATTAAAATTCAATTAGTTCATATCCGCAGCGTCATGAAAAAAACCAATTGATTCTGACATCAACATCCAGACTGGAAAAAAATTACTAATGTTAATTGTTTTCAATCTTTTGGCAACTGTTCGCTCTGATACTCAATAATGTTATGCTACAATAGGGAAGAATATATTGGAAAGAATACATTTTATATCAGTTCTTAATATCGTGTAACAAAACTGTCTGAGTTAATAAACTCATAACCTAAAAACTATCTGCGAATGCAAAAGATTAAAGAATAATTTTCTTATTAAAAAGCATTTTGAAAGTAAAAAGGCGAAAGTACTACACATATAAATTATTTAAACATAATGTTGTAGAGCTGTAAAAAGAAAATCAAATTTTCTCCCTTTCTGTTACTCTTCTTTCATTGTTAACTACAGTAAATAAACACGCTTCTGTAGTTGTTTACTTAAGAACATCGGGAATTCATTTTACTTTTCTTTCTTTCGAAATCGATTTTAAGCTGAATGTTGAAGTTTCTTTTGTACCCCTCTCCTTACACTACGTTTGCATTTTATTTACCTCCACGTTTTCTCCTCACATCTAATATTTTCTACAAAATTCTGCAACTTTGAATGTCAAATTTGGAAAATAACAAGTAGTAAGCGCCCGTAAACGTGCGACGCCCGAGGCTATAGGGGGCGTGGGCTCCGCCAGACAACCAGAAGTGACGTACACGGAATGACGTCATTCATAGTTTCGTTTTTATTCTGTCACAACGATTTTATATTTTCAAAGTTTTTATTTTTTGTGGCAAAGAATTTTTTTTTATGTTTTATTTATTGTGGTAAGGAACATTTTTTTGCGGCAACGAATTTTTTCATTTTGTGGCTCTTGAACCACGTGTTTGGAATGACATCACTTTTAATTTATTATTTTAAATACCTGATTAATTTCAATTGCTTTTAATTATTTACTCTTTTAATTTCAATTGCTTTTAATTATTTACTCTTTTAATTTCAAATATTTACTCTAATTTCAATTGCTTTTAATTATTTACTCTTTTAATTTCAATTGCTTTTAATTATTTACTCTTTTTATTTATTTAATACGCTATTATTTTTAATTTACTTACTCTCTTTAATTATTTTTATAGATGATTATTTTTAATTATTTACTCTCTTTATTTTTATACATGATTCATTTTGATTATTTAGTCAGTTATTATTTCTAATTATTTTCAATTTAATGCAGTAATTTTAATGAATAAAATTTAAATAATTGCATGAGTTTTAAAAGTGGCCGCATAGCTTAGATTCGAACCTGCAACCTTTAGTATGGAAGGCGAACTCCCAAACCACTATGCCAGGAAGACCTTTGAAGTAAAACCGATAGAAAAACAACCATGACGTCACCGAAACACGTAAACGTCATCTTTTTCACGTTGCAGCATGCCGAAACCACTTCACGCTTTCTACATCAGCCGTGGCAGACGTACACAATCCTAATGACCAATCAGATTCTCTCTAACAGTATCTATCTCCCTTCAGCCAATCAGCGTTTTTCTTTCTTTGAACATCGCCTACATATTCGCTTGCGTTGACGATTGCAATCAGACATTGATTCTTCAAGCCGTAGCTGTTAAACGTGACTTACGTAGCGCTGTCTCTCAGATTCTTATCTTTGATTTTCAAAGTGCTGATAGTGGTGCTTTTGGGTAGCACACAAAATGTCCTTCTACGGGAGACCTGTTCTCAACGATGACGAATACAGTGATTATGCTGATTCTGAACGGTCGACGGTATCCCAACCAGTTATGTCAAGGAGAGACGAATTCCTAAAGAACCCAAAGTCAAAAAGAGGAAGAAGCAGAAAAACGCAGAGAGCACTATCAACGGAGCAGATCGAAAACCTAATGAAACGTGAAACGGACGCAGGCAGACGTGATTTCATTAAAGGAATAATCCAAGAAGTTTGAATAGACGAAGCAGTTAACGCTCTGAAAGCGTGCAGATACATAAATGGAGGAAAAGAAGCAAAGAAACCACGCGCAGATAAAAATGCCGCTACGCCGGAAGAAAAATCGGACCAAGGATGGATTTTCCCAAAAAAGACAGCGAGAAAACCTGAAAAGATAACCCCTACGGAAATAACTCAAGAAAATCGCTTCGAAATCCTAGCTGCAGAAACTACCAAAAACGTAGAGGGAGAAGCGAGGCATGAAGACACAACCCGCCCATTGTGTTCCCTCATGACCCTACGGATTGGATGAAAATAGACGAACCTTTTCGCAGTTACTGCACAGAAGAATACGAATCTCAACTAAAGACAAGATTCATTTTCATTTACACGAAAAATTCGCAGGACTACCGCACCATAACTAAGATATTTAAGGAACAAAATGTGCCGTTCCACACCTACCTACTTCAGAGAGAGAAACCCATCAGAGTTATAATGAAAAACATCCCGGCCACAGTCAAAGAAGAAGCAATTCTCCAAGACCTGCAGCGCAGAAAATTCCCCATGATAAAGGTAAAGCAGTTCACCCGTACACGGAGAAACAAATTTGAGAAACTACCCATCTTCCTGCTGGAATTACGAAAAAGGACTGAAGGAAAAGCCATTCATAATCTGAACAATATGTTCTGTTTTAATGTTACGATAGAAAACTACAATCCGAAGAAACGTCCGACCCAATGCTTCAGATGCCAGGAGTTCGGGCATTCCCAACATTTATGCAACAATCCAATACGGTGCTGTAAATGCGGAGAATCACATCAAAGCAATGAATGCCCGCTAAAAGCTGAGGACAAGCCCAAATGTATTTTCTGTGAAGGAGATCACATGTGTAGCTATCGTGGCTGCAGTGCCTATAAACAACGATTCGAGAAGAAAAAACCCGCTCCAAAACCTACAGTTCCAGAAAGAAATGAAGTGAATTTCCCATCGCTGAAAACTCCAGTAGCCGTGAAGGAAGCCGCCAAACAAGCGCTATACAGCAAAAAAGTAGTAAAGAAGATCAACCCACCTAAAGAATTTACAGAAGCAGTCTCATGGCTTAAAGATGAAAAAATAAATGAATTTATGGACTCCATAATCTCACATGTAGAGAAAATCCGACAAGCAAAATCAACAGCTGAAAAATTAATAGCAGGCTTTCAAGCAGCAATGATGATGATGAAATTCGCCGAAAGTGAGGACTAAGATTACCAGAATTCAAGAGCTGTTTATGATGATTCCCAAACTTGACCGACATCTTACCACACCAGAAGATCGAATGCTTCGCATACCATTTTCTTTCGCCTTCGGGTGGGTGCAATGCACCATATTTTCAAAAACTACCGTGATCGGCCATTTAGGCGGACAAGAGTGAGTAGGTAAGCACTGTATAGTGAACAGCTAATGAGAAAAGGATAGAATAGGTTGCAATCATTTCTACTGTGGTTGTTGCTGAGTAAACGTTGTCTTGCCTTTCGTGATTTCCTTTTACGCCATTTCGTTTTTCTACACGATATCTACCAAGCGAGTTTATTCTTCATCTAATGCAAGTATATTTTACTTCTATTTATTTTTAGATTACTATTTTTAAGAAGGAATTTATTGAATGTATTACTTATTCAAATTTTTAATTGTTAGCTTCTATTTGAGGATTCCGATTGTCCGTTTCGTCATTCGGATGACGATGTTAGTTTTTAATTTTTGCACGTACCTTTTTAGCGTTTTTTAATGTATTTTATTTCTATTTGAATGTATTTTATTTCTATTTGAATGCATTTTATTTATTTTTTTATTTGGATAGTTATTAGATGAAATCGATCAGATATTTCTGGAAAATCCTATGGTTTTACCCTTGTAGTATCATGTGGGTTCTGTATTTGAGGTAAATATTTAAGTATTTTGTTATTTTTAGATTAAGAATATTTTTTTTAGTACTAAAAATGAATGTATTTATTTTTAGACTTCTTTGTCATCAGCTCGTGGCCCTGTCTTTATGGCTGGTTCCGATGAACGTTCTGTGTGTATTTTTACTTTTGCATGATTTTTTTTAATACTGTCTTTTTGGAAATGTTTATTATTATCGAAAACAAAACTTACTTTTAATTTTTTTCCAGATCAATGAAGTGATTGTGGTCACAGAAAAGCCTCGTCGTCGAAACCATAAATACCAATCTGAGCAGATTACCTCCCGGGCCAGTATAGACATCGAACGGCTACCTTTGAATGTACAAGGAATCCCAATGGTTCGAATTCCTGATACCGTCCGGGAATTGCTTGAGCAGCTTACTCGCCGGACAACCGTTGATTTGAACCCCTTGGATCTCATCCGGTTCTGCATTCAGGTAGAAAGGTTGGATAAACCCATTAGCACTTCACTGATGGAGGTTTCGACTCTCACAGTCGAAAAATGTTTGGCTGCTGTCATTAAGGTGCTGCAGTCCAAAGACAAGATCGAACTCGATACTGGATTCTCGGTAGACGTCATCACCATTAAACGAGCTGTAGGTGCCGGAGGACATCGAAGGGTGATCAATATCTCCATAGACAGACTGAGAAAGCAGTCCATTTTGTCTGTTCCGTACGATGAAGAAGGATTGAATTTGAATAAAGATATAACCTCTATTGATGCCTTGAGAGATCGGCGTAATCCGACACTTATGAACCGTGCAAGAGATCTTCATAGGACCTCGAATGTGGCTCTAGGACCTTGCACGTTTACTAAAATCGCCATATTTGAAGACCATCTGGATATTTAAATTGCTGTATTCTCTTCGAAAATTTTGAACCGAGTAAGTCATTATTTTTATCTCAAGATTTTTCTGCTTCTAAATGTTCATACTTAACTAAACGGTATTTCGCATTTATTTAAAGCCGTAACTTGATTTTAGTTCTTTTCTATTTTGTGGCTCCGTGGTAAAATTTATTTGGGTATATGAATAATTTTTAAAAATAGTTTTCAATATTAATGATCTGAAAAAATGAAATGACAATATTATAGTTGATGATTATTTTGTTTCCATGTTAAAAAATATATCTTGGGAAAATACACGGTGAACGTTTAAATTAACTTTGCTAACACAGTTGCTATTTGCATATATGCAATTCGCTTCGATGTTAAAAATATGGGTAAAAACTGAATGCACGATGAATTTTTTGTTTTACTTTAACTTTTTTTCATTAACCTTATATTTTTATGCATGTTCGTATAAATTGTATGCATGTATGCAATTTGTTTAGACGCTAAAAATATAACTTATAATATATATATTTTTTTATTTTTAGAACGCTTTTATACATGTGTAATTCCTTTAGATGTTAAATGCATGGTAAACTTATAGATTAAGATTATGCTTTATGTATGTAATTCGTTTTCATGCTAAAAATATAACTTGTAAAAACGCATGTTGAAATTTTTAGATTCATTTTATATTTCATGCATGTACTCAAAAGATGCATGCAAGTAGGTAATTTGTTTGTATGTTAAAAATATAATTTATAAATTTCTTTATGTCGATATAACGGTTTAGATTAATTTTATGCATGTATGCAATTCGCTTCGATGTTAAAAATATAACTTGTGAAATTGTATGCTAGTGAGATTTTAGATTACTTTAAATTGTTAGATTAACTTTACATTTTAGCCATGCAACTTGATTAGATGTTAAAATATGAGTTGTAAAACATTTTTATTCTTAAATTGATATAACGTTTTAGATTAATTTTATATGTCATGCATCCATACATAAAAAGCATGCATGTACGCAATTCATTTAGATGTTAAATGCAGAGAATTATTTTTAGATGATTAACTTACAATGAACTTCAGATGATTAACATTTCAATCTTAAAAAAATATCTAAATGGTTTGATTTTTGGAATTTAAGATACAATTTTTGTCTGTGTTTTAGGTGGAGTATAAAGGAATCTCAACGGATCAATTTGTGGCTCCATGATGGACGCTATGCCGACATTAAGTCCCTGAAAGGGGTTTTCGGCAGTGATCATTACTGCACGACCTGTGAGAAGACCTACCAGCGCGTAGAAGAACATCTATGCGCCAACACCTGTCCTATATGTTTGAAGATCGACTGCTTTCCAGGCGTGCCCCAACGATGCCAGAATTGTGACCGTCTCTGCCGATCCGATGCCTGTTACGCAGCACACACAAGCCCTCACTGGGAAGCAGGAGTTTTCGCTTTGTGATAGGGTAAGTGTTTTGAAAATTTATGTAAATATAAATTAATATGTACAGTTTTTGGAAATTGTTATGTTGAAATAATTAATTGTAGCTGCAAGTATAACAGTGCAGGGAATGCTGAAAGTCATTGAACGCCGAAAGTGCCATAAAGAGCTTCACAAGTGTGGAACCACCAAATGTCCGTCTTGAGCCCAGTCTGTCGTGGCTGCTGAACACCGTTGATATTTGCGATGTGTTGCCCCGAAGAAGTTCGATGAGAAGTTCATCTTTTTTGACTTTAAAACGGATCAATCTTCGGGGGAACACTTCGTAAATTTCGCGGTGGCTCAGTATGCCGACGGCACAGAGCAGGTATTTCCGGGCTACGATGCATGCCAAGATTTTTTGTGCCTGACAATTCACCACACAGCACAAGAGACACACCGCCGTGGCACATAACATGAAAGGGTAAGTTAAAAATGCCATAGTTTGCATGATTTAGTTTACACGACTGTTTTTCAATGTTATTCATATTTTTTGTTTATTTACAGGTTCGATGGGCAGTTCGTGATGGCATGCTGCTGGAGCAAGGCACAGCGCCGGAGGTGATTCCTAACGCTCTATGATCATGTGTTTAAGACACCCTAGTTTGAACATTCGGATCATAGGCTCATTAAATCTTTTGCCGATTTCGTTGCCCAAGCTTCCGCGATGCTTCGACCTTAGCGAGCTGAAAAAGGGATATTTCCCGCATCTCTTTAACTCACGGGAAAACCAAACGTACGTCGAACCGCTACCGGAGACCCACTATTACAGCCCGGACACCATGAGTACTTCAGCTCGGAAAACGTTCCTGTCCTGGCATCAAGAACAGAAGGAGGATGCGTTCAGTTTTCAAGCAGAGATACTGGTGTAACAGCTTTAGATATTGTTGCAATAATAATCTTAAACTTTTGAAATAGTTGAATTTGAAATCTATATGTTAATAAATGGCAATGTTTGAAACGCCAACACGAGAGCTGCGTGCGGTTCTCGCACGAAGTAAGAAAATCATTTTAATTTAAAAAAAGAGATAGAATACGTTCTGGCTGTTAATTTTTGATGTTACCTTTTCTTCGACTTATATGTTGCAGTTATGAAATTGATCTATTAAATAAAGTTTGCTGTGTTCCAATGGAGTTTGCTTTAATTACGAAACAAGCATTACAGTCTTAATTATTTTTGGAGGCACCGGCGAGATAGAATAATCGTGCGTGCTTTTGAAATGAAAGCACATCTCCTGGAAAGCAAGGTATAGCATTTCTTTATTCCCAATTTCAAACGATATTATAAAGTTATTTGAACGAATTTTGATTTTAAACACTGCAGAAAAGCATACGAAAATGTGTTTTGCATCGTTGCAAATTTTAGTATAACTGTGCAAAAGTTTTCTGTGTTCTAAACTCAGTTTACTATTCCGGACTTAGTTTGAAGTGTCCATCATTGGACTTAGTTTGAAGTGTCCATCATTGGACTTAGTTTGAAGTGTCCATCATTGGACTTAGTTTGAAGTGTCCATCATTGGACTTAGTTTGAAGTGTCCATCATTGGACTTAGTTTGAAGTGTCCATCATTGGACTTAGTTTGAAGTGTCCATCATTGGACTTAGTTTGAAGTGTCCATCATTGGACTTAGTTTGAAGTGTCCATCATTGGACTTAGTTTGAAGTGTCCATCATTGGACTTAGTTTGAAGTGTCCATCATTGGACTTAGTTTGAAGTGTCCATCATTGGACTTAGTTTGAAGTGTCCATCATTGGACTTAGTTTGAAGTGTCCATCATTGGACTTAGTTTGAAGTGTCCATCATTGGACTTAGTTTGAAGTGTCCATCATTGGACTTAGTTTGAAGTGTCCATCATTGGACTTAGTTTGAAGTGTCCATCATTGGACTTAGTTTGAAGTGTCCATCATTGGACTTAGTTTGAAGTGTCCATCATTGGACTTAGTTTGAAGTGTCCATCATTGGACTTAGTTTGAAGTGTCCATCATTGGACTTAGTTTGAAGTGTCCATCATTGGACTTAGTTTGAAGTGTCCATCATTGGACTTAGTTTGAAGTGTCCATCATTGGACTTAGTTTGAAGTGTCCATCATCGGACTTAGTCTGAAGTGTCCATCATTGGACTTAGTTTGAAGTGTCCATCATTGGACTTCGATAGTTTGAAGTGTTCATCATTGAACTTTAATACTCAAGTTTATCTTGCATTTTTACATATATATTTGAGTCGTAAATTATTGTATGTTATTTTATGGTGCATCACTGCATATCAACTGATGGTAACAGTCATAGGTTGTTCGGAATAAATGTGGTATTGCTTATTCTGAGCATTTAAACAAGTGCATTTAATTCCTTGTTGCCAGAGCACTTTATTTATTTATTGCAATTAAGTTGAGCTATTTTGAGGAAGCGTAAAGAACAGGGTGTTCGTAAACTTAAGAAGTAGAAAAAAATGTCTTTCTTAGGAAGAGCTCGTAAGGAGGATTTGCAGAATCTCGCAACTGAACTAGGTGTTCAGGTGACTGCTGATTTGAAAATAGTTGATCTGAAACAGAAAATTATTGAGAGCAGAGATTATGACGAAGTATTCGTCAAAGAAGTCTTAAACACGATAATAGAGGACCGAAAAGAGAGGGAAGAAAGAGAGGAACGTAGGAGACAGGAAGAGGAACGTAGGAGACAGGAAGAGGAACGTAGGAGACAGGAAGAGGAACGTAGGAGACAGGAAGTAGAGGAACGTAGAAGACAGGAAGAAGTAGAGGAACGTAGGAGACAGGAAGAAGTACAGGAACGTAGGAGACAGGAAGAAGTAGAGGAACGTAGGAGACAGGAAGAAGTAGAGGAACGAAGAAGGAAAGAACAATATGATTTAGAGAGATTAAAACTTGAAGCTGAGATAAAGTCTCAAACCACCGGACAGGTCCGGGCGAAAACGGAATTGCGACATCTGATGCAGAAATTTGACGACAAAGAAGGAGATATCAGTCTATATTTATCACTGTTTGAAAGGCAAGCAGAATGGGCTCAAATTGATAAAGAAGAATTTGTATCTCATTTGCTAGGACTACTTCCTTACGAAGTAACACAAATAATAGCTAGAGAACCCTCTGATAAAGCTAAAGATTATGAACATGTGAAGACTTTATTGCTAAAGCGTTTTAAATTAAGTCCTGAAAGGTTTAGGCAGAAATTCATGAAGCATCAAAAAAGTACCGAATCAACATGGGTGGATTTCAGCTATGAATTAGAAAATTATTGCAAGGAATGGGTAACTGGTTTGGGAGTTGAGAGTTTTGAACAGTTGTTGGACTTGATGGTGATTGATCAGCTTAAGCGTCGAGTCCCTCCTGAAATTCGAGATCATTTTCTTGACGAATGGGTAGAAATGATTTCGTCCAAGAAATTAGCCGAAAAACTTGATGCCTACGAAAACGTCCGTGGAAACTTCCAAAAAAATCTTGCAGCCGATCGGCGGAAAGGGAAATACAATCCAAAAACTCAAAGTAAAACAAATTCCGATGATAAAAATAATGCTGAAAATAAATGGCCTTCAAAGTTTAATTCGGGAAGCAAGATCTATCAACCTAGTAGTCCACGTCCAGATGATAAATATGAAAAACGAAAGTCACTGCAATGTTACCACTGTGGGTCCTATCAGCATCTAAGACCTCAGTGTCCAAAACTTAAGAATAGTACTGAATCTTCTGCTAATCTAAACAGAATTAGTTCAAGACCGGACGATGAATTTCTGTTACCTTATACTAGTATTGGATACGTAAATGGCTACAAAATTCCTATATTAAGAGATTCAGGTGCTAGTATTGATATAGTTTGTCGTAAATACATCACGCCAGAAATGCTGACAGGTGAAAAAGTGTGGGTGCAACAACCATTAGATTTAAATCCAACCTGTTTACCCTTGGCTGAAGTCGAACTAAACTGCGATCTCGGACATGTAATAACCAAGGCTGCCATTATTGGAAACAAACTCGACAAAGGAAGGTATTTATTAGGCAACCGAACTGCTGCACTACTGAATGAAAAAAAAGAACCTGAAAATCACTCTCACCAGGTTAATACAGTGACTACTAGAGCTCAAACGAAAAGAGATGCGGAACAAGTTTTTGAAAAATATGGCCGGCTTCTAAGATGCGATGTCAAATACGGAATGTATGGAACATCAGGAAGAAGAGGTTCTGGAAGGACTGGCATGGCATATGCATTTGTTGATTATGATGATAGACGAGATGCAGAGGATGCCATAAAGTATGAAAATGGACGAGAAATTCGAGGCCAGAGCATTGTTGGGGAATGGGCTAGAGGGCCATCCTATCGCTCAGGGGGTGGTTCTAAATATCAGCGAAGTTCAAGTTATAGAAGAGAGAGTTACGGACGATCATCACGTCAGAATAGTGAAGAATGTTACCGCTGTAGACGGACAGGACATTGGGCTCGTAATTGTCCTGAACTTGAAAGAGATAGATACTATCCTCGTTCTAGACATCGTTCTCGTACAAGGTCTAGGTCAAGATTACACCGTCACAAGAGGAGTAGTCGATCTGGGAGCCATGATCGTCACAGAAGGAGTTCTTCTGGCTATCGCCATAAAAGTAGAAGTGTAATCAGAGATAAAAGAGTAAAGGCGAGGTCACCCAGCCGATCTGTAACGTTATCCAACTTAGTT
>KK115174.1:332790-375692 GCA_000611955.2 Stegodyphus mimosarum
GCTGTTAATTTGATGTTACCTTTTCTTCGACTTATATGTTGCAGTTATGAAATTGATCTATTAAATAAAGTTTGCTGTGTTCCAATGGAGTTTGCTTTAATTACGAAACAAGCATTACACTGGCTATTGCAGGTACATTTTTTTCCTCCTTCTTTTTTCATTCTTGTATTTTATATTTCATATAGCTTAATATTTTTCTTTGTTTTGTTTGATCGGACGTGGATATTCTTCACCGCTGCTGCTTGGAGTTTCGAGCCCAGTTTTTGGCTGTGGCGGGTGTGGATTCATTCCAGTAAGTCATTTTCGTAATTCTTTTATACAATAATAATAATGTTTACAGTTATGTTCTTATAGAACAACCTTGTTTAGTGGCTCATGAAATTGTTCTTTTTTCTTTACAGATACGTGACCATTGCGTCAGCCTATATGGCAACGTATCGGAGCGGCCACATTCCAGGCGACACGATTGCCATGGTGCCCACATACGACTACTTCACCAATTACAGCCCTGGTTAGATCCGTTGGTTAGATTTTGTTGCTGATTCAGAAGGTCTACAGATTTAACATGCTCTGAATGGCTCAGGAGAGCACAGAATCGCCGGAATCTCGGTACACGTTTTCTGCCAAGCAACGTAAACGGTCTACCAGTTTCAGGTATGGAAAAATGTTTTCTATAAGATGCCTTTTTAATGATTTCTTTATATCTTGAATACTGTTATTATATGTATGTTTTTAGGGCTGTTTCTTTCACGGATGTAGTTCCTGTTATGATGATAGTATCATTCACCCACTAAAAGGAGTTTCTATGGTAACTTTGAGAGAAAAGGCAGAAGAGACCACACGAAAGCTTCGAGCTTAAGTCTTCAACGTCATAAGAGTCTGGGAGCATGAATTTTAACGGCAGAAGGAGAAAAATCCAGATCTCCAAGCTTTCCTGAATGATCATCATCTGAGGGACCGGTTCAATCCTCTTGAGTCATTTTTCGGAGGACGGACCAATACCCTCAAATTGTTCTACGAGAGAGAGGCAAAATATGTGGATTTTACCTCACTCTATGCACGGGTTCGTACTTTTTTTATTATTATTTCAAAAAAGTTTGATTAAACTTTTCTATATTTTATGTATATTTTTTTATGATGTGTTTTTTCTGCCTTTTATTTTCATTCACAGGTGAACAAGTACTGCGTCTACCCTGTAGGACATTCAGAAATCATCATGGAAAGCTTCGGGGATATAGAAAACTACTTTGGACTCATTCAGTGCCGTGTAATTCCTCCATGTAAACTTTATTTTCCGGTACTTCCCTACCGACCCCGAAAGAAACTCATGTTCGCCCTGTGTTGGACTTGCGCCCTTCTTCAGTGTCAGTCTTCCTGTGCATACACAGACGAAGAGCGAGCTCTTGTCGGAACGTGGGTATTGGGGTAAACTTCAGGAACGTGGGTAAACTTCAGAAATTCTCAGTTGCTAAATTTTGAAACCATCCGAAGTCTGGTCTGCAGTCTTGACGAAAATGAAAATATTAATCTCCACAACCCCTGTAAAATCACCGAAGAACCGAAAAGAAGGAAGGTGGTAAATAAACCAGAGACGAAAATGTATAGAATTGTATTGGATAAGCGGTTGATCCAGAAAGACTAGAGCACATTGCCCTATGGCTATTAATATATTTAAGAAAATTATTTGAAAAAATAATTTTCTTTAAAGAGTGTGAAATTTTATGTGTGAAAGAAAATTATATATGCAGAATAATGCATTTGTGTGTAAAAAAACGTATTTAGAAAAAAAAAAATAAATAGAAGTTTGAATGCAAAATAATGGTGTTTTTTTTTTCCTTTGGAAAAGATGCCATGTAAGGTAAGTTTTATTTCTTATCATTTTTTAGAAAATAATTGTTATGATTATATATTAAAAATTATGTTAGCTTAATTAGAAAAATTGTATGTTAGTTTTATCAAAGAAAACACATAACACAAATAATCAGCCCATTAACTTTTATTATTAACATTTCATTACAACTTCAGCCATAGTTTCGAAGACGATTTTGTTTTAGGTCTAGCAAAGACAGTTTTTACATGGTTTAAATGCTTGTTTTTCACACATTCTTGAGGAAAATTATTAACATTTAGTACATTTTTAAACTCTTCAAAGGCAAAAGGTCTTTGAGTTCTATTTCTCAAGAGAAAGTTTATCAGCTAAACAATGTTAGAACCAGAAAACACATGACCGTCCAAAATGACTTCTTTATTTTGTGTCCAGGAAATCTGTTGCTCTTTTAGAAAAATCCATTATTTTCTGTGACGTTCTTTTCTGTTTCACAGGAACTGCTTGCATAATTTCTTTTTCTACATCTGTGCCAGAAAGTTGTTCAGGCGCTTGTTTTTCAGAAGCATTCACATGAGGAAACGTAACATACTTTTGCAGAACTTGGATGTACAATTGGGATTTTTCTTCATCATCCACTTTCGTTTTTAAGATGTTTTGAATCTGGGTATCTAATTCACTCAAATGTTCATCTTCAAATTGCTGCATACGATCCAGGGGTACCAGGGCGAATTTCTTACTACGTTCCATGGATAAGAGAGGATAAGACACTTACTGCTGCAGGAATAAGGAAAGAAAACCGCCATTTTTTAATCAAAAGGCGTCTTTTCTTAAAAAGAGGTACTTTTTTGTACGCTAATTTCCTTAAAGTTCTTTTAAAAGGGACTAGTCGATTTTTGATGCTTTTTGTGTTGGGTATATTTCCTTTTAGAAGATTTAAAACACATTCACAAACAGATTTGATGAGGTGATTTGGGCACTTTTTCAGTACAGCTGCTTTTGTTCGACGTTTTCCTAACAGTTTTAGATAATCCACATCCTTCAGATGAGACATGCTGATGACAAATGAGATCTTTTTTTTTGCACACTTTCTTTTATATAGGTAGCAAATGTAGCCGCTTTGGTAAAGCACAGCAATTAAATCCTTTTTCATGAACCGAACATATTAAAGAACTTTTCTTTTCTAAATTTTTTATCTTAGGACAGTCCAGATTTATGATGTCTCTATACAATAAATTTTCTAAAAATAATTTCTTTTCTAACCCTTTCACTATATGACAGAATAAACAGATGACAAATCTTGCAAAATAATACGAAGATGAATATAAGGTAATACACCCTCATTCCAATTCATGAGATGATGATTTCTTATTGCCCAGGTAAAACACTTTTGCTGAGGCCGTGATAATTTTTTCTAAGGCTGAGGAAGTAAAAATGACCAGCAATTGTAGTATCCTTCATGCACAGAGCAAAAAGCTAATTATTTAACAATGTAACAATGAGGCATCCACTAGAAACATTCGAAATCGATCACGACGGGAGAAGACATGTTAACGACTCGATTTCTCAAACTGAAACGAACTATCGGGGCTGGTAGACAAAGTATTTATCCACAGGAAAAATACCCGTGCGAAGTCGGAGCGTTTCGCTTGTTTCAGGTTGTAAATCAATCAGCAAGTAACTGAAAGGTGTTGAAGTAGCATCCTGAAAAATTTCTTAAAAGGCCTTTACTTTTCCGGGGAACATTTGTCTAGCTAAATGCATGATTTGACTTTTGTCTCTAGGATTTTTGTATAGGACAAGGTAATGGGAATTTAAATGAATATTTCTCATGTCCTTGCCTTGGTGAAAAATGTTTTGTGTTATAAAAACGACGGAAAGGTTTCGGTGATAACTTCCCTTTGTAAAAAGTTTGCTTAAGTGAGTATCACTTGCTAATTCCAGACCTTAAATCGTCTATAATAATTAAGGCATTTTGGAGAGTCTGCAGGATAGATGGTAATCCTTCTTCAAAATTTATGTTTTTCATGGAATTAAAATGAGGTTGATAACTTCCGTATCAATAAATAATGTTAGCCGGCATTGGATGGAACATTTTATGATCTATCAATTTTTTAACAAAAACCGTTTTTTCCGAACCGGTAGGTCCACTCAGAAGAGAAGTAGAAGAATATACGAACTTGGGCAGTTCTATCTTCTGAAATGACAGAATGTTAAAAAAAAACATTGACTTTTATACTTTACAGAGAACCGTTTTTAAATGCTTTGGCAACAAGAAGACATGAATTTTGTTTAAATATATGTAGAAAAAAGAGACTCAAGAAACATTTTTTTTCTCAAACTATAACAACTTTATTTTTTAAAAAGTATGTTTATACCATATCTTTTTTTGACAAATTGAAATATTTGGAAATCATGATTCTTTCCAGTTAAGGGTGATACAATGAGTTCTATACAGAGTTCTTGACATCGCTTAATAATAAAATAAATGCAGTAATGTCCACATGCATTTGAAGTGAAACTCTGAAGCGAAATCTTATTCCAGAAAACATGACGATATTTCTTGACAAACGATGTGATATGTTTTCCATATACTGGTATTTTGTCACAAGGGAAAACTCCTGCATAATAACTCAAAGAAATAGGATCTCGAGATAAGATTTGATGAATCTGTGATGAATTCATCAGTTTCCAAAGTCATACAGGATATTTCGAGCTTTATTGATTTCTATCAAATTTTCAAATTCAGCGTACACTAATAACGAAGTAGTCGAACGGAGTGACAGATCGAAGCGAAATAAGGAATATCCTTTTGAAAATTCTAATTTTGAAAGGTAAAGTCCTCTGACGTCAGCACTCATAAATAAATTCTGCTAAGCTCGTATGAAATGATTTTTGTCAAAATTAGGCTGAAGGGGATTATGAGGTACCGGTTGACCGTCCACATAAACGCCGATAAAGGTCATATTATAATGCTTGAATTCAAAAGGAGACTTTTTATAGTTTCCGTTAAAGGCATCATTACCGACATATGCTACCACAATATGATTAGGCATTTGACATATGAAAATATTGCCTTGAATAAAACTCATATTTCTCGTTGGAATGGAAGAGGCTTTGCAAAGCACTCTATTAATGGGATATTTGGCTGTCAATGTTTCTAGGCTTTTTGCATGTCCTAGCACAACACCCAGACTGACTCTCACTTTTCTTACAAACAAAGAAGCTTGTTCGAGTAAAACTTTAAATTCACCTTCGCCCAATAAGCAAAGTTCAGGTTTGCTGCGTATGAGTTTAATTTTCATATCCACCATATTCAACAAAAGTCTTTCGTGATGAAACATTACCAAGGCCAATCATATCGACCGAGAAACTTAGTTTAAACATTTCTGCTCGGTGGTTGAATCCTTCATTCGGTTTAGTGTCTTGAGTATCAAAAACATTCATATGTCCTGCTGTATCTTTGGAAAACAAGTCTGTTGAGATGTTTTCGTATCCAAACCATGACTCAGTAATTTTTCTATCATGGCTCTGTAGGGATACGTGTTATTATTGGTGGAAACGAGCCTTTCATTTAAGCTAAAATCCACTTGAGAAAATATATAATATAAAAAGAGATTGACAGGTCCCACTTTACTTTCAACCGTGATTGGCTTGCCATCATTTTTTTAAAATTTTCACTTTGACATACAGTTGTGTCTGTGATAAGTCAATGTATTTGTCTCCGCTTCCAGAAACATTGAACTGGACAGGACTTTCTTCCGATATATTGGCTAATGGATGAAATTCAACCCACTGACCTTTTTCGATAACTGTTTCTGTGGGCGGTAACGAAAATAAATCCAAATCTGATTTTGCGCATTCTGGAGAATTTTTTAACAGAAAAGCCATTACGAGTCAAAAATATCACGTCGTTACACCTTCCTGGCTTTAGACGAAATGAAGTGTTTTGGGGTTTTACGCCTCCTTCTAAATCTTCCGTGACCAATCATCTCGTCTGCTTTCTGAACTGCTTCCTCGCTAATTTTTTGCCAGCTTCTTTAGATCTGGTTTTGAAAGATACTTTAAAACTTTCTCCTGACAATACGTCTTTGTGTTCCTGTCCACAAAGCTTCTTTTCCAACAGTTTTGGCTCCACTCATCAAAAAAGGCATAGCATTGCGAAACAATTTTGCTAAAATCCACCAATCCCGTAACCTTTCTGTAAAATGATTCTTTGATAGTAAGGTAGCCCATTTCCAGTTTGAGCTATATAATAATGTTCAAATGTTTTCATGCAACACATATAAGGCACCCGCATGTTTGATGTTTCTAATCTTGCATACACAGGGCAACTGAAATCATTTTGCAGATGAATGCTTCTTTTATAGAATTTGTCTAAACGAAAATGCAACACAAGAAATACTTTTCCTCTTTCGAATGGTACTAAGTCTCCAGAATGAAGTCTTATGTCAATATGTACAGTCTGAAAATGATGACGGATAACTGGCAAGTAAAAGGGCTGGGATAATGAGCATTTATGATGTCTCCGTCATTTCCTTCTACGGTGACAATTTTTAACAAAGAAGCTTGCACATCCCACACAATTGGAGGGCCTGCGAGATAGCAGTACACATACATAACAGGAAAAGATACTTTGGGAGCGGCTACAAAAGGATTTTGCTCCAATCCTTTGTAAACACCCGGCTCAAATCCTAGAAGCTCAGCTAGTCCTTCGTGAAGAATGACTCTGCAGTTTTCGTCCGCCTTAATGGTCACTTTTTTGTGCCAGGATGATAACTGAATTCAATCTTATTTTTATGGGAGGGTATTTTCATGGCTTTTAATAAATTTGGTATCGTTTCATAGCATCCTGGAGGTGCTCTTCGACCTTCCAATTTTCCATCCCTCAAATCAAATCCAAATAAATTATTGTCTTTTCGGACATTATACCACGTGTGAGGGTAAATAAAGTCCACAAGAGATAACTTCCACTGACTATTTAATCAATTGGAGTAGGAAGCTGAGTGGTAAATTGTGATATTTTGTTGTCTGGAAAAAAGCGCGTGGAGCTGTCACTGATCAGTGAGATAAAGAAAGACATGCTTCGTTCAAATGACAGGTAAGCAGAATGTACGAGCCTTTGAGCCTTTTATAGCATTCTAACAATATCCACCCAAGCATTGAAGCTTTCAGGTTAGCCCTGAAAGTTCACAAAATATTTCACTTTGCCGCGATGTTTCCTTTATCTTAAAACTTTTTCAACGTGATAATAACCAGAGTCCGAAACTTTCTGAAGTTCTTGTTTGAAAAAAATCCTTGTATAACTTGTCCTGCTAGATCGTTTCAGTTTGTAGACAGCAGAAATCCGTCGAATAATTTTACACATTGTAAAAATTTCTCTCGTCCAATTTTGTTCGTATCCTTTCTCAAAAAGCATTTTTTCTCGGCTGATGCGTACCGTATCTCTAGTCTTTAAATTTGAAGGAACAGATACTTGTGCTGGTTGCTGTCCGTACAGTGTTTTCTAAATTTATTCTTGATTTTGTAACGTGACCGATACAGGTTCTATCTTAATACTATGATGCCATATATGGTTATAACTAGATATCAATTTATCTGTAACATCGAAATACGTTCTTGTATTCCTTTCGGTAAAGTATTTCGACATTTTTGTTTTTAGAGTTAGATTAAATCGTTCTACGACAGAAACTTTGGTTGCATTATGCGCCGTGAAAAAGTGAACGTTTCTCTTTTTAAAAAAATTGTGAACTTCTTTATTGGTAAACTCTTATCTGTTCATAATGATTCGGGTGTACGTTCCGAAAATATCTTTTCGATAGCATATTTGATGTTTTATCTTTGGGAGAGATAGCCCAAGCGTATTTGGAAAGGTTATCTATACAGGTCAGCAAATACTTGTATCCATCATTAAAAGAGGCCAGGGACTACATATCCACTAAATCAGATTGAAATTGCTCGTTAAGCCTTACTACGATGACTCTGTTCCTGGGAAACTTGTGCCTCAAAGGCTTGTGCAAAGTATAAGAATCCTTGGTTTGTAGCCATTTCTGGATGTCTTTTGTTTTTAGGCGACCTTTTAAAGCACGATGCAAAGCAGCAACATCCCCGAAACTTACGGGGGCCTGTGGATCGCGATAGGTCTTAGCCACAGCTGCGTTCATTGCAGCAATTGTTATGTACTGATACATAACTGCTGTTATGTACAAACGTACACTGATATTCATTTATATATGTTTAATTAGAGCAGGGAAATAATACCAGAGTTTCTAATAGTCAATATAAAGATTCTATAAATAGGTCTGACACACGTACAAGAGGAGAAAAAGAATGCTGCTTAACACCTTCAAGGTTGAACAAGTACTGATATATTTGTTTAAGAACAGCCATATTTATACTCTTTAAAAACCTACAGGTTTGTACTAAATAGGTATTTTTAAAAATTGTGTAAGTATTAATTACAGATTAATTCTTTTAAATAAAGTCTGAACCTGGAGACAGTCATGAGATCGTTGTAAAATAAAATAACGTTTTATTGAGCATCATAATTAGTTTGCAAATATTCATAGTATTCTATACCAAGAACACCATTCGTAGTACAAAATTTGTCTGTTACTTCGTTGAGTACATGATTTAAACACACAGATTTTAAAAAGTCCTTCGTAATGTAGTGAGCAGGTTTCATTAACATTAAATAGGATTCTTCACCCCAAATATTTCTGTAAAATTGTCTGGCGATGTCAACAGCACTTAACCTCAGAGCAACGGCATCCACAGTTTCTGTTTTATGAACGAGTTCTTCACAGTCTATGAGTTTGGGATATTTCAATTCTCCTTCTTGTTCAAGAAGTTCTTCAAGCGATGTCTTTAGAATGATTTGGAGACGTGCTTTTCCCATAGAAATGTCGAAGGATTCTGGAAAAGTTTCCACCTTAACAGTTTCATCAGATACGTTTTCGCAGGCTTTACAAAAGTTCATGTTTTGATAAACGAGGTGGTGACAATATCACTAATACGGCTAAAGTTGGTCATCAGGTCTTCCCACTGCATAGTCGTAATGCTGAAGCTACTTTTTTCATCTCCTTGAACAGAAAAGTTGCTTCAAAGTGAAGTGGGAATACTTATACGTGACTACAAAGTTTTTGGGCAACTCCAGATTCAGTGTCAGCAGGTCTTGTTCGTCCACTGTCATGTCGGTTTCAAAAACATTCAAATACCATGGTTTAAAGTTCACTCCTCGTCTTGTCGGATACTAAGCTTTACTAACTTGACATATTGTCGGATGTGTACAGTCACTTTTCCCTTGTAAGTTCTGTGTCCTACGAAGACATTGTTTCCCATGTGAGTGAGCGCCTTTGGAATAGCGTCATCGGTAAAGAGTCCTTTGCGCTGAAAGAAAAAAATAAATCAGTTAGTATAGAATACATTAAAAAATGGGGTCACATACAATATAAACTTTAACATATAAATTTTCGGCAAATACATGCTTTTTTCTCGAAATGAGTGGTTTCTTCTGCTTTTCTTTTGGCACAAGAGCTAGCTGATTGTCTTGGAACATCTTGGGTGCGAACAAGGTCTTCATGGCTCAACACTTTATCATTCAAAGGCATAGATTCTTTCTCAAACAGGTTTTCCATCTGAATAAAAGTAAAGACAAATTTAACACACATTGCAAATTCCAACTATTTTTAAAGATTAAAATTCCCAAAACAGTATTTTTCAAAACGTTACTTATCGCTGCAGCGCTGTGGTTTCGTGCCTGGTCCATTCGAAACGGCGAAGAATGATAGACGGTGGTCGAAAACAAAAGCAGGTACGTGCACTCAGGACGACAGCCAGGAAAAAAATGTGGAATGTTTCTGGGGATAGCCTTGTATCGGGTATGAACTCTTTATTTCATCTGAATAGTGATTGGCTAAGAGGCGGTGAGGTCATATTTCAAAGAATCTGATTGGTCGACAAAAAATGTATCCATACACCTGAGCGGAGGTACACAAAGGTGTAATACCGCAGACGCCATTTTGTAAGGCAACATGCCCAAACAAGAAATGGCGGATGTCATTCCTGTCCTATGCCTCACTTCCGGGGAAATCCAAGACTTCCGGTTGTCACATGATCCAAGATGGCGGAGGCGGCATATCAAAGGCGCCCCCGTTATGTCATCCATTGTTAAATTACGTCATGGCTACCTCCTTTGACCGCCAGTTACCCGGAGTTACTACTGTAACATGTGACATATCTGAGAGTCATTCATTTATTGACGGTGAATATTTGAATTGAAAATTAATTCTTACTTTTTCAGACGGTATGATATTTTATGAAAGGTATTGCTTTTAGTCACGTATAGTGCATTTAAACTTTGTGTTTGGCTTGTGATTTTAGATGTAACAATTAATAACCATGTACTTTATTAAATAAAATTATTGATTGTTTAAATCTTTTTTTGCTTCTGAGTATTAATCTCTGTGCTTTGAGAATGCGTAATTCATATGTGCGGCAGGTATGGATTTGTTTCAAACAATGATTATTATTTAATGATTTATTTGTCTAAGACAATGATTATTATTATTTAGTGATTTATTTGTCTAAGTCAATAATAACTATTTAATTATTTAATTGTCTAAGAGAATGATTATTATTTAATGATTTATTTATCTAAGACAATGATTATTATTATTTAGCGATTTATTTGTCAAAGACAATGATTATTATTTAATGATTTAGTTACCTAAGACAATGATTGTTATTTAATGACTTATTTGCCTTAGTATTTAAGTATGATTTATTACTTGCTTCATTAAGGCAATAATCAAGTAGATAATCATACTCGCTATGTGAGATGCCAATTACTGCCCGCATGCACTGTGATTGTTTAAAAATCATTAAACATTACCTGCAATGAAAGTTAAAAAGAAATGTGTTTAAGTTTAGATTAATCCGTTAAAATTTAGATGTATTTCAAGAAATGTAACTAGTGCAAACGCCAAATAGGCTTGTCCTATCTCAAGAGTTCAACAAAGCGGTTTTGTTGTAAAGCAGTTCGGCTACTTAAATTTGTATATTTTTCCATCTGCTACAGTTGTAGAAATTTCTTTTAGTTTCAGTTGATAAAATCTAAGTTGAAGTTAAAGTAATTTTAAGTAATACATTTTTTTTGAAGCAGTACCTTCTTCAGTTTGTTCATATTTGGAGAAAAATGGCCGATAATAATCTTCTACGATCCATTTTATTTTTTCGTACAATGATCTTTGTTGTGAATTGACTGGTTAATAAACAAATGCAACAACGTATAGAATTCGCTTGCTATATACCCTAGTATCTGACACATTTTAATTCGGGAACTCTTCAAAGAAACACAGCTCAAGAATCTTCAAGCTACAAACTTTTTTTTTCAACACGAGACATTGCCCTTTCTTTTACCGCTTCGAGGAATCGAACAACAAGATACAAAGAAGTATTGGTAACATAATTCAAAGACTGAAGCACTAATCCTAGGAAGGAGAAGTTTAATTGAGAACCAAGCAAGTTAGTTAAAAAATCCCATCTCCATGGCAACAGAAGAGCTAACTTGAAACCGGAAGCGACAACTATCTCTTTGATTCGTTAATTACGTTTTCTCTTGTTTCAAAGCTAATTTTGCAAGTAATAAAACTACGCCTTCCTTTTGGTTTCTTTGCCATTCTTCTCAGAATAACCTGAAAGCATTAGGGCAGAAGTTTCAAGAAAACAGAATATGCATATTAAGTGTGATATTTCTATTTATTTAATTTCAGACGAGAGATCAAATGATTAGCATAACATCTTGTTAAAAAAGTCTGAAGCGAATAATTTAATTTTTTTTTCAGAGTCTCTTTTCTATCATATTATATTTACGAAATTTTAAAACGAACATTCCAGGAAGCTTGATTATGTATTTTTTTAGTCTTTTTGCAAGGTGGTGTTGAAACAACAAAGATCTTTTTTCATAAAAATGTGCTTAATAATTAATTTTTGCTTTAATGTAAGAAAGAGATAGATTTATATTAAATTAAATAACTTTTATTTTAAATACGAAATTTGTACAAGAGGTAATGAATAAAAGAGAAATAAAATATTTTGAAGCATATATGAAATGTATTTTTAAATATTCCTAATGAAAAGTAGCATAATTATAATTTATTTAAAATTATACATGCATTTCTGTAAGTGAAGAATTACTTCATGGTGTTAAGAACTAATCTAAAATGTTATCAATATTTATGACTCATTTTTAATTTCTCTACAGAATATTTTAGAAATGCTCTGGCACGGTGTTGTATCTGTTGCAAAAGAAAGAAGAAGTCATGTTATTGAAGACACGTCTCTTTAAATCATGGTCCATGTCATACAAAAGCTCTTAACAGGAGAAGTGTGAAACAGCCAAGATATAACTACACCGTCATCATTTAAATATTTCATCTGGAGACAGAATTTTATTACCAAGATGATTTTCATTGTTTCTTTCAAATTTTGTAACTTTGTCCAACCGAGGTAGTGGTTAGCGACGCTGACTGCCGTATCGAAAGGCTCGGGTTCGAATTCAGGAGAAGGCTGTTTGCAAATGGGCTGTATGTGTGCGGCATGAAGGCACTCTAAATAGTCGGCGAGCCGAAAGTCCTCGCTAGAGGTTGATGGTAGGGGAAGAGGAGTGGGAAATCCTCGGACCCGTACCCCCCCCGGGAATCTGTTCTTCAGAGTTAAGGGCGAACTGAATAAAGTCGTACTATTACGTGCTGGTGCCCAAGGGCCTTGCCAACGACAGGCGCATCCTCTCCCAAGATGAATTTCGTGAGTTTGCTCTGATATGAGATAAGCAAGATTAGTCCCAATAAGAAGAAATTTTGTAATATGAGTATAGAGTTTCGTGTGAACTGGCAGTCTGAAGTAACTTAACCACAATGTTCTTGAAACAGGAACGTGTTGTTGAATAATTTTAGAAACATTCACATAAAATGCTACTCAAACCTACTTGAAGAGCTATGGGATTGCAGAAAAAAAGCGTTCTTGCGCTGTATCTTTGTACGTACACAGTGTATTTGCGGCATCAGTAGAACATAGAATACACGGCGAGCTGTCTCAAGTCTTCTCAGGAGGTTTAGTAGCAGCGTAAGAGGAATGGGAAATTTTTAGGCCTTTTCCGTCAGCTATAAAATTTATGACTACGTCAGGAGCATAACAAGAATATATATAATGAACAAAAGGAGTGTCTAGGGCGACAAAGCATCACACTGATGATCTTCAGCTAACGTGCAAAACAATTTCTGAGAACAGAAATGGTTTAGAAATAAAAGTGTCTGTCAGCATCTTACTCGTCTTGGTTTCTAGGATGAAGGCCTCATCTTAAAAGCGCAACTCATTAATTGAAAAATGCGGCATTTGACTAATTTAGATTTTGAGGTGTGTAGGGTATAAGAAGAAAAATCTATATACCACTTAGTTTTGATAACATTAGAGGATTTGCTTAATATACGCTCATTTTGTCCAAACTTAAAAGTAACTGGCGGCCACTCCATTTCTGCTGTCGAGAGCTTCCAGTTTCTAGAAATCAGGTTAGCAACTGAAAAATTAATGTCCTATTAGGTTCATTAATACCTGAGGTGTCTTTAAATGCTTCAGCAACACTTCCTTAACAATACGTCGCGAGTAATGCTGAATCGTAGAAATTTAAAGAGTCATTAGTTATTTTGAAGCAAGAAACAGAAAAAAATCGTCAATCTCCGACAGTTCCGATTGGTTAGCCGGTCCTACTATTCATTTACAAACGAAGAACAGTGGTAAAGATGGAGATGAACCTTATAAACTCATTCTGATTGGGAAAGACTCATCTCCAACTGGTACCAAAGAAATGGTTCTGAAGGTTAACAGTGTACACTACAATGAAATTTCACATGGCATATCGCTTCTAACAGTGTAGGGATTTAATTCATTGAAACAATTTGTTATTAATAACCATTCTGGAAATTTACATAGCTTTTGAAAATTAATGTACGTGACTTCTTGATCACCCTATATTATGCTATTAAATAAGAAATTCATAAAAAAAAACTAATAAATTAAATCAGGAGCTAAAATCATTAAATAATCACTAACTATTCAGCTTTATCAATTTAATTTGCTAAATTATTGTTGCTGTTGCTTAGTTGTATAGTTAGCTCAAGCCCACGAAACTCCCGTGGCAAGGAGCAAAAGCTTACGCCTGTCGTTGGCAATAGCCTTGAGCACCTTACAGATGATAGGACGATTTAACTCAGTTACGCTCCCAATTTTGATGGAGAACACCCCGGGGGGGTCGAGTCCTAGGGTATCCCACCCCCTCTTTAAACCTCTTTCCTTACCACTAATCTCTTGAGAGGACGTTCGTCTCGTCGCATATTTAGGGTACTCTCATGCCACACGGACTCTATACAAACATCTATATTCTAAGAATTCGAACCAGGGGTCATCGGCCATTGCAGTCAGAGATGCTACCCACTATACCGGTTGGACGGTGCTAAATTATTTCCGGTCTTAAATTAATTTTAGTTTTTTTGTACTTAGGAAAGAATGAAATAATGTTAAAAATGACAGATCCATATCTGACGACTCATTTTGTTTAATTATTTCATATTCATTCCGTCGTCTTGAATCCAGAATTGTATTCGAGCTATAGCAATGATTTGTTAATTAGGGATAATGTATAGTCTAGAAGAGAGAGATACTGCATGAAAATCGATTGTGCCTTTGTAAAAATTCGAAGTGGGAATATTTTCTTTTATATGCAACGAGACAAGCATTTTTATTTTATTGTCTTTTATAATGTCTAAGATTATATCAATATTGCATTTTACCTTAACTTACACACATATGTAGGCGGCGCTTTTATATATATATAAATGACATATTTGGTTATGTGTGAATTGTCAAAGAAGATGTATTTATGTGATGAAAAGCTTATTTCAGTTATAATGGATCAATTTCATTTTGCCTTTGAAATCAATTTTATTTTGATTCTTTGCAAAGACCTGGCGCGATCGACTATTTCTTTGAACCACTTCTGATCTCACCAATCCACTTTAGCTCACCCCCCTTCGAAATGAAACGCCATTTACCGCTGAAAATGGATGCCAGGTTAAAAGATCCCAGGGGTTAAAATGTCAGCTCCTGAGAGTACTCTACTAACAATTTAAGTGCAGAAATCTGTAAACGTCCGATTGTGAGTGGTAGCAGCCTTTTTCATCATTCTCCACTTGAAATCTTTCGATCTGTTTCCTCTGTCGTCCACCAGACGGCGCTCTAAACTGCTTTGCCGATGCCACTGCTGGCAAACTAATGTTCGCCGTCACGCTTGTTGGGGTTCTTAGTAAATTAGTTTAAAATCGTCAATCTGGAACAGCCCATCTTTTAAAAACGAAATTTCAAAGCGTCTAAGACTGTGGACGTCATGCTATTTATTTCAATTTTCTCTTCGTGTTATTTATTTCGCCCTATTTCCCGTCTTTTAAGATTTTAGAACATTTTGTGAGACATAATAGCAACTTTCTTAATGTCCCGTTACGTGCTTTACTTTCCAGAGTATAAATGAAAAATGGTATTACTTTTAAAGATTATAAAGATATTTATTTATCACTCACGTCATGGTATAACACAGGACGAACAGATCTTTGAAGGTTTTCGTAATATGCATTGATAACTTAGTATTTATTATCCTTATATTTACATTACGTTTAAATCATAAATTAACTTATTTACGGCAAGTGTCAAAGCATCTCTTACTAAACTGAAAATTCTTTTATAAAACGCCACGAAGATAAATTATGCCACTATTATAACTGAAGTTCTAGAAAAAATAAAATGCATTTTAATATTCATTTTTACTAATCTTATTATGGAACGTCTATGACACATGTTTTCTAATTCCGAATTTATTGCATTAGGCTACCTTACTATAATTTCTAACATCCTAGCTTTAAATTTCACTATTTCAAAAGATACAGAAACTTTTATTTTGTTATCAGTTTTACAAATAGTCAGTGTTTAGAATTTTATTATTCGATACAAAGTAAGAATTTTAAGTTATATGTCAACTTAAAGTGCATTTGTTTAACGAAAGGATATATTTGAATTTCGTTGATTTGTTTAAAGAAAGGATCTATTTATTTTGTTAATGAAAGAATCTATTTAAAATGTATCTATTTTTTTATTATTTTTATCTATTTAAATTTTATTTTTTTATTTATTATCTATTTTATTTTTTATTAATGAACATATTTCTTAAAAAAAACTACATTTTTAATTATTTTTAAAAATTATACACCGAACTGATTTAATGTACGGTATATTTAATCGATATCCTTTATAATACACCGAAATGTAATTGTCGGATGCAACAGCGGACTGAATAAATGATCATATAAAGTTCATAAGAATACTAAAGTATTATGAACATACATTTGCTGGGGGGAAAAGACGTATTTTATTTTACTGCAATTCATAATTACCGCATTCTGAAAACTGTATCTAATTTTATTTTTATACCTACTCTATTAAAACTATAAAATTATTTCAAAAGAAGATAAAGATAGGTCCATTATCATGTATTGTGAATTGTATAAAAATTATAGCGTTAAAAGGAAATAATACATTTTGATGGATAATTCAGGAAATTATAATATTAAAGCTCAGTAAAGCTCAGTAAGAATTTCGAAAATATAAGGTCGTTCAAGAATGAGGCTTTGACAACTCTGTCTTGTTTAGAAGCAGTATGGGGTATATACACTGTCTTGAAAAATTGAAAAACAAATACGTGTTAGACCTTGACTGTTAAGGCGAGCAAGTTTTAATGGAAAGCTTAGCTCAAGTGTAGATAATGGATTAGTTTAATGTAAGGTAAGGTAAAGACGAATTGGAATTATGATCATTAACTAGAACTGAAAGGTTTTTATAAATACGAAACTCTTTTGAAAATCTAATTCCCTAACGGAAGATTTTTTAAAATAATTTTGGCTGCAGAAAAATGGAAAATGTGTTTCTAACCAACAGTATTGAAAAACATAGAATTTATGCGTTTCCTTTTTGCTAACATATGCCTCATGTTCCATAGCATGAAACTCTAAGACTCTCTTAGTTTGACCAATGCAAAATAAACCACTCTGGCAAAGTATACTATATATGTCCTAGGAGTTCATATCCGGAAAGGGGTACGGAACTGCGTATTTTATTGGCAAAAAAGAAAACGAACGGAAGGTTGAAATGCGCAGTTTTATAAATAATACATTGCAATTATATACGCACAATTAAATTATATAATTATACAGTAATATGGTGTACAATACATGCAATTTTATAGCTAATCTATGGAAAGAAATAAATGGCAATAAAATTCTTAGAATATCTTACAACGAAAAGTGCTTTTTGATGTATTAAGATAAGAATTTTCTAACTGCTTGGTCAAGAGTATTAGGCGAGAATCCTCTGTCAATAGCAATTACTCTTAAATAATTTAGTTCTTAATCAAAAGCCGATTGGACGAGCAAACCTCAAGTAAACAGAAAATGAAAGAATAAAATGAAGATAACATTTTATTTTTTCATTTTATTCATTCTGTTTAGTCGAATTATTTGAATGATGGAAGGTAAACAGATGAAGATCTACGGTACGTAGTCGCACTGAAGTTGGATATGTTGCGTGTGACCAAGATGTCGAGGAACGGAGGGAAATTGAATGTCTCAAGTCCAGATTGAAGTAAATGAAGTAAACCTTATACAGCTCATTCTATTTGGTAACATAAATCAGATGAGAACTCTACCTAAGGCGTAAGCGCCTCTTTGTCTTACAGCAGCAGAGAATGTGAAGGGTGTAAAAGATCCTTTTATTTAACAACAGATAAAGATTAAAAGAAGCAACTGGTCGCGTTTACAGAAACAGCCAACATTTATGGCATAAATGAAAAGGATTACTTAGTTAAACGAAATGAATTCACATTTAACTAAGTGAAATGTAAGTTAGCCCAAAAGCTACGCACAGATAAAAAAACGCGCAAAGTGGCTCCGACCTAATATCGGCATGACAAGCTTAATAGCAAGAATAACGCAACGCCACAGATAAACTGCGGTCAAAAGAATCAAGTAGCAAACTTGGCTTTCAGCAGGCAAAACGCGCTCTGATTCTGCTATCGAAAATCTCCCTTTAAATACTTGCTCTTTTCTACATCATTTGAATACGCGTGAAGTAGAAACTAGCAATATGGCAGGAAAATGAAAAGCTACGAAGACAAAGCTAATTAACACAGAATAAAATAATTGGTTAATAAAAATAAATAAATACTGTACAACCTTTACCTTAAAGATTAGCGCAGTTTTGGTATTCAAAAAACCAGAAACGGTAAGGATTTAGGGAGCTCTTAAGTTTACTAAATTTTTACCTCAGATATCTGCCACGTGATGGGCGCAGTTTTGACTTCAAAAAACCAAAAATTTTAAAGATCTAGGGAGTTCTTAAATTTAATAAATTTTTACCTCAGATATCTGCCACGTGTAGCTCATAACCCAAAGCACTATTCAGCTAGCATTTTAAAGTGTTAAAAAAAGGAAGGAAAATCTCAAAATTCCTTAATCTGTTTAAGCAAGTGAAGCTTTTGAAAATGCTAAAAAACGGATATAAAATGCTACATTATTAGCACAAAAGCATTTTTTGAAGAATAAGAAGCGTCCATGCACCTGACTGCTCTACTGGCAAATCTCTAAATCAAACTACTATCCAAGGATCGAATTTCTAGCATTTCTTTCTAGAAAACTTACAACCACACAGGCAAAATACACTGCATATGATAGGGAATTAATTATTAGCAGTCTACTCATCATCTGGAAATTGAGGTACATGCTAGATAGGTACAAATTTACAGTACTTGCCGATCACAAACCATTAACAAGATCTTTCAGGCAAAAACCTGAAAAATGCTCCCACGCCAAAATCGTCAACTAGACCTTATTTCGCAATTCATAACTGATGTCCAGTGCATAAAAAGAACAGATAATATTGTTGCCAACACATTATCTCGCATTCATAGCATTAACGTTATTGGTCCTATTAATTATGAAGAAATTGCTAAAGGATAGGCAACAGATAATGAGTTAACAATTAAACACTAAAAATTCTTTACAAATAAAAAAATGTTAAGCTTCCAAATTCAGAAATAGAAGTAATTATATTAGGATATATCTACTGAAAGGCCTTAGATTCACAACGCATTCCGAAACCTGTGTTTTAATTGCGTACATAATTAACTTCTTCAGGTTTTCGAACTACATCGAAGCTAACTCTTAGCCAATACGTGTGGCCAAATATCTACAAAAATATCGCGAATTAGGCGAGACAATGTATTCCGTTTCGAAAACGCTTAAACAGCTCCTCCAGAATCATTTAGTGAATTTAAACGCGTTTTCAGTATTTTCATCTAGATCTCATAGAACCATTTCCATCTTCAAGTGGATTGACATATTGTCTAATAAGCTGTTGATCGATTTATTAGATGAAGAAGCTATCTCTTTATCGATATTGAGACTACAAATAGTAGCGAAGGTTTTATACTCAAACTGCTGGAATCCAAAGGACGTCATTTTGAGTCTTGTTTATCTAAGGCTGTGAGATTCCTTTACTTTGATTAACCAATTATTTAATGCTTAGTATCAGTACTGTCATTTCTCCCTTTCCGTTTTCTCGCCAGAATGCAAATTTATTTAGCATGCATTTAAGATTAAGGTTTTGAAATTGTAAAAAAGAATATGTTTTGCCCTTGTGTCCACGTTACTAGGTTACTATTGTACAAAATGGTTCTTGTCTTCGGCCTTGCATTATAATTGCCGATGGCTGCGTTAAATTGATTGTTCAGCCTCAGGTCACTAGCTATTTAAATTTGGATTTTACATTTGACTTACTACTTTGAGTTTCTCACCATAGTGCAGGCGGAGTTGTAAGTACCAGGAGTGCCTTCTGTTCACCTTATTTAGTTTTAAATGAAGGGAGTTTTACATCCTTCTCAAGTTCCAGCTGTAATATAGACTTAGCAATAAGTCGCTTAATGTCAACCAAGAATTTACTCACTTTGGATGATAGCCTAAAACGTTAAACTCTAGAAGGCCTCCTGGGCGTACAACGAATACGCACGACAATTTATGACACTCAAAGTAATTGCTTAATTGAGGAAGTTCATTGGCCTATAAAATCGGCATTAATGTGTCAGGAAACTCAAAAGAGACTGAATTTAACCTACTGTGCTACTTGGTCTAAGAATAGCTTTGAAAAAAAAAAGTATCGGCTGCAACCCTGCGTAACTTGTGTACAGAAGAACAACTGAAGGATGATTTTTTTTTCAGCACATCAAATGTTGATTTGGATCCTGATGAATATATCTAAAGCCCCAGAAGCTGCATCCAGCAGCTGAACCCGAAACCAACTGTATCACATGTAACAAACAAAATAGTGTTTATTCACAAAGGTTGGAAAACGTGCTCACATGTGTTTGTGCGACGAGATGCAGTACGACAGCCACTGCAACCACTTTAAAATGGTCCTTTTAAAGTACCCACACGTGGTACAAAGCTTTCAAATTATCCATTCACAGAAAAATAGCTTCAGTCTCAAATGACCGCGTAAATACGGGCATGGATACTTACTCTTTCTTCTGTTGCTTTAAAACCTGCACCGACAAATCACGCTGAACAAAATATTCGTTAAACTGTCTCTGACACACCTGTGCATTTCCCTGATTTTTACATATCATTGCAATGACAATGGAGGGGTATATTGAGGCGGACACTAGAAAAATAAGAAATTCATATGTGCGGTATTTTCAAAAATTACAGTCTTCGAACTATTACGAGGTTTCAGACTACATGATCTGATATTGCAGGAGTAATAACGTGTTCAGTAATGCATCCAGATAATATTATACGAGTATTAATTTCACAGGAAGTTTAGCGGTCTGCACTGTGTCAGTTAAAACGGCCTCTTGAATTGAGGTTCCGACTAATCGATTATTCTATATCTCCTTTGGTATCTCCTTCAACTATAACAAATCAGAAGACGTAAAATGAGCTAAAAATGATAAAGGCGTTACTAATTCAGTCTGAAATATGTTCCAGACAATGCAAGTACTTAGCAGATCTAAGCAAGCTCTAAGTCTTTCGACTAGAAAAAATCTTTCCGCTGGCAATATCCTCACATGATGCAAACAATGCTTACCTTACAATTAATTGGTTTCTATGCATTCAATATTAATTGCCATTTGTTGCTGTTAAGAGAGCTACTCGTAAATTATAATAAATGTGATTTTAGTTATATATGCAATGACATTCAACCTAACCTAAACACAAATCAGTCAGCTACTACTCACTATTCGATTTTGCTCCAACAGTTCACCAGCTCCCCCCCAAATCTAAAGTTGACCGGACCTGGAATGAGATCGAAAATAGTATCCGAAATCTGCCGTGAGCGACATAGTACAAATATTAAAACGACGTTGGCCAAGACGAAAACCTTTGAGAATTTCCTCGTATTTTTACATTTAAATCAGTTAGGAAGGTTTGGCAAATTTGAGATACGGGCTTTTATAGTCTGGCATTCTTTTCTGATGACATATACATAGATAAATCATAAAGAATTGGCAAAAGATTGATACTACTCTATCTCTCAATGTTAATTATCACCACTGAAAATACACTTTCCTATTATTTCAGGATTTATAATTTTTAGCTTCGTAATCGAATTCAGGACATAGTCACAATCAGGATGCCATTTGTATTTGATGACAAAGCGATGATGTAATAGAATGTTGGTGATTCCTAAAATGACTATCAGTTCTTCTCATCAACAACGTACTGACATGTTTGCGATTAGATCGATTAATGCGTTAAAGAATATGGTATGATAATTTCTTATCGCGTTTAATTTTTGAATAAAAGTATCTGGTTATTGAAAGAATGCTATTTGAAAAGCAGAGCTCTTTCCGATATCAGCATTGATCTCATTCAATCTTTACCGATATAAGTAATTCATCCTGAAACAGAATAATAGATTTTCTTGTATAATGAGCTTCAAATCAGATTATATTAATTTAAAATTCATTTACTTTGAATATTACAAAATTTTGTCAGACTTGTCAGTTATAATTTTGTCAGTTATCTTGCTTTTTTAAGAAATCATGCAATCACTGGTTTTTGCTTATTCCTTGTTGTTTATGATAAAATATTTCTTTTGTTAGCTATATGTGAAACTCTTTTTGAGTATAAATTGGTACTGGTGTTCTCACAATAGGTGACTGTCACCTATCTGGTGATCTACCGTCAGTGAACGATCATTAAAAATAAAGAAACTGGTGACTTTAACGCACTAAATCACACGAAAAGTAGCAGTAGATAAACAAATGCAAAATAAATATATGTATTTTTACTACACTACCAAAAGATTTATCATGTTACTAGATTTCATGCTAAATTATGTAATGATACTAAAGGAATGCACTGATATGGTTCTAAAGAGGATCTATCATATTCTTCGATGGTCCTCAATGTAATTTAAATACTTTAAAAAGCAACTGAAACAGTCCTATTTCACATTTGTAAATAGTATCATTTTAGTACTACAGTGTAAAACAATGCTGAGAGTCATCCCTATTTTTCAATCACATTGTTCTGATGTTCCTCAAGCTGAACAGAAGATTATCTCCATTTCTGAGAGATCATCATCACAATTCAGTAAGGCCACGATGCAGTATCGCGACTGTTGTTCCTCTCATATTCCGTAAGATTATTTTTTTAAGATGACCCCGTAGACATTCTATCGGCTGAGTGTTGGCGTCATAACAGGGTCAACAGATTTGTCTGTTGGTTTATGTCAGGTAGATGTATCACGTAAATCATACTCATAACCAAAGACAAATACAGGGTAGCTAATCTATTGTTATAGATACGGGCCGGCAGATCACCTCCTGTGTAAATACCCTAGTACTGATTTATTTTACAAGTCTAGCTTCAAATCGAACTCGACCTTATTGCAAGCAACAAGTAAAGCATGACTTTTAACATGCTTAGAAGCAGATCTTGCTTAGGGATGTGACATCACACTAGTATTTATGGCCAACAGATGACGCTTAAGATTCTGTAATCAATACTTAATTTTATATCCCACGTTAAAGAACGTTGCTTGAGAAAAGCGAAAAGGCGTCACATAGCCATGATGTTTCACACAAAAATTTCAGACGCTGCTTGGTTCACCACTTAGGAAACAACCAGCATTTTTCGAGACGTATATCAGATTCTAAGATAAGCATCACTATAGAAGAACCAACTAGTTTGGAAATAGTAAACGGTGGTCTTAGAAAGGGTCTACCGTATGTAATTATGGAAAAGCATGCAAAGGCTGTCAGAACTAGAGAGGTTATCTTCGTGGAGGATTTGCTAGCTGAAACTTATCCATATTCTCGTTTACGGTGTCAAAGACACGGAAACCTATTTGCCGAGAACTAAAAGTTACTTAAATAACTATTTTTCTTCTGTGTAATCCATTAAGCCACGGATGGAACAACAATAAGGACAATAAGGACCACAAAATTAATAGAACATAACAATTAATAACAATTAAATCTTCATCAGAGTATTAAAGGATGCTTCAGGAGTTTACAAGGCCTTTAGATTGGTTTCATTATTTGTGGAAACCTTAACGAGAATATTAAAAGTTTATTATATCTCATTTGTGTAATAGAAGCATATATTTTTTTCGATTACCACTACCGATTTGTTAGAAAAGTCCTCTGTTTATAAAATCCTATGTTTAGGTAAAGAGACAAACTCAAAGTATTGTATTTAATATAATACAAAGCAAAAGCTTTGGAAATAACAGTAGCTGCTGGATATAAATCATTGAAGTGTTTCTATTTCATTCTTTATCTTCAGCAACGCCCCCAATTTGGCGTTCTTTAGAAATATCAGTACCATTAAATATTTCCTATTTTGTGCTTTGCGCACAGATGCACAAACTACTGCTGCTACTAAATCGGGCGCGTGTCACACTAACCGCAAACCGTAACCCAATTCTTCCGTCATTGGAATCGATAGCAGACAACGCTCGAACAAATTTCGTGGTCGACTCACTGTTTCCGCAACTGCACCAAACAGGAGCTGAGATGGGTTATGCGTGGCGCCAAACTTCGGCTACTGAATGAAAACCCGTATGGTTGCTCGATTTCAGAAGCTCAACGCCAAATTGGCGCTTCTTTGTAAACAATCCAGACTTGTTTAGGTTTGAAATAATAACTTTCGTGCGAGAATGAGGTTGCAAAACATTAACCAACGTAAAGCAAATAACATTTGCGCTCTGAGTAATAACTAAAAGTGCAGTGTTGTAAAAGTAATTGAATGAAATGAGTTCATAAAACTTGCGAAATTTTATCCGACAGTCTTTTCGAAGCAAAAGTACATACCACACCAGTGGGCAGTTTACGAATCGGGTGACTCGCCTTTGCTTGAACGTTTAACGGCTTTTCATTTTCAGATGCTTTGTATATTTATTATTTTTGAAAAAATAATCATCATTTAGGGAACCCTTGAAAAGCAAGGTGGTTTCTTGCGACTTGGCTCAAGCATTCGTTTATAATGAATTATAAACTAACGCATTTATAAGAATGAATGAAATGATTTTTTTCCCAACAGGAAAGCAGACTATTGCTAATTTACAATATAAAAATTTAACACATTCTTAGCTCAAAAAGTTATATTAATTTTTTTCTCCTTTCCTTAGGAAGGCACTTAAATCTTAACAAAGACTTAGAAATTCTATTTTACACTTTTAGATGATGGATGATTTTTAAGTAAGAAGTAATAGATTTTTTACAATATTCTGCTGCAAAATTCATATATTATTTAAAAAATTTTGACTTCAAGGGTGAATATTTATTTATTAGGCAGTTGCTTAAGAATGTTTGGTCAGTCTAACGTTTGACCAGTCCTTACCTCGGGAAGAAGAATATAGCACCATACAATGTAACATAAAATCACCCGATCGATGTTCATAGCCTGCCTGAGGTTTAGATTTGGAGCTCACCAGTGTAGCAGGTATTTTAATTTACCGTAACCATTTTCGTATAGCAAAAAAAAAGTGAAGATGAAATAAAAAAAGTAAGTGGAAAATAGTTTTGAGCGCAAAGTAATGCAACAATCAAATTGTAAGCGCTAAGTAATGCAACAAAGACGTTGTAAATTTGAATATCTCTCAAAGAAAATTTTTATTATTGTTCAGTTATTTAATCAGAACTCAATAAATATATTCTTTGCTTCCTCTACAAGCCTAATAATATAACAAATGTCTTGTTTTTAAGAGGAAGTAAGATATATTTATCTATAATATAAAGCATAGATTTTATTCCTGTATAAAGATTAGTGACAGGAAAAATTATGGTTAATAAATGGGGTATAAAAGAATTAAACTTTATTTTCCTTATAACACTCAATTATCTATGTGAAGTATAATTTCGCTCCAGCTTCAGTTAACGAAACAAAAGCTTAGTTGATAGTTGTTAACCAAAAAATGTTTCCTTAGAGAAAATGACACGTATTTGTTTTAAAATCAGGAAATGCAAATTCATCGAAATCTTAGCAGGGGGAATGATGAGTTAATAGAAAATTTTTATTTTTATTAACATTGCTGATTTTAGTTTCTCACATTATGCTGCCGAGCCGGTACAGTGGATAGTGACCTTGACTGTTTTAGCGATGGGCCCGGGTTCGAATCCCACAGAAGGCATGGTTGTAACTATCCATCCCTTCATAGAAGGCAAGGATGGTCACCTATTTGGTGCTTCTATAATGAAATGGTCACCACTTCTGGCCCTTGTAGTGGCGTAAGGCTATTGACTATTAAATAAAGTATCCGGTCATTAAAAAAAAAGTTTATTACATTATTAGAGGAATCGACACTAATTTAGTTAGCCGATTCTTAAGGCATTTCTAGAATATGCATGGTTGTTAAAAAGAATTAAATAAAACAGTTAAGAAGAAAATATTCTAGAAAACGACAGAGAAGATTTTCATTGTCAAAGACATGTCTGGGAACATTTCAGTTTAAAGCAGAGATTTTGCATTCAACCTCAGAAAATCTTTCAGCCTTCAGTTTCCTCGAAGGTATGAGTCCCAAGAAAATTCTTCGGCTCTTTTTAACACAAAACCGAAAGTGATGCACAAACATACGCTATATTTTATTCCGAAATAACTTTTTGGTATTTATTTAAAGAAAAGTGTAGAAGTAATATTTATCTGGAATAGAATTCTATTCACATCGCATTTTTGCATTTTGCTCTCTTGTTTATTTTGGACCCTTTTCGATTTTTCTTGTGGACTTTAACTAAATGTGTATTTAAACATATTGCAAAATTTCAATAGAATTAGAAGTGTTTATAGTTATATGTAACGTTAACTGCATATATAGGTATATGTATTCATTAATCTATAACGCAGTTTCTTCTGTCAGGCTATATTATAATAGACAGATTTAGAAAAGTATATCTTTCATTCAAGAAACACTTGGTATATATGAGTCATTTTCCTTAGAAAGTCCTCCACGAAGGCACTCCTTAGGCAGATAGCCCCGAGGCTTTGCCGTAATCACATACACCAAGCCAAACCAAGAAACATCTGATTTTATTCATTGATTTCATTGCCACGTCAGAACTGCGAAGACGAAAAACTATTGTTTAGAAAAACGCGGTTAAATAACGGGTATTAAATTCTGAGGAAAACAAATTTGAACTAGAACTTCTAGTCAACGGCTTTCTTACTTGAATTGCTCTTCATTCTTTACGGAGGAAAACAGAAAAACAATTTAGAAAATTTGTGGAACAAGTGCTTTCTTAAAGAAATGTTTTTGTAGAGAGTGGTTTTGCGCTTTTTTTTTATTTATATGCGAAAGTATTTATTTGTATGCGTCTATGTTCGCAGGATAGGTGAAAGAGCGACATTTGAAATTTATGTTTTAACGAAAATTATTTCATTTAAGTTCAATGGGATTTTCTTCGAGTACTGTACATGAATACGGAAATGGATATGTGAAGTTAACAAAATTATTATTACGGACAGCGACTTTTTTAATTCATGCGCATTTCCATTTTTGCCAGTAATAAGTAGCGTTTAAATACACATTACGTAAAGCACACAGCACACATAGCTTTCAGCTGTGCACTTCATAGCACACAGCTGAAAATTGTTTTTAATAAACTTGATGCTTCAGGTTGATGTTCGCAATGTTTTCAGTAATTTGTATTACATTTGAATAGTTAAATATAAATTAACAATTAAAATTTAATTTAAAATTACAATAAAAGTAGTTTAATTAAAAAAATGCTTTAAAAACGGAATTTTTAATTTCTGATTAAATAATTTTATATTTCATTTGGATTTACAAATTTATTTATGAAGCTTTTTCTTTTCTTTTCCCCAATAGCGGATACTTGCCTATAACACATTGCCCACTCCTAAGGCCAAACGTGGTGGCCGTTTTATTATGGATGCGCCCAATAGGCGGCCACCGTTACCTCCTACGAAGGGACAGACAATTTTACATCCATGCCTTCTCGGAGATTCGAACCCAGGTCCTTTGGTATCGCAGTCAGGCTCGTCTAAACACTATACCAGTCTGAGCGACAAAGTTTACGAAGTTATTTTGAAATATACATAGTTATGCTTTTCAAATAAACTACTTTTATTACTCCGGAGCGATCCCTAAATATTGTCTAAATGAAACATACATAAAATGCCTGGGGGCCTTCGCACATGGAGAAGTTGACAACCAGTGTTATGCACAACCTAAAGTATCAGACTAATTTCTATGCATTTAGTACATTTTATAAATTAATGTAGTGCCCATTTTAAAATAAATGCATGACTAATCATGGAATAAATTATTTTATGCTGTTGAAGAGAACTTCTGTTTACAGCAGAAAGGAATATGTCCTACAATCGCCAGAGGAAAGAGATTCACGGCCAAATTCTGGAGAACTTGTCTAGTGTCCCAGATTAGCTATCTCCCTAATTCTGGAGCATGGTCCTTCCCTTTCAAGATTCCCCACTTGACCCCAACCCCTTAATCATTCATATCACGAGACGACCCTTGCATCCCTTCCCCTCTTCATTTCGACGAGGGGGGAGATCCGAGTGTTGGATCAATAGGGATTCCCTGACACCCGTTATTCGTGTTCTTCTGCTTCGGTTGCCATGGCTACAGATCAGTCACTCTTTAGGAAAGGGGTCGAACACGGGGCTCCCCTACTAATGGAAACAAGACAGACCGCAGGATTTTTTTGTTGCTTCTATTACTGTGATTTTGTACGGAGCACTCTTCGACGATTAATTTGTGTCAGAGGTGGCGTCGACTGGATTGCCATGCATCAGAATGGCTCAAAGAAGTTCTCAAAAACAGAATTACACTATTCAAACCAGCAATACTTCCCAACTTTAAGAAAAAAAGGAAAGTGACGCAGTCTTTCATAAAATGATAATGTTCTAAAATAACTGTATTATAAAAATTTGGTTCTTGGTATGCCAAACAGATATATTTCGGGAATATACCACCCAGCTTTATCAGTTGTTAGTAAGATATAATTATTGGTTGGCGAAGAGTGAAAACGTGGTGCATTTTTGCAATTAAACTAAATTTTAAGTGTACTTTTAAGCACATTTAAAATTACATTTAGTTTCTTTCCGCTACGATGTGGGCTGTGAAAGTAGATGACTTCTTTTTCAATGCAATAAATTTCAAAAACTGTAATTTTTTAAAAAATCCTACATCTCTCTATCAACATAGAACAACAGACTTATTTTTCATATACTGCTTGCTTTTGAATTCTCGGGAATGTGAAATGGGCATTATTTAACACGGCTTTTCAACGATTCCCAGCCGTCCAACCAGGACAGTAGTTAGTTAGCGACGCTGACTGCCGTACTGAAGGACCCGGGTTCGAATTCCGGAAAAGGCATGGATGTTTGTAAATGTATAGTGTGTCGGCGGCATGGAGGCAATCAAAATATACGGCGAGCCGAAAATCCTCTCGAGTGGAGAGGTTTGTTGGTAGGAGGAGAGGGGTAGGAGACTCTCGGACCCTTTCCCCCTGCGTGATGTCCATCAAAATTGGGGTCGAAACTGAGGAAAGTCGTACTATCACCTACATGGTGATAGTAAGACTCAAGGCTCTTGTCAATGACAGGCACAATCTTGATCCCTTGCCACGATGATTTTAGTGGGTTACTCTGATATCAGAGGCTTGATCTAATGTTTCTGCCTATCAGGTGGGATAAGTCACAAACAAACAGGAAGACAAACGAGAAAATGATTTTATTTTTTGTATTTCGTTCTTTTTGTTTATTTGTTATACCTTTTGTCAAATTCTCTGCCATTAGAAGTAGAAAAAAATTGTTCTGCGTTCATTTTGGAGGCTATAATCTTTGAAGCACATTGCACAGTTACACAAGTCTAAAGAACCCAAATATGTTTAGAACGCTCATTTGGATCTGGAGTCGTATTATTTCGATCTAAATCAACAGACATCTGGGTTATCGATGACATCTGTGATGCCATGCAAAGAGCAGTGGAACATCGAAATCTTACGCCTCTGAATACAATAAAATTACGAAGATTCTGCAGGAAGTACGTTTACAGAATACTATCGTATTCTCGAAGAGTACATGTTATGTTGCATTTCTGTACTGTTGTGCTCCTACAAGAGACATTCGGAGTATATGAGTTTTTTTTTCTGACTTTTCAATATAAGATTAGTGCAATAAGTGACATGAAATTATGCAAGTGTGCGATCGATGTTCACTGCAATTATAAAATTTGACATTCATTTTAAATTTTTAAATGAATGATAGTTGCATTATTACTACCTTAGCGATTTTCATCGATTTGCTCGAATTTCTCGATCGTCGTTTCCAAAATATTTTGCTCAAAAATCATATTATACTAAAATACTATATTTTTCTACTCATACAAATTCCCATTTCGCGTAATAGCGCATGACGAATTCTTTGAACTGAGTTAGAAGAAAACTGTGAAATATTTCTCAGTTTCCACAAGAGCCACAGAAGAGGTAGGTACGGACAACGAAGCTTTTTAAGGCAGGCAAAAGGGTTAAAATTTTATGATTAATAGCAAAGGGTGGTATTTGTAAATAAATAATTGATCGGATTAGAAACTGTTACAGGAATTTTGCCTTAAATAATGACTCCTTGTATACACATAGGGGGAGTTCTCTATATTTAATGAAATAACGGGCATTGCTGTTGAAATAAAACATTAAATAAGCGGCTTTACTTTTAAATTTATATCTGATGTTGAGATCCTCTTTTCTTCAGTTAATAAATATATTATCTGTTAATATTTCACGAAAAGTTTGTGAATATTAAAATGAAATAAGATGTTTTCATACTGAGCTAGAAAGGAAAGCAGGCATATAAATTTTTAACTTATGGTTATATGAAAATGACTGTAAATGTGAGTATATCACCAAAACTACTCTAAAGCCACATTTATTGTAAGTCGTTGCATCGACAAAAACAGCGATTCTCAACCAGTGGTACGCAAGAGAAAAATAGGTGGTATGCAAAGTAGCAAAGAATTTTTAACTATTAAATTAAAAAATTAAATACCTCAGCAATCCTGTTTAAGTTTTTCTGTAACACTCCTAAATTTATGCCATCTGAGCTTTGTTCAAGGTCAATAGCTACTCATAGACTTTAAATAAAAAAACAAAATAATCCATCTTTATTTTAACAAATACTTTTTTAGCCATAGACATAACAAAATTGCTGTAAGTGTTGTTTTTAAAAGAAATAATGGAAATGGATGTTGTATTTAACAGGAAATAAAAATAAGTTAATATAAAAAGATAATAGTATTTCATAAATTCTTTTATAGTTGATAGATTTATTAGCATGTCTGCAATTTAAGTTGCCACTTTCCGGGCTCATATTGCTCTGTTTTTAATTATAATATTTTTTACGTTGATTTGCTGTCTCTAAAAGAGGTATTTTGTCATCTTGTTGTTTTGCATTCCTTACTTTTCTACGCGATTTGAGAATATCGTCGTTTGATTTTGAAGACCTGGTGATATATTGTGCATTTAAATATTTGTGAAAAAATAATAAAACAAACCTAGATTTTCAAAATAGAAAAATGGCTAAGATTGATTAAGCGGAAAAGGGAGGATTCAGAGGCGATGGATACAAGACAGTCTACTAGCACTACGAAGCATAAAAATCATCTTTTCTTAAAAGGAATCTAGAATTTAAAATGCCAATTTAAAGGATAAATCTGAGGAATATTTCAAGAGGAAATTATCGGAGTTAAAAAATAAGAAACAAATGTTGAAAGGTTTTGTTATTCAAGTGAAAAAGTTTTGGAAGCTATATAGTTACCTAGTAAGTATCAAATGATACAATAAGTCGACAAATTCAGAAAATGGCAACTTCCATAAAAGAGATACTTATTCAAAAAATAAAACACACTGAGTATTTCTCATTGCAATTAGATAAAAGTGCTGATATAACTAACTTTATTCAGTTATTAGTTTACATACGTTTCGAAGATTATTGTTAGGAATTTCACATTTATTTGGCTATGTATTTAGAATTGCAATTAAAATTGCTTTATATTTCTCGTGCAACGCAGACGATTTTTGAAGAGAAAGCTACGAAAAAAAATAAATAAGTAAATAAAAATAAAAGAGGGCGTTCATTTAATGTTTAATAAATAAATTAATCTCGTAATTACTGTTGCCATCCATAAAAATCGAGATTATTCTAGTGATAATAAAAAAGCGTATTAAAGCCGAAACACCTCATCTCAGTTGTTGTTGTAGTTGTAGCTGTAAAAAGCGAACTGCTGTTTGTTTACTTAATGCTGTTATTGACTGTAGCGATTTCGCTGTGAGATAGAATTATTTTATCTTTTTGAACTGAGTTTTTGCTAAACGTTTGAGATATTGTGATATTGTGCGAATATCTCTGAAGAAATATTTCAGCATTTTGATTTAATTCTTGTGGAAAGAATAAATTTTAACTTTTTTACGACTTGTGCATTCAATCCATAACGAACCCGTACGCACGCAACAATATAAACGAATTGCCGAAGCGTATTTATTTTGTGAATCTCTTCATGATAGAGCAAATGCAAATTAAATTTTAAAAGTAATTGATAAATTTATGTCTGAGAATAATATTCCTTGGAATAAGTACATCGCCGTATGCAGTGACGGAGCTCGGGCTTTAAGAGGAAAACATTTCGGATGATTGATTTCCCAAAAGAAGAAAGTCTCACCTGAAACTAATTTACTCACTGCTCCATTCATTGTGAAGCTTTAGTAATCTCCCTTAAACAGGCTCAGATTTCGTACTAAATTTTAGAATTAATGTATTATAATTTACATTTTGTTAAATAAAATGATAGCAAATTTGTATCTAATATTTTTTATGTATGCTTATTTAATGCAAATTGCCAGCAGAATGTGCAAATGGCAAAATATACTTTTTTTAATATTTCTGTTGAGAAATTGAAAAATCATCGTTGTAAAATGTAGTGGTGGTACTAAAGTTTTTCAATTTATGTTTAGATGGTACGCGTTAGTCAAAAGGTTGAGAACCGCTGGACTAAAATGTATTTAAAGTTCGGCATAAGTTTGGTTTCCAGAAAACTTGCGTTAGAACTTTAAACACAATAGTTCTCGTATATTCGTCTCATTACAGCATGCATGTCTCTCTTTTAGAGTAAAACACGAAAAAAATAGCTCACAGAATGTAAACAAAAGCAATAAAAAGTGCAGGTTTTATGGTTTTGGTGTGGCGCCGACGATATAAATGACTTGAAAATAAGAGCCATACTTTGCTAAGTAAACATGTTCATCTGAAAGGCGAAAGCATAGAAAAGCTGTTTTCGCCTGCAATATGTATTCCGTTTAAGCACTTTTTTGCAGAGCACGTTGCTCGAAGCTTTTCTGCTGTAGAATTTTTATGGCAGATTTAAAAAATAAGAGAGCAATCTATTGTTTCTATTATGCTACAAGTAAAATACATGCTAGTTTATTATTTAAGTAAAAGGATATTGGTAGAAAACTGTTATCCATCTTAAAGTACACTTTTTTTATTATGCGAATGTGCTGGGTATTATTCGAACCTAGCTACATATCATTCCGAAAAGCGTTTTGTAATCCTTTCTAAAACAACTGCTTGGTTTTCTTTGTTTCTTTGAAATTAAAATTTCAGCTATGGTTACTCATAATTCTTTTCCAACAATGTATTACAAACTAGCTGAACTACGCGGATTTAGATGCTTCATTTTGTTTATTTTGGGGGATAGGGGCAGTTTTTTTTAAATCTTAGGCTGATAGTGAATTTGCCTCTTATTTTGGTTTAAGGTGAACTGTGCTAAAATTTCATATTTCGAACAAAAGTGTAGAACAGAGTAGAACTATCACAGCGCCATGCAACGGCTTTGGTAAGAACTAGTAATTACTATGCTATTGGTTATGCCTTCTTTCGAAAAGGAGCTATCAGAAAATCGATGTTAACTTTGGCCTATTTCTTCACTATTTCCGAAAATATTCGAGTAAAATTGGTAGAGAGAGTACTTAAATTCTGATTTAAAGGTTTTATACTGCTGTGGAAAGTTCTACACTATTCTAAAGAGTAAACGAATATGGCGCCACCTTACGGTTTTAATAACAACTGGTAGAAAGGACATAACGACGGCGAAGTGAACTAAGATGTACGACGTAATTTTAAAACCCAAATAGTGCAGAAATATTAATATTTGCTTTTTTTAAGAACCGATTCTAAATTTTTGCTTAGCGTATATGACTTCCACTGATAGTGGGAACAAAGTAACGGCGATGTGAATCTAAGATGGATAACCTGAGTGTGCGAATTACACACACACGCAAACAAACAAACAAAAGGACGCTCTCCTTCATACATATTTAATGCATTATATATTTATACATATTTACTTTATACATATTATACCTTTACACGTATTTAATTTTAAGGAATTCAGCTATTATAATTTCCCACGTACGTGATTTTAATTAGCTTGGTTTGTTAGTTGATAACTGAATAATTCTGGAAGAAAAATCATGTATCTTGCGCTTTGCTGAACGACAAAACACTGCCGCGTGAAAGCTAAAAATATTTTAACTCGGACAGTGGGAACATTTTATTTTAGATTGCTGTGTTTGTTTTATTAGATTCTAATTAAATACATTGTGTTTGGCAGTTAGAAGACTTGAGAAGTGTATAGCTTCTATTCGCTGACTTCTAAAAGGTTAGAGTAAAAGTCCAAAGAAGGGGTTAAAATCTCCTTTAATTTAAACCAATAATAAGACCAGATGGCCTCTCTCAGGGAAGGAAAGCCTCCACTTGGGATTTAACTTAAGAAAGAAAATAAGAAACTAAACTAATGCTAACTAACGAAGACTAGCTGAAGTTGTACAGAAATAACTAACAGAATTGGCCTTTAATTAAACCTGAGCGGCGAATACTAACGGACACACAGCATAACGGCCGAACGTAGTAAGATTTTGCTTAAAACTATGAAGCAGCCAGAAGGCAGAGCAAGCTCTACTAAGCTCTTCTACGGAAGTGACCGAGACTTTCTCTTAAATACTAGTTCTACCTCGTTTACATAAAACGCGATTCTGAAAACTCATTCTGGTAAGGAATTACAGGTGGCAAACATGGAAGCTGTTTAAAATTAAAAATAATTATTAGGAAATTAAAACAAACCCTACAGTTTATTCAATTCGAAAGACAAATATGTTGCAAGTACCATAATTTCTTTTATATGGCCGGGTTTTTTGATTAAATTTAACGCATTACAGAGTGGCAACACAAAGCTTTACCAGTGAGACAGTACCCTTACCGCGCTGTGTTGTAAATTTTTGCTGCGACAGATTTTTTTTTCTTTTTCGCTGGAATTAACTGTAGACACCAGTTTAATGAAATTTATAAGTAAAATTTCATATTCCTTTCCAATTTCTAAAAAAAGTTACTTTATGATGTCTGTTAAATCTGTTTCTACAATCAACCGGACGTTCACAATTAACCGGACGTTTTCGGGTGACTGGAAATCCCGATTAATCTGACAGAGATTAAAAAACAGAGTAGAGGAGTAAGCTATACAATGATTAACAAAAATGTTCTTAATAATTTATCTGTATTTTTAACCTTTTAACATAGAAAATAAAATAATATTTGGTTACGAAACTTTTATATTCGCTTTAATATTTGTTTATGAAATTTGAATCAGTAATCAAAACAGTAAAATTACAAAAAAACTGTTAGAAATGAAAAACAATAAGTAACAAATGGCTTAAGAAAGCAATATTTACCATTCCGCGTACACCTTTGTTTTTTTTATAGTTTCTCTGAACAGTTTTATTTCACATTAATAGTTTGTAATAATAATTATGTTGGTGGATTGGGGAAGTAATATTTTCATTCTTCCTCAAGAAATAAACTTAATTATTTTAGATTATTTTTATTATATACTTAATATTAATTATTTTCGGGAGCGTCTATCGTTAGTAAACGTAGAAAAAGTTACATAAATCAGAAAATTCGTTCTTAAGTATTTCTGCGAATTTTGCACTTACTGGTTACTCTTTAAAACGGAAATAATTTATTTTAATAAGTATTTTCATTTTGAAAATGTTATTTAAAAAGGTAGACCTTCTTTACAGAATTCGCTCACCTATTGTACCATAATTCTTTCCGTGAAATTCTTTACCTTACTTTAAAACATTTATGAATAAATGTATTTGTCTAAGATCAATTATCTAGGGAAATAAACGCATAGACATAATTTACACAATTTATACTCTGAGTGGCATAATCAATCAAGGAACTATTATTTTACTATTCCCATTTTAAAATTAATCACGTAAGCGTTATAAAGCTCAATGATTACATTCATTACATTACATCTGAAACGCTGTACCCTTTGTTTATAGATAATGCTACTTTTATCGTTTTATCGTTACCGCTTAAGATCATCCTTACGTCAATGCAAACTATGAATAATCAATATTATGAGAAACACTAGGATTAAGAATCTCTTTAGTTACAATTTAAGTATGTAACTCACCGAATAATTACGTATAGCCAGACTATGATTGTCAGCAACAAATTTGTTAAATTAATAGTTGTTTTCGAAATGCAATTCAGAGCTGTTCAAGAAGTCTGAGGCAGAAGGAAATAGTATGATAGTCCATTGAAAGATTATTAACTACTTGAAATAGGAAAGTAATTTTGAAAATGCAGAACTATGGTATTTCAAACTATGATGAAATGTATTATCCGGAGTGTTATCATTCATCTTTAGAATTACAACTTCTACGCAACGTGTTTTCCTAATTTTCTCTCAAACTCTTCTGCCGCGTCGATATAAATGCTAAATGAAATCACAAAGAATATGCGTAAGTACCAGTCTTATTTTATTTGGATTTATACATTGAATTTATTGTTGCATGGGAGGTTTATTAATAAGCCAGAGCGAAGGATTGATTTAAAAACTGATGTTTATAAAAATTAGCTGCTTTGTAAGGTTGAATAAATAATGGTTAAGTAATTATAAAACGAAAGATTTCAGAAAAGTACTTATTTTTACATTCAGAAAAGTATTTATCCATTTATTAATTGCTTTACATGCGAGAAGAAGAAAAAAGAATAAAATATGAATTTATTTGCAATAACGTTGCTTCAAAAAAACAAAACTCTGAACTCGAAAGCTGTACGAAGCCAATTTCTTTTCTCACTTTGGCTTAATTTGGTTTAATTAAAGAGAAATTAAACTTGAAGAACTTGCAAAGTTGTAACTTTACTTGACCCCATTTAAAGACTGAATATTTTCTGAGATAAATAATTAAATAGAGCAAAATAAAAGTCGCAAAATATAATAAAAAATATCACATCCAACACTATTATTCCATTTATATGGAATTCTTCATGGAACAAAAAAAAGTACAGTTCTATATCTCCACTTCTACTGGGGTAATTGACGAAATTCAAATTGCGTTTTTCATGTCGCGAAAGCGCGACTTAGGATATACATTAGATTTATATATAGCATTACTCTAATATAGGTATTTTGACATAAAATCAGACTTTTTCCGAAATGACATGCCAATTTTTTTCCATTTTCGATTCTCAAATTCTGCCTAAATATTAAATTTGTGAAATTTGGTGAGAAATTTACAGAGAAATTCAAAAACTGAGCTTGGCGCATTTCTTTTCAGTTTGCGTCAAGAATAATTCACTTGGCGAACTCCTTAATATGGTAACCTATTTTCCTTTCTCTTTTTACATTGTGCTTGAACGGAAAAAAAGTCACATTGTTTCTATTTTCAAATAATTTTAACAAAATGCCTAAACCATACTTGATGTTATTATCGCTTTCAACAAATATGCCAAATTTCGAAACGCGCCAGTACACGTATATCTTCGGAAATTTTGAATAAAAAACTCTAATTTTTTTGAAGGTTAGCTTAGAAGTACTACATCTACTTTGAGATGATGGTAAAAATTTTATAGATTATAATTCAAAATATTTTTTGAAAACTTTATAAAAGTTATTTAAAAATACAAATTTAAAAAATAAATCATAAAAAATGGGCGAATTTTATTTGGAATGCACCTAAATTTCGAAATGTGAAGTTTAATAATAAAAAAGAGAGATTAATAAATATATAGCAAATTCAATTAACATTGAGGAGCTAAAATTTTGACAGTTAATGTTTTAAAAACTATTCGTGCGATTTTTACAAACCTTGCAGTTTGGCATAATGTGAGTCGCAGAATCGAAATATAGAAAAAACGGGTGGCATGTCATTTCAGAAAAAGTCCGATTTTGTATCAAAATACCTATATTAGAACAATACTATATATAAATCTAATGCATATCCTAAGTCGCGCTTTAGAGACAGGAAAAACGCAAATTGAATTTCGTCAATCGGCCCAGTAGAACGGGAGATATAGAATTGCCCCATTTTTTTTCGCAGAGTACAAATGCTTGAAACAATTAAGATCAAGGACATAAACATGGCACATCAGAGCTTATTAAAAACGAGACAACATCTTATAAAGGACGGACCCAGAGCAAAGCTGGAATGCCTGGACGATGGTGACAGCAAAAGATCGCGGTTGAACGAATCCTGAAAGACTGTAAAGATGACTCAGATCGGATCCGTCATATTTGTGCATGAGGTACGCAAGCTGAGAAATGTTACATCATTAAGGTACGTTCACATTCAATGCACAATGAACACAACATATTTAAATGATTCCTGCAGTTTCAACCTTACTGAGTTAACTTGTTCACACTTGACTGAACTACCGATTGATTGCAACTTCTATTAGTTTCATATGCCAAAATGCCATGCTTATCGAGAATCATGCCATTCTACGCCCTCGGGTGACAGTACCTTTTAGTACCCTTATTTTCTAAATTACAAGTAAAAGGCCACAGGCTTATCTAAATCTAGAGGAAAGGACTTTTAGAAGTCAATGCCTCCTGCAAGAAAAAACGGTTCGATTCGATTCGATGAACTACCGATAGTTGATATTAAGTGAAAATCGCGCACTTTTCTTATTTGCGTGTCATTTCAGATGGTTTCTAGCTCTGAAATTTGATGTATTATAGGACAGTTAACTGTTATAGAATATTATCAAATTATAAAATATTTAATAAACATAGCAAAATATGGTTATGTTTGATTACCAATACTTGTATTTCTTATAATTTAGAAGTTTTCTTAAAACCATTTCCGTATAATATGATTTAATAAAGATTGAAATCATAGTAGAGTATGTTAAGGGAAAGAAACAGCGTCACTGAAAAAGATCTGGTAAAAATGTAAAAGCGGGTAGAAGAGAGTGAAATAAGTAGATTTGTAATAACAGAAAATAACCTGTTGGAGAAGATGCGCGGCGGTACTGAGCAATATATGGAAACACTCTGCTAGCATAAATCATTATTCCTCGCACGAATTTGAATGGTATGCATCAATACAGGAATGCGGAGTTCATACGGATGCATTTTATATACAAAGCTGCTAATGGAAACGGAGCAGCTTCTCATAGGAGGTGCTCGAAAAACGCTTATTCGAGCTCCTTCGAGCAGCTGCTCCGTTTTTAACTTCCCCCATCCTTAAAATGCTTGTTGGTAAGCGCAGTATTCGTGAAGCGATGTATGCCGCTCGAAATTTGCATGCGAAATGACGATTTATGTCTGCAGAATGCTTTTATCTGCCTCTAAATAGTGCCCTCTTTTACCTCAACGAGAAATTTCTGCACGAGCAGTCCGTTACAAAATCTACTTACCTGCTACCTACCTTTACATTTTGCTAGATATATTCGAATCACCCTGCATTCATTACTTTGGTTATGATTTACTTAACTCTAAATGCTTTGTATCACGGTAAGTTTTATTATATTTATAAATATGCTATTGAATAATTTTATGACTGCACCAAATTTCTATTCAGATAAGCAATATCAGTTGTTCAGCTGGTCTACATTTTTGGAAGATGGACACAATATTAATAATAATGGAATAAAAAAAAACAAAAAGAAGTTTTCCTAAAATAAACTTTCAAAAATAAAATAAATAAATAGATAAATAAAAAATTCTGAATGGTTTCAGATTTTTAAATTACGTCCAAAGGGGCGTCTTTTTAACGTTTTGTTTCTTACCTTTATTTATTAAATATCATGTTCTTCTCACTTAAACCATAAAATTCAGTTCAACAGCAACATCACAAAATAATTTTAAAATGAGCATATCTTGAGAATTTCCGATACACAGTTCCGCGTGCTCGAGATAAAATTTTTTTTTTCCTGTAGAGTGTTGCCATTGCTCGCTTTTAAATAGTTGAGTTTGTTCATCAAAAATTCGTCAAAGTTTTACAAAATATGAGATAGATATTAAATCAAATTCCAAATTCCTAATTTGGGCTTCCAGATGCGCATATTAGGGTGGAAACGTACGTTGTTCAAAATTGGATGGCTCTAGGGAGCCATTATTTTATAACATTTGGAGAAATATACATATAATTAGGCAGATTATTCATTACTTAATTTCTTTAAATATAATACAGGCCGATAACATTTGGTGGCAACAATTTGAACAGTAAATCGGAAATTTATACTTTATCAACGCAAAATCGCAAAATGAAAAAGATAGTCCTTCACGAACAAAGCCTCTTTGGACTAATAATAGAAATGCTTTCTACATGACGCCACCTATATGTATGCTTGTTCAAATATTTACGAGATTAATGCCCCAAAACATACTGCATTCTAAGAGGCTATTGCATTGTCTGCCGGTAACAGCGAATATTTTCAGTATCACTGTGGTATCTTCTAACTATGATGTAATAGTTAGTGTATAGCTAGAAGTTGTGATTTACGACGGAGCTTGCACTGGCCGTTCATCTCTGAAAATGAGTCGGTCCTTCTGCTGATAGGAAGCAACTGTCCAGGGAAGTGACTGTTTGATTTTTCTTTTCTTTTTTTAAAAATTTATATGACCTTTTTTGTTTTTAAAATTTCAGAAGTAACTGCAAAAGTAATTATAAAATCTTTTTTAAATGTCGTACAGTGTATTTTGTTTATTTTACAGCATATTAAAGTAATTTTAATGTTAAGTATAATCATGATTAGTTGTGAGAAATAGTAAGATGTATTATTTTTATTAGTTACAGAAAATATTAGATGTTGTATGGTAGTAGTGTGGAAAATATTTTTGATTACTGTGCAGTATTTAGTGTATACCGAGTGACAGATAATAAGAATTAATTAAAATTTAATCAGGCATTCTCAACATCATGTTAAGAATTAATATCTAATTTTATATTCTATAATAAACAACATAATTTATACTCTATAATTATATAATATTTTTTCTGCGTATTAGAATTACCAGGAAATAGCAATCTGAAGAAACTTTTTAATGTTTCCCTTTTCTTCATAAGTTCCTTGTATATTAAATTGAACTACATGCATCTTCATGAATTCTTTAAGGCATTAAAATTCCGCTAGTCTTTCTTTCATATGTACTGAATATTCTGTTTGTATATTCAGAGCCTAGTAGCTTATGTAAATATTTATTTCTCATATAAAAAGTGCAAATATTTAATTGGTTCTTAGCATAGAAAGAAATTTTTTCTTAAAGTTAAAAACAATGAAAGGAAACATTGTTAAATTAATATTGTCTTGGGTCCAATATAAGACCCTTCAGGTCTTTGCCTTTTGAATGCATTTTGCAAGAAAGTAAAAATGATTGCTTTTACAGCAGCTTTAAATATAGGAGCTTGAAAGCTGGAAATTGCTTTAAAAATTAACGAATATTCTAAATGTCACAGCTTAGGCCAAAATAAATGAATACATTTTCTTATAATGCGAAGCTTATGGATAAATTGTAAATTATTCTTAAGTTCGTATTATCTTGTCCTAAATGGTGGTTAATGTTGCTGATTGTCGTACTAAAGAAATTTGAAAAACGGAGAAGGCACGAACGTTTGCAAGCATATAGTGTTTATGGGGCAAGGGGGCACTCAAAATACACGGTGAACCAAAATCCTCTCGAGAGGTTATTGGTAGTGGAAAAGGGATAGGAGACTTTCGGGTCGCCCTCTGGAATGCTGTTTCTTGGAATTTCATTTGGGGCGGAATCTTACCAGCTAGCAATGCCCAGCGATACCCTAATGTGCCAAAATTGATTTACAGCTGCCAGCCTTGCTTCAGACTGTATCTGTTATTTATTTATGTTATTTTAATGCATGATGTTATATATTTCTGAAAATATTTAATCCGTTTGATTTCCTTGTCGTTTTTGTGCATTGTTGTAATACTGTGTATTGTTTATTTACTTATTTGTATTTTTTTAAAATTTAAGATAACAATTTCATGCTTTATTTATGTATAACTAAATTTGTGATCAAATGATTTGTATATAAGAGCTTACTTTTCTTTATCTTCCTCTTTACCGTCCTGTGATTCGAAATCCAGTAAAATTAAAATTGCGAAAATAACAAAAGTAAACCTTAGGTAAGGGCAAAAGACATTATACGAAACTTTTTGCTGCAATTTGGAGATATTTGGCTATTTTTCGCCAATATGGCGAACTTCTGGAAGGTTCGGGAGCGAATTTCCCTGAAGCTTCTAGAAGGTCTAGCAGCACAACGACACTGACAACCAGCAATCAGTAATTTTTTTAGTCTTTTCTGACAGACTGCGATTCAAAGAGAGATAGCTGAACTGCATTATACAGTACAAAGTCCGAGATCCGGACGTCCAATATCAGAAATGATCTAAAATCCGAACCTCAAAACTGCCAACAACCCTTTTTTTTCTTTCTTTCTTTAAATGGTTTAGGCATGCCCATTTGATTTTTTTCTCCCGTGGATAAAACATGTGGGCAGTTCCGATTCTTAATTTCGATATAATTCGGTACTAAATAAATGCCTCGTTATTGAAGAAACAATAATTTCGCATAAATTTGTGCGATCAATAATTTGGTTCCGTATCTGCTTGGCATAATCTCAAACCGAAACATTTTGCATAGAAATATCGTTGATTTTACACTTACTAGTATTTTACATCTCTGACGCCAAACTGGCGAATCATTATTTATTATATTTTGCTTTCCTCACCGCACGTTTATTAACTCATGACAACTTGAGTAATGACTCATGCAGCGATGCCCGAACAATTTTTATATATAATTGTAAGAAGAAGTATGATAACCTCTCATGTTGACATTATCACCCTTGGCAATGATTACAGATCTTAGTTAAATTCACTAAGAAATATAATGAGTAAAAATTTTAAACAAATTTCTTTCCATATGCTAAAAATAGATTTTGTTAATGATTCTCATAGGTCAAAAGATTACCTTTAGTGCTATTTGGATTAAAAATAAATGATTTGTTTTTCACATAAACCCAGAACCGGCATCAAAGCTCGTATGGCCGCACAGGGCAGGAGAATTTTGG
>KK115174.1:375718-388206 GCA_000611955.2 Stegodyphus mimosarum
AGAGTTTTTGAATTTAGAGAAGAACCGAGCAACAAAATTAAAGGATGAAAGTAATTTAAGAATTTAAGGAAAGCATTAGGAGCCAAAATCTAGGGACGACAAAAATTTAGAACCTTTTAGGGAGGCGCTTGGTAGTAGAATTTAGAACCCGCAGAGACTGCATCAAACGGTAAGATATCTAACGCTGGCTCTCGATAAGCTCTAATTATATGTGGGAATTTATTTATTCAGGATTCAGATAAGCATGTGCAAGAAATAGTTGTAAGTATAATAAATAGCTAAACTAATACAATCAGGCTTAATTGTCCCAGTGCGCGATAGAAGCAAGATAAAATCTAGTGGAGAACTTGTCTTTCGTCTCCAATCATGCTATAATAGCCAATAATGTATTGCGGACACGATGAAGCTAGGCTAAAATTATACTTTACTGAGGAATTTCAGCCAGTCTAGCAGATTGAGCTGTTCCTTAACTTTCTGATTTCATTCAGCTTAATTATTTTTACAGGCTGTTTTTATTACAGCAATTTGACGAAAACTGAAGTTTCTGCTTTCGACCCTGTCGAAAAGAGTTTCTAAATTCTGGTGCTGCAACAAGATCTACAAAGCGAAAGTACGTTTCGATTTCCATTAAACAAAAAGTGGAATTGCTGCAAAAAATGGATAAAGGTATATAACCGTCTCAAAATTATTCGAGGAGTATGGCATTGGAAAGTCAACTGTATATGACATAAGACAACAGAAAAAGAAACTTTTTGAATTTTTTGTGGATTCCCGCACCCCGCTCGCAACGAATAACGGAAAAATTTTTCGTTATGCTAAAAGTGAAGATCACGAGAAAGCGATAATTGAATGGATCAGACAGCGTCGCAGCGAGGGAGTGCCATTTATGGGTCAAATACTAATGGCGCAGGCTAAAATATTGAACTAAGAAATGAACTTAAAAATTGAATGCACATATTCGACAGGTTGGTTAATCAAATTTATAAATCGCCATGTTATAAGGCAATTAAGAATTTCAGGTAAAATAGCTTCAGCTGATGCTGAAGCTGCTGAACTATTTGCGGATGAATTCACTCAACTTATTAATAGCTAAAAGTTATCTCCAGAACAAATTTACAACGATGATGAAACTGGTCTTTTTTGGCAATATGTACCGCAATATACCTTGGCAGCCTTTGTAGAAAAGGCTCCAACTAGTGTCAAAGATTCCAAAGCGAGACCAGTAATTTTATCATGCGCAAATACGGCAGGAACGCACAAGTATAAACCTTTCGTAATCGGAAAAAATACATGACCTCGGAGCATTTAAAGGGGTAAAAGGTTCCCCTTTATATATCATGCAAATGAAAAAACGGGGATGACACAAGTGTTAATTAATGATTGGTTTGAAAATCATTTCATACCCGAGGCTCGGCAGAATTCGTTTGGTTTACCTGATAACTCAAAAATTATCCTAATCGTAGACAACTGTTCGGCTCATACTTAAAGTTTTAGCCAAAGATAAAATATCCGTATTATTCTTTCCTCCAAATTGTATGTCAATCATTCAGCCTATGGATGTCAGAGTAGGACACAGGCTGAAATTCAAATATAAAGTAGAATTTTTAAAATCCGCGTTAAATTTCTTGAATAACGGCAAGAATATTTAAGATGTTTTTAAATATTTTACCGTAAAATCTACTTGTTTAGCATAGCACCTCTCCACATGGGAGGATGTGTCTCCAGATACCGTAAAAAATGCTAGGCATAATTTATGGCCACCTGGTATATTTCATGGTGAGGTTGATGAATTTGATAGCCGCGAATGTGAAGGTTTTCGGATATCGCAAACCAAAGGCGAAATTTCCCAATGAATGGATTTTTTAAATAAATGTGGAGAAGCGCTAATAAATGAAGATTATATAACAGAAGTTTTATGACAATGGCTCAATTATCAAACAGTTAACGAATAACAAAATCTGTAGTATGGCTCTAGATCCAGAAAATACCGCTACCGATAGGGAAGAAAGTTACAGAGAGGTTATATAGAACGAAAAATTTTTCGATTGACAAGTTAGTCGGAATTCTCGACAGAACAACCACAGGACTTTGCTGTAGAACTTTGTAACTGAACAAGAAATTATGTCTGTCTGTAGAACTGAAGAGAAGGTATTAACACAAAAAACGAAGCAACTTAAACAATTTACATTCAAGGAAATGTTTAATACCGTAAACAAATAAATGTTAAGTTTTTTTCGTAAATTTTGATACCCTTTAGATCCTAAATGCTTCATTATTTCATAAATCACAATTTATCTTCTATTTTATAATTTCTACATGCTATCTTAGGAGCTTTAAAATGATGATCTAATATCCGGAAAAATCCCAAATTCGGAATCGCCGAAGTCCCGATGAGTCCGGATCTCGGACTTTGTACTGTATAATTTAATCTGTCGGTGATTTATAATATTTCTCGCGTCTTAATTAGGACATGTGTTCTTCTTGAGTTGTTTACAGCTATTAAATTTTGCTCTGTATTATTATTTTCCATTACATTGTCAATTTATCCGCTCTGATCTGGAGTGATTCTTTAAAGAAACATCCGCAAACCCATAGCTGTGTACAATGTTTACAATTTTTGACAAAAGAGGTCTGTGTAATTTACAGGAAAAAAATAACCATCGTCCGATATATATTACTGGAAAATACGTTATTTTAAACATTCGTTTTTCATAATATTTCAAAGTATATTTACCACTCGAAAACTGTCTGCAAATGATTACACTGACAGCCAACAAATCTGCTACCATAATAAAAGACTATAATGCTATGAATAAAAATAACAATGTACAATAATTATCACTTGTAGTAGGACAGCTTAATGACTACAAGTATGTTATTTACGTTAGGCGATTTATTAACCCTCTAACCGGCAAGGCCGTATATATACGGCCTAGAATATTTTTGTGATATCTGCAAGAACGTATATATACGTGCATATTAAAATATGTGAAAAAATTAAGGCAATATATTAAAAGAACATAAATCCAGGTATAAAATGCCAGGAGAATTTTTACATTAAATCAAGAAAATAAATTTTTCTGGTAGTAGTTTTGGGAAATTTGTGCTTTCTTAGCGAAAACCCTGGCCGGTCAGAGGGTTTTAGTGAGTACTTATAAGTACATTCATGAGTTTTACATTTGTGATACAAAGGTAACGATACAACTGATGATCTACTTCAAACTAAGTCAAATTTCTGAAGCAAAGGTAATTAGACAATTACTTCTGCATAAACCTCCATCAAAAATCATTTGAATAAACACTGGAAGAAAATTAACCCAGTACTCACAGGTTAGGTTTATACATTTTTACTCGTAAGTACACTCGTTGTCACATGAGTGTACTTTTGCGATTTGTCGTTCATTCGTCTTAAACACATAATAGTAAAATCTGTTGAATGTTAAAATGAAATAATTTTTAAAACATCAAAACTTTTGATACTTTTACATTACTATTCGAATTTTTGCGAACATTTGAAAGCAAATTATATGTCAAAATTTGCTCCAGAACTAAAATTATGATAAAAATTAATTCTAAGATTTTGCCATTTTTAAAGGGCCACACGACTTGTTAAGACTTTCATTTTAGCCAATTCTGCGTGTTAAATCTTCTGAACTATGCATCAAATACTTCTGCATACAGTTTTACACAAATACGTACTTACAGACTTGAATATCTGTTTATACATTTACTAATTTTACGAAAGTAATGTGATTTCAAGATAATTTTTTGAAGTTTTCATAAAATAGTATGAATTTTCTCTTTGTGTTTATGATTTCTCTGAACTCGCTGATTAGAATTAAATCTTCATGGTAAAAACACAGGATCTGTATAAACTACTTAAATATTGTGCTTCAAATATACAAATATTTAGAACTATAATTATTAAATTTGAAAGCGTATGGAAATTCTGATGTATTATGTATTTAACACAGTTTAAATATGTAATTTTGTGTACTTTCAAATTTTAGTTATTTATTATACATGCATTTAAATATATTTTTTTATTTCTTTATTCATATTAAGAAAATAATCTACATCCGTAGTATTTGAAGATAATTCGTGTATCTTACAGTTAAAAATTTCCCGAAACTGTATTTTTTTTCCTTCCGCACACAGGATTTCTCTGCAACTGTTGATCAGAATATCAAGGTCGACTTCGGTTTTATATAATTAGGGCAAGGCCTCAAGGGCTATCTTCGGGGGCTATCGGAAGGGGAGGGATGCCTTTATGGAGGACTTTCTAAGGTAAGCTGGCTTATATACACGTTACACATGGGGAAAACACGAAAACGTTCATGCAGCCAGCCCGTTCACGGAATTCGAACCTCGGGCCGAACTACCAGTATTTAGCGACTTTACCGCTCGGCCGCTGGTGGACCAGAATTTCAAGAAATTTTGCCTATATGTGTAAATCCTAAGTGGGCATTAAATAACCAATTGTTATTGTCCTGCATCTATTAGTAACTGTTACTGTGTTATATAGCCAACTATTATTCTTATAAAGCTTAAGCGATTATTAATAATCAACTATTTTCCCCATGTGTAACGTGGATACGAGCCCGTTTCCCTTAACAAGACCTCCACGGGTCATCCCTGCCTTTCCATATAGTGCCTGAGGGCTCAGCAGAAGTTAAAAAAAAGACTGAACTCTGTTGAAGGCTAATGTTATGCTGGAAATTTAAAAGTTTTTATTATTCTAGGAAAGCAGAAGTAAGGAATCTTATGAGGTTGCTTTTCTACAATTAATTCTTCTTTTAGGGTGTAAGGAATTATTTAGCTTTAAACTAACCAGTTTTTGTTCAGTAACTTATTTTTTCTATCTCCCCTCATTTTCATTTCTTGCCAGAATGATATTTCAATTTCGCGCGTAATGCAAAGTACGGTAGAATGAGTCTGAGTCTTAAGCCGGTGTCTGAGTTACTTCAGACAGAGAGTGTTCTGCTGTTCGGCCACGTTGTTTCTCTGATTTAAGATTACTGTTTTACGAACGTGCATATTATTGACGGTTTGTGTACATCGGTGGTAGGGCTGAGAGTCAAGTCGCATTAATGGACTCTGTTCAGCTACGACTGAACTTAGTTTTAATTTTATATTTATATTTTGAGTTGCAGCTAAAAGTATTAGCTAAATTTGTAAGCACCAGGAATAAAAAAAGGGCATCTGTAAGTCCTTTTTTGAGTCGAATAAAAGGATTTTTTCACTCTTCCTGCGCCTTGTCATGGATACAGTTTGAATTGTGCGAATAGTCCCTTCACATTTCAAGTAAAAATCTAGCGGCAAGTAAAGTTAATTTAGCTAGAATATTAGAGGGGAAGGAAAAGTTTTGATCTTTATCAATACCTTATCAATACTTTATACTTATTGTAATATATTATCAATACTTTTATCTGGGAAAAGGTAAAGATTGAGTAGTATTGATATTGAATTGACACTTTTTCCAGATACTTTTTGTGGATAATACCATCGCACTCACACCAGATACAAAGCATGATTTTTTGTTAGTCAAATTGCGCTTTACAACGTTGCCGATGTGCTGAGACCAACCCCCTTTTCTGCTTGTGTTGTTACAGTAAATCCACTTTTCATCACAAGCGACGATCGGCTATTAGAGCAGATTAGTGCAGGCCCGAACCTTCTGTCCTTATCTGCTCGAATCAGCCCATGTGGCACCCAGCGATTTAATACGTCAGGTTTATGCGGTGCATAGCGCGGCTAATGGGCATGGCATTAACGTCTGACTCCTTAGCAAGGTTTCGAATGGTTGCATACTGATCGTCTTCCAGAAGTTCTCGCATGTGGGCCTTATCAAATTCAGTAGGCCGGCCAGAGCACTCCACTTCCTGAATGCCATAGTTGTACAAACATCAGGTATTTTTTGAAAGCAGGAGATGGGAAAAATGAGCAGTGCCCTCGCCTGACTCGAACCTCGGATCTCTCGAATACACGCCGAGTGTGCTGATTATTACATTCCGAAATCATGCTAAGAAGGCAGGAAAAATACTTATACAGTCCTTGTTTTTGAACTTTCGGTACCAAACCTTCGCAGTGCCATATGATACAGCATTATTACCTAAAGCTGTATACATGATTTGGTGGCATTCTGTTGCTGACGTTTTGCAACAGAACTGGAAGTAAATGATGGTTCTAATCTGGTAGCGTGATAGTTCCATTTCAGACACCTTAATGATAATGATATTTTTTTACCAATTTCCCAACACAGTGTTCTAAAGCAAGTCTCTTTCTTTCAAATCCTTATGCCTCGTCGACGAAAGAGAGCGAGATTTGAACAACTTACAGAGTTTGAACGAGGGAGAATCATCGGCCTTCGTGAAGCTGGATTGTCGTATCGTGCAGTAGCCTCTCGTGTGCAGCGTAACAGCAGCACAGTGATGCGCGTTTGGAAGCAGTGGACGGACGAGTGTCGGACAACTCGGAAATCCGGGAGTGGACCCCGAAATGTGACGTCAGCTCGCGATGATAGACACCTGGTCCGCATGGCGCGGACGGACCGTACAGCTTCCTCTAGACAATTGGCAGCACTGTGGTCAATAGCTACAGGTGTTTCATTGTGTGCTTCATCAATTCGTAGACGTCTGCTGCAGTGTGGACTGCGCGCACGGACTCCTTTATACAGGATCCCCCTAACGCACGACCATCGCCGCCTGCGGCTACAATGGGCCAATCAGCATAGAGACTGGCGTGCTGATTGGCAGCATGTCGTGTTTTCTGACGAATCCCGCTTTAATTTGTGGTACCATGATGGCCGCATTCGTGTCAGACGCTATGCCGGTGAACGCCACCTTCCGGAGTGCATTATCGAACGCCACAGTGGACGAACACCCGGAGTTATGGTCTGGGGCGCCATAGCATATCATAGACGATCTCAATTGCTACGAATTGTGGGCAATCTGAACAGCAACCGGTATATCCGTGAAGTTCTACAGCCCGAAGCTGTTCCCTTCCTTCAAAGCTTGCCAGGCGCTGTATTTCAACAGGACAATGCCCGCCCTCATACTGCTCGGATTGTTAAATCCTTCTTTGCAGCGCAGCAGGTACAGCTTCTTCCTTGGCCTGCGTGTTCCCCGGATATGTCGCCAATTGAACATGTGTGGGATGTCATTGGTCGGCGTCTTGCTCGTGATCCTCGTCCTGTTGCGTCTGCAGACGAACTTTGGGTACGCGTACAAACGATATGGAATGCTCTTCCTCAGTCAGACATTCAAACTTTGTTTGACTCCATGCCACGTCGTGTAGCAGCACTTATTGCGGCGCGTGGTGGCCACACAAAATACTGATTCTGATCTCTTGTTCTTGTTTGTTTGCTTTGAACATTTAATCATTTATTTGTACCACTACCACTCAACTGTGTATTAAATTGCATTCAATTATGACCATTCCTTCTTGGTGTTGCAATTTTCATAAACCTGAGTGTAAAATATTTGCTTTAAACTCTAGTGCCTTAACATCATAAATTTATTTTAAAACTAAGAAAAAAATTAACTTGTGGGAAGAATAGCAGTGGAAAATAATTTCGTTTTTCGTAAATATTTAAAAGTACTATTTTTTTCAAATTTGGAGACGATATTGTTAGCATTATTAAAAATACACCCCAAATGTTTTTATGAAAATCCTATCTGTTTAAAGAAGTGTCAGATTGAATATTTAAAGAACAAACATTGCTCAGTTTTGCGTTTTTCGTCTTATCTTTGTAAGGTTTATTTAAGTTAATTAACGACTTATTACCTGTTCCGAATCTGTACTGTCATTCCTCTCTTTCCGTTTTTCTGCCAGAATGCAAATTAGCTCCAGTATATTTAAGTGAGGGTTTGAGACTATTTTAGTTAGAGCGTGTTCCGCCTGCTGAAGACCACGTTACTAGTTATTCTTCTAAGTTAAGCATTCCTGTCTACGGCGTTGCTTTGTTCTTGTCAATAGTGCTCTCCCGTCGGTGTAGGCTTAAGAGCCAACTTCCGCGTTTCAAATACCTCTGCGTAGTCTTTGACTAATAACTACTTAGTTTTAGTTTTAATTTAATATTCTACTTTAAGTTCAGGCCATAAATGCTGGCTGATTTTTAAACATCAGGTGTGCCTTCTGTTCAGCCTACTTAGTTTTAAACAAAAGGGTCTTTTACACCCCTTTTTTTTGTTTTGTTTCATATTAGATATGACAATATCTTATACATCAGTTGGATGATTTGCCACAACTTACATTTAGTTACAGGCACTATCGCTACATGTTTCTATAACAAAAAAAAAATAATAATTGACTAAAAATCGGAAGAAATTTAATTTTGCAACTAATGATACATTTTAAAAATGTTAGTATGCATTATTTAGAATGCTATCTAACTCGTGGGGGGGAATAAGTTCTTTGTTATGGTTTTCTAAACGGAAAATAAGAATGAATACTATTGTTTTTGGCGCTCTCCCAGTTTTCCATGGCTTCTGTGTTTTTAAACTCTACAATCTCTATTATGAGGTACTAACATGGGTATTAGTTAAAAATAAAACTCTTATCTCTTGTGAATCCTTACAATATGGGAGGGCTTTAAACACACTTCAATTAAAAGGCTTCCAGAAGTATGGTTCAAGATCTAGAATTAGTACATAATTGCAGGAGATGTACTTTGAAAGACATATGGACTAGATTTCGTTCAGGCAATTGTTTCAGAATTCGTTTGATCTCGTCCGATTTGTTTTTCATCAGTCTACTGCATTATTTTTAAAAAAGCTCATTTCGAGTTTAGCGTAAATACCGAACCGCAATAATTTGTTAAACATTAAATAGATTGCTTTCAAAATTAATTTTGAAACATTATATAAAGAAATTTCGCAGCGTCTGTCAATCATATATACTTCTAAGTCTAGACGCATGACAATTAGCCTATTAATGAAGACAGTTTTCGTTCCAATTATTTTTCTGCTCATGCATATTTATCCATGCATAAAGTATTTAATAAAGATCTAAAGCATAAACTTGCTTTTTCATATCATCATGGAATGGGAAAAGAAAAACGTAGTGACTGTATTCGAGGAAAACCACAGTCACTCATCGTTTCACCCTTCGTCACCATATGCAGCTAATTGAACATTTTTTTACTGGGAATAAGTTTGATAACTCAAATACCAACAAATACAAATGACCAAAAGTTTCTTCGCTTAATTTGCACGTCACCCATGCCCACGAAAACGGAGAAAGTCTCACTTTTAGTAAGTGCAGTTTTCAGTGATTGAAATAGTAACATTATTTAAGCACATAAAATGTAAATCAAACAATGCTTAGAAAAATAAAAGAGATCATTGTTTAGAACTTTAATTTCATCAAAACCATTAATTTGAATGAATCATATTAAAGAATACCTCAAAATGTATGGATCTATTATTAATATAACACCCCATATAAGAAAGAGCAGATTCGTCGTTAGATATTACTGAACACTATTCATTACTAGTATTTCATAAACACAGCGCATAGTTAATATTTTGTAAAGAGTCTTAAGATAATTTCAGACAGTATTATGCACTATGTTGTCCTATATTACAGGGTGATACAAAAGTCGTGCACATCAAACGTTCAAAAACTGTGGAAGTTCTAAATTTGACATTAATGGTGAATACTTTAATGAATCAAAGTAACTAAAATTATTATACTCTATTAGGGTTTCATTAATTTAAATAATGTAGAGTTTAATACATTACAATATATACATTTTATAACTATTAAACTAATGTTCGTACATGAATATGAGAATCATGGTCTGTAATATTCGGTAAATATGTAGTCAGTAAATCTTACTGGTAAAGAAGTTATGAATGTAGGCGTGTTGCTTTTTGTTTACTTCGTGTGCTAATTAATTATTTTTTTTCAATAAAAACGTATTCTCTTTTAGTATAGCAAAACAAAAAACATCATATGTGCTTAGATTTAAGACATACATAGTTAAAAGTAAATTTTATGTGCTTTATTTTAATTGAGATAGAAAAAGTTTATATGTTTAAGCAAATAAAAATTAACTTGTATTTTCATTTAGAGAAATAAAAATATTTTGCATTTTTGAATGCGTAATAAATGTTTAAATTCAGTGTGATTAAAGCCAGTTCCCGAAATAGCATTAAGATAAGTATCAGTTCGCCTTTTTTTAAGGAAAATACATTATTCCTAGCTTTGGAACATGCTGATGGGCAGCAATTCCATTCAACCTGAATGTTTAGAATTTTACTGCATTTGGGGAACACTATTACACATGACTAAAATGAAACTAACATAACAAAAAATGCAAAACTGAATCAACTTAGCAAATATTTTATTACTAAATAAAGAATTCTGTTCTTTCCCGCCATACAGCGAATCTGTACATATATTTATCACTTATCATAATGCTAACTGATTTTTATATTTTCTTATGTTTCGAGCTTAAATACCATAAAACTTACGTAGTGCCTTCATTGAGTGAAAACATTACTATCTTTATGCAAATTTACGATTTGGATCACTTAAATGAAACTATTCGTATTTGTGTCTATTAAAACACTATTTGCCTTCAAGAATTTATTCCAAGCTTCCATTTTTTAAGATTTCTTAGGAAAGAAATAAATATTCCATTCATAAGTAGTCCTCAAACTATTTCTTAGAACTCAGCTCAGAAAGAAATTCGCATAACTGAATGGAAATAATGAAATGAAGATCTTTTGTCTCCTTTAGCTCTACTTTAAGATATTCTAAAAAGCTTAGTAAGTTCTTTTATCTAATATCCTTTCATATACTTGTATTTTAAATACATTCTGTCGCATCAATATAAGTTCCTGAATTTAATAAGAGAAGATTTTTAAAAGACAAAATTTATAAAGCAAAATTATTAGCAGTTTCTTAAATATTTCTCAAGAAAATATATTTCATAATAGAAAATATTTACTTACAATCTTCATCTGTGTAAAAAAGAAGAAGAATAAAGGACAGAAGCAGAGAATTCATAGATTGAAAATCGGGGACATTATTACATATTTCACGAGAAACTAATTCTCATTTTCCTTTAAATGAGATACATTTAATGTTATATATCTCATTGAGAGCTATATTTAAAATAGTGCTAAGTCCTTAAGTCCATTTGAAAATACACGTAAAACGTCTCAGAATTGTTGTTGTGATTTATCTAATTTGTCTGATAGTAACATCAGACCAATTCAAAGAATTTATCATGGCAAGCAGCGCAAGGGTTTACTCCTGTCTTTGGTATCTTAAGGTCACATTACGAATTTTCCCAGCTGTGTCACAGTTTTGAAGTATTTCTCGTTTACTCCACTGATAGGTCAGCGTACCAACTTCTGAGTATATTGATAAAATGATTCACCAGCTGTAGATTCTCCTAAATACAAAACCTCAGATAAAAGCCAAATGGCAGATCAATCAGACCTAAGAGTTGCTTATGAATATCTCCAATAACTAATATTTCTTAAGTTACATTGTATATCTGCAACAGTGTTATGTTGTATGTGTACTGCTTACAAAATGAATCTTGGACATAACATGGGGACGAACCATAATCCTTTTGTTGTAGCTAGTATACTCCAAGTTACATAGGATCTCGCCCTCGGCTTTACAGTTCTCGCTACAGCCACTTACCACCATCAGAAGAGTAGTTTGTAAAGAGTTTAAGTTTAACTAACGTTTATTTTATTTTAAAACTTTGCTATCCTCTCTTATTTTCCATTTCCGGCCAGAATAAGCGCGAAAAAGAATTGTTTATGTAAAGGAGGTTGCAAACTGTATACGTATTTAAGACATGATTTTTAGCCAAAAGAGAGAGAGAGAGCGACTTCTCGCTGTTTTACCACAGGCGTGCTTTTCATGTCTGCCTTTAAGGCCAGAATGTAGGTCTCGCTGATATCTGAAGATGTATTGTAGTTTTAGCATTCTGCTCACTACTCTTCGCGTTACTACTCTCTGTAAGGCATCTAAGTTTAGTTCTTATTTGGTTAAGATAGTTATTTCTTATTTTCTACTCTATAGACCATAAGTGCTGGTCTATGTATTCTGAAGTGCGGGAACGGCTTCTATCTGGTCTATGTATTCTGAAGTGCGGGAAAGAATGTATTCTGAAGTGCGGGAAAGTGCGGGCTTTATTATATAAATATGCAACTATACTCGATATGGCCTAAACTATGCTGTGAGAAATAAAGGGCAAATTTAATCCTTCTTATCTTTGCTGTATTTTCTACACACACACGAACATAGCTTTGGGTAAGCTCCCTGTTCCTACTCAGGAGTCCAATTATATTTCAAAGGCAGCTAGAAGGAACAGTAGTCCTGACAAGTTTTCTCCAGTATTCCGAATTAGTGCGATTCTTGATTGTTCTTGGAGTCTATCATGTACAATAATATTCGTTATGTGAAAGAATAATTAGTCTGCAATACCTTATACTCAAGCCAAAGATAAGACAACAAGC
>KK115174.1:388235-438592 GCA_000611955.2 Stegodyphus mimosarum
GATAAACAGAAAGAAGAACAGCTGTTAATACGTTTATAAAAATACTCAAAAATAATGACTGCTGATTCAGCGATATGTAATAACAAGCATAATAGCAAAACATTAAATGAAAAGAAAAATTTTTATGATGCAAAAATTATATAAATATGCAACTATACTCGATATGGCCTAAACTATGGCTTAGAAGTTGCAATGAATGAATATATGTTAGGCTAAACACAGGAACTGGAAGGAAGTTCTAACCAAAGTTGGGAGAATAATAGGAAGATAAGAATCGATTTTAATCACATTACGTGCGTTCTGTTTGATTTACTTCCTATCCAATATATTCTTGGCCCAGCCCCACCAATAAACATCATTTGGTTTTAAAGGATACATAGAAGAAATAAATGGGCAACAAACTTTGTTTCATTATTTTTCTAGCAATATCTTTGCCGAAGGTCAGCGAAGAAAAGAGTGAAAAGGTTTATTTCTTCTTCTTAAAACGAAACATATGTTAAAAAGTAGTTTTATTCTACTGTAAAAAGGATGCTAAATGTATGCAGAAATGACACGCATTGTATTTTAAGTTTATCTTTATTTGATTAGTCGTTACATACACGTACCTATTTGATACAAGAACCTAAATGATAATGACTAAAAATTATTTACTATTTAAATCTAATAGTAGTTCGTCCAGATTTTGTCCGATTATATTATCTGACCAGATCAAGCACTAATGATTTTCTTCTTATCAAATTGAGAAATGTTTTTGTAATACAACTAAAATACTATTATTTTAGATTAGAGATGCATTTTTATTTTTAGACATTTTATCATAAATAAATACGCTTTCTATGGAAATCAAAAGAAAGTATATAAATTAAATTTTCAAACAAAGAATAAATAGAAGCATACATTATGATTTCAGTTCTTTTCCTTTAAATTTGATTTGAATCAACTTGGTATTTAATTTAGAAGTAAATGACTAAAGTTTATTTCCTCAGATCATGAGGAATTTAAATAACTGTAATTCGTACAACAAGACGGTATTAAATACGTAAAACTATAATTGTAATAGAGAAAAATTTAAACAATTAGGATTTAAATAATTACAGATGACATTAAATCTAGAATCATCATAAATTTACCTGCACAAACGTAAAATAATTTGTATTTTTACATCATTTCAAATATTTAATTTTCAGAACAGTTAATGTCTCAACTTCATTTACAATTTTTTTAAATGGCGAGTCTTATACACGAACGCATTAAAAGCTTTTAGATGCTTTCTAACTGACAAAATAAGTGTAAATGAGTGTATTACAAGTCTATTGTTTGCATACCTTTTAATTGTCCAACGACAAGTAGAAAAATATGAAAAATTATATTTGAAAACTGTGCCTATATTTGAAATCTGTGCAGTGATGTCCGTTACACGTAAATTTATTTAGTATAAAGGTGTCAAAATCCATCGATTTAAGTATGCGTTGTTATACAGCAGAATCGATATAAATTGGTAATAATATTTTACATACAGAAAAGTTTAAACTAACACCTCTACGATGTTTCGAATCCTTTGAAATCTGATTACCAAAAGCTTAAAGGAAATCCCAGGTTTACTTTTAAAGATCAATATACCTAATTGTTGAAAGAGAGTATATATATTTTCATTATGTTCTTCGCTATATATGGGTTGCATATTTCAGGCAGAGAAAGAATTCGTGGAATTTCAAGAGAATTTCAGGGAAACAAGTAAGAATTAAATAACCTCACAGTATGAGCTGTGCGGTCAGGCTACTCTGCTATCTATATGTACATGTTGTAAAACATGTTTCACAGGCGCTTGTTCAATTTATTAACTAGGCCAGCAATGCTTATGTTTTGCATTTGAAAGGAGTTGTTTTCTTTGAGATTATGGTTTGGAGTATATACTTACCTGAAAAGACATTTTTACTAGGCAATCAATAAAATGATTAAAATAAAATGACACTGTAACAGGGTTAATAAGGACTTCATGAATGATTTAAAGGCAAACCTGTCGGGAATGAAATGCAAATAACAGATGACAGTTAGTGCGGACAACCCAGGCGGCTAAGAAAGCAATACAGTAGAGTCTCGGATCACGAATGTCTCACCTCACGAACAAATGTTTTTAAACCATAAATGCCTTGGATGCCGAACGGTGTCTCAAGCTTCGAATACTGAAGTAGGTAATATATAATTTTCAAAGGCGTTTTGAGGTAACCCATGCCACATAATTAACCCACAAGGCGACGTCATTTTAATACTTTTTGTTGCTTAAATTTGAATAACATTTTGATGCTCCTCAACGAGCTCAGCCAACGCCTTCTTAAACACAAGCCTCCCTACGGAAGGCTCGAAGTTTAGTGACGTCACAAACTGTTGGCCTTCTCGATGGGGTGCGAAAGATCGCCCCTAAACCAAGGCCATCTAGATGGCATTAGCAAGTAAGGGGCATTTCGCCCTTGGTCGTGAGAAGGCGCGTTAGTGAACCAAGTCTGCTTAATTTAATACTGATATTTTTTTTTTCCTATTTCTATTATGCCTTTAAAGTGCTGTGTACCATTATGCCGAGGAAATTATACTAACGGTCCTAAAGTGTCAGTATATAGATTTCCAAAGCAACAAGATGTATTAAATAGATCGCTAAAATCGATACCGCAAGAAAATTATACCATTTCGAAGTATTCTCGGGTAAGTTAAGCCTAACTTGAAATTTAAATTTATTAAGGTATTTGCTTCTGTATTTAAAAGAATGGATAAGTTAATATTAAGGAATTTCATTTCTATACTATACATTATGCATAATATTGTGTAATCACGTATCAGTTAGTATAATTATGTATCGAATTGTGTGGTTAATAATTATGTATCGAATTGTATGCTAAATATTCCCTTACTTTTTAAAAATCTCCAAATTTTTACTTTTTGATTAATTTTATAACTTGGAACTTTTAACTTCATACGTATATGGCAGAAAATGAAATTATTTAACTTAGTATTTAATATATTTTGATCTTAAAAGTTTTTCTAAAGGAACTGTGAAAGCAATAAATATGCTTATGGTTTTTTAAATTGTAATATAAAGTGCATAGTTTTGTGTAGAATAAGAAATAATTTAGGTTCCTAATGAATGAAAATTCAAATATTATTAAAAGTTATGTCACTAAGAATCCTTTTCTTCCCCCCTCCCTACTGGGAGACAAACACATATGTGCTTGCTATTACTTGTTTTGTTAAAATATAAATTGCATAACTAGAAATCCTACTTTTATTACTTTAAAATTAGTAACTAGGTCTATGTTTACATTTGCGGGGGTTTAGGTCTGTGAATTACATTTTCACGAGAAAGATTTTCAGCGTGTTTCTGAATACTACGATGAAAAAACGGGGAAGAAAATGAAAGTTCCATTAAAACAAGTACGATTGAAAGAAAATGCAGTTCCTTCAATTTTCAGTACTTGCCCCAAATACTTGTCTACCACAAAATCATCTCGTGAAGAGCCGCTGAAGAAAAAAGAGAGAAGGGAAAATGAGCAACTTGAAGCAGCAATATCTAAAAACATAGCAGAACAGCAAGTATATGAAAAGAAATACTGTTATAGTAATCTGAGTGAGCTTTCATCATGTCTAAAAAATGTTTTTGAAATGTAGAAATCATAGGGGTATAGCAACCCAGCTTACTACAGAGCGATTATGTAGCGATGAAAAGTATTTGCCATTTGAGACATGTGAAAATGAACACTCGTCCAACAGACTTCTTAAACTTCTTGTGCATGTGGCTACAAATATCTTCCTGAAGAATTACTGTAAAAAATAAATGACTCATTGTCCAAACAAGGTGGAAAGAAAAGAAAAATTCAAACTTTTAATGAGGAAAAAAGATTACTTTAAATTTTATTTTGAGAAACTTCATTTTTGTTCGTGGCATAAAAGCTTAATTGCGTAGATACAGATGCCAGTCAGAGCACAAAACTTTAATGAAAAAATTTTATTTAATGTTAATTTATATGAAAAAAATTTTAAATTTGAATGAAATAAGAATAAGAGCATTTTGAGAATGTTATTAAAATACTTGGTAAATTGACAGCAGAGGAAAATTTATTTAAAAATTGTGAATTTCATTACGGGAAGGAGGGAGGGATGGAGTGTTAATGCAAGGGACGTCCGGTATCCTATTATGTCATAGCACTTTTCCTGACATAATTAGGCTCTACCACGTACACTCTGGTAGCGAGGATTGGAAACCTCGGCCAACACCTTGCTATTTACTAAAAATAAGATAGAATTGTAATTCAACTTGTATATATATGTGTATATAGAATTAGTTTCTTTAATGGAAAGTTTTGTCCTTATAAATCTACCCTGCTAAAATTTAAAAGCTTCTAAAAGTGTTAAGTGACTTAACATATGAATATTATTAGTATGGAGGGAGATTCCAACATTTTCTTACTAATCAAAAGTCAACCAGTACTTTAAAGCATTATTTTAACTGCAAACATACAATATAAGACCATACAAAAATTAATAATATATAATATATTTTGTGCATATGAATATGTTTCCAATGTTATATCCGCGAATGAATTGAAAATATATATTTTCATCTCTCTCTCTCTGTATACATAATATAGATATATAAAATAAAAAATAATAATAGATATCTACATCATTAGAAAATAGCATCCTGTTAGTAAAGCTTTAAAAATATATATACTTTAAAGCCAAGTAGTAGGTGACCAACGGCGATTGTCGGCCGCCAGTTTGTGACGTCACGATCTCGTAGTTGGGCTTCTGTTTAAGAAGGCGTTGGCTCAGCTCGCATTCCAGTGACGCAATGGGCGCAAACCAACACAGCTCGCATTGGAAATGTACGACTGATAGATATTGGGAGTCGGGAAGATACAATTAATTTAACTCGCAACCGCTAATAGATTTACAATCCTTGGCAGCAAGTGACGTACATTACCATCTCTTCGGACTAGAAGAAATTATGACCAGGTAGAGTGTACAGTTGCAAACAGAGACATTGAACACTTTGCTACTTAGAACGTATTATTTTTACCTGCATATATTTTTATTTTATCATTTTTATCTGTATATATTTTGTGATATTATACACAAAAACATGAACTCGGATCTTAACAATGAAAATGTGGAGAATTTAGTAGAGGACCATAAACAGAAGCCATGAACAAACAATTACATCTTCGAAAGCAACAATAAAAGGAGATTACGAAATTTTCGTATCATTGACATTTTTTAACATTGGGAAAGAAGCGATGTTTCTACATAAAGATATTTCACATATAAAGCAGTAGCAAGCTAAGCATTAGCATTTGCAATGATAATGCCATGCTTGGATGAGCGAAGCAGAGGCTCAGAGAGTCCCAAGCAGACGAGAGTGGCACTTAAAGGCAAAGAAAAGGTGAAAGAAGATACCTACTTCATATTTTCAAGGAAGAAATTTTTGAACCAAAACAATAACATATTCTTGATCATTTTTTACTTATACCGTCTACTTCGTACATTCTCCTTTGTACACATACAATAAAACTGAATTAAGTTTTCCTCTATTTAATATTACGTTGATTTATTTTTATTTTTAATGATTGTTTTATGAACTTATGCACAAAGTATTTTGTAAAGTTTAAATAAGCAAATATCTGTGGTTCATTAACGATATAATACATTTTACTTTAATAACTGTGGGGGAAATCGCTGGTTGACGAATGATTTTCAAAAGCGAATTATTCGAGAATCGAGGTTTCACTGTAGACTTGAGAAATATAGTATATAACATAAGACATGAAATGGCCGTACAAGTTAAAGAAAGGAACAATATTACGAGATAATTAGATAAGCTAGGATTTTGAGATAAGCTAAAGAAAGGATCCAGTGACGTATAACAAATTACTCAAAGCATTTTTCGCCAGGACTGAAGGCTTCGGATGATATTCTAAAAGCTCTTATTCATATTACAAATTTGAGAGAATACTAAAGTCTCCATATAGTATTTTGCTAGTTGGTCTGCATAGAATAGCACACAGGAAGAATTATTAGTACTATCGCTGCTATCTAGTCCACTGTAACATGAATAAATAACTAAACTTGCTACGATGGTTGCTTATTTTTTCAGGAAGTGCCTTAATTTCAAATCAAATGCTTATTCAAATATGCTGATCCGTTTTATTAAGAATTAAAGGTAAATAAATTAAAATGCTGAGCAGTTTCTCATGAGTCTTATAAATATCACAAATGTTACAAAAACAAAAAAATAAAATTATTAGATTTATATATATTAAAGAATTCTTTTATGCAATTTTTGCATTGACGCAAATTTACAACATGCATGAATTTCCATATTTTTTGTATTACATATTTTGGTACTAGTTGAAGTTGGCTTGTATAAATATTTCCAGGTATTATTTCGGTTTAACTTAATTTTTTTAAAAATTATTGATTTTCATAAAAAATGATAAAACTTCATTTTTTGTGCGCACGTGCGAGTAACCAATTAAAATTGGCTTTAACCAATTAAAATTGGCTAATTAAAAATTGGCTTTTATATTATAAGGTATTTCTCCTGCCTATTCGCATGCCTTCGTGGTGTAGTGGTCAGCACTCTCGACACGTAACCGAGAGGTCCGTGGTTCGATTCCCGGCGAAGGCTTTGCTAATTTTTCATATCTCCGGCTTCGAAATAACCTAATGTCTGTACACTGGCGCCCGAACTAAAAAGGTGGCGGATGATGGTTCTCCACCACCGGGATTTGGCGATTGGATCAGCAAAACCCCAGTCGCCCTTTAAAAGGGGGAGTATATAAGGTATATCTCGGAGAGACGAGTAACCGAGAGGAATATAAAAGTTAGAATGTTTAAGGGGTTTGAAGTAGTAAATTTACTATTTATTACTATTTGAGGTTTACGTTATATATACAGGAAGTTTAAAAATATTGAACGGCTAAATATTTCTTGAACAATTATTTTTGACAAGTGGGGGTTATAATCTTTCATATTTAAAGTGTTAATAAAAGAAGATCAGGTTTAAAACTATGGCAATTTTGTCCTCAGATACATTTCGATTACAATTTAACAACCTTTTAAAATTTGAGTTGCATCTCTATAGAGAAAGTTTTGGTTGGTAAGTTTTTCCTTATCTCACGATTTTATTTTCTTCCTCATAGATATTTTTAAAGATTTTTTTAGGGAAAATACAATTTATATTTCCTGCAAAGTTGAATTTGAAAACAAAGTGTCATATTTATATGGTTCACATTATCATTAGGATTTTTGAAGGAGGAAACATGAAAACTGTGGACTTTCCCGGGATTCGAATTTCAAACCTCCCAATTAGTAGTCGGAGGATGCTTCCAATTATATCAATTATTGAGAGACAAATTACTTTGTGTTTTCCCCCTACTTAACAAAGTGATTGGAAAATGCGGGATCCAATTGCCAAATGTTGGTGGCGATGAACTATCATCCACTACATTTTAGTTCAACCAACATTTGTAGAGAAATTCTAAAATTATTTGGATGAGAAAAGGTGAAAACGTTGAGTGACCTGGACAAGATTCGAACTCTGGACCACCCGACTGCTAGCCGGGCGTGCTTTCAATTTCTCCACAAAGACAAGTGGTAAGGAGGTAAGAAAGATCGATTTTAAATATGATATAAGGTATAGCTTTGCAAGACAGAATTTTTTGAATTTTAATATTTTTACAATGAAAAATTTAAACAAATGTTTCTTATATTAGAATTTTTATCAGTAACATTTATTAGAAAATTGTATTCGAAAATATAACGCTGTTAACCATTTTTAATGATAATTTTGTATGACTCCCGAAATTTTAATTTATGGATCTCCAAAAATTGTGATTCTATAAATGTGGATCTCCCTGCCAATGAGATTTAATTTACGTATCCAAATGAGCAGGTTTACGAACACAATCCGTACCCAAATGAGCAGGTTTAGCTTAATTACGTATCAGATTACGTAACAGGTTTACTTTAATTACGTAAGGTTTTAATTATGTATCCAGATGAGCAGGTGTAGTTTGTTGCATCAGTTATTTAAACTGCAAGAAAACGTTATAAATGAAGAATTTGTACTCTGTACCTTGAAAATGGGATGCTTACATTCTAAAGACTAAATTGCTTGAAAATGTGTGCAAAATAATAGCACCGATTTCTATTTCCTGTGCTTCCTAACTATACTCGGAGTATCCACGATTTTAAGTTTATAGGGGCAAGTTCCGATTTTACTCCACTTATTCGGAAGTCGACTGTATTTACCCCTACAAATCCGAGTGGGTATAAACTCAATTAAGTAAAAATTTGTACCAGACTAACCTATTCAAAGTCCTGTTTCTGCATTGGTTAGGCTGTTTCAGTTAAATGAACTTAGGTTTAATGGAGTTTATTAACTCAGGTTTAGTTCTGAAGTATTATCACTGAAAAAAGACAGCGAAGGTTTGCTTTCAGATCAAAATAAGCTCAAATTCTAAGATTTTGCAAAGCAGTACTTTATTTAGATTTATTTGATTTAGAAAATGATATTCCTTTAACATTTCAGAGAATATATAACTACAGTAATTTGCCTTCGAATAATTTGCTGTAACATACAATTCTATGAGAAATAAGGACTCGAGTATTTTAGCGTTCTTTAAGTCCGCCTTTAAGTCTGAGCATATAAGGTTGCCGAACCATGGCATTTCGTACTAGGTTCAGCTAGTCCAAATGAACTAGTTTCGTAGAATACTCCCCATAGTAATATGAACCAGTTTCTCTTTAATATTCATCTCAAATACAACCTTCCTAAATCCGATTGCTCTCTCATATTGTACAATGATCATTTTATTAATTTACATTGAAATTAAACTTGATCAAAAGACTAACTAATCTTACTAGAATGTCATGCGAAATCTGGCCCATTTTCAGTTTAAAATATAATGATGAAAAGCGGTTAGAAAAAGTCGTCAAATCAACTAAGGCGTTTATGTCTACTTCTGCTTGAGTGACAAGAAAAACGGGGAAATAAGTAAGGAATTTTAAGGAACAAGTAAGAAAAACGCTAATAAAAAGTAAACAACTGCTTCTTAGGGGCTGCAAATATAACAGTATTTTAAGAATTTACAAAGCAAATACTAAATTACAGACTAATAACGCGGCTACAATGCTTTCCAGCAGTTAAATGTAACTATAAGCTAAACTCCCCGACATTCAACACAGTACAAAGCAGCTGGAACACAGTACAACACAGATATAATCGAAATGTTCCAGCGTTACTGCCCAAGTTGCCAACACCCACTCTCTCTCTCTCTAAACTTAGATCCTGGCTCGCTATTCAAATTCATTTAGTATGTAATTTTTGAAGATATAACAGAAAAGCAGAAGTACAGTAAACATTCATTCTAAGTACGGTGTAAAAAATACTATGTTAATTAACGTAAGATTTTTCAAACCTTACCAGGCACTGGAATCTACTTAATACGTAAAATCCTGTTTCTACTATCTTACAGTTTACAGGTATTATTATCAAGGAGATAATATATAAGATATATAAGATAAGATATAAGATGTATTATCAAGAAGATAAGATATATTTTTAAGAAGATATAAGATATTCCAGCATTCCTCCTTCCAGTATGCCTTCGTGGTAACGGTTAGCCCACGCTGCGAGTATTCCAGAGGTCCGGGTTCGAGTCCCGGAGAGAGAATTGCTCAGTTTTCATGTACTTCTGCTTTATAAACCAAGGACTCTCTACAGGGGTGTCGGAAGAAAAACGAAAGGTGGTGGATGATAATTCTTCACCACCAGGATTTGGTGATTGAGTCCCCTAATTCTCAGTCACCCTTTAAAAGGGGGATTTTATAAGGTATTTAATCCCTCCTTCCAACATGCCTTCGTGGTGTAACGGTTAGCACACTAAGTGCGTATTCGAGAGGTCCAAGTTCGAGTCCCGGCGAAAGCATTGCTCATTTTTCATGTATCTCTGCTTCAAAAAAAAACCTATTGACTCTACACGTTTATATCAGTCAGTTTTCTGACACTTAAAACTAAAAATGCTAGTCACTTGTTAATTCAGACACTCTTCCTAAAGTATTTTTATGCTTAAGGAGATATGTAAAAACTAAAAACGCAAATGACCCAGTGAAAGATGCTTCAAAGTGCCAAAACGACTTCTATACAAGTTCCAAGAATGTAAGAACTGAAAGTTTGAGAATAAACGCTCTAATAGGTAAGAAAGAAAACTCCGAACAAAGCGCAGAAATGTTAATTAAAGAACTTCATTCAAAACAACATTTTTATTTTTAGCATGCTTGACTTTGGAATTGTATCAAGTTTTTAAAAGACCTTAAAAATGGTTCCAAAGAAAAGATTTGAATCCGACTTTTCCACTGAAGCATGTAAAATTTAAATAATGATGCGGAAAAAGTAAACATTTTTCTTAAATTCCAGAATTTACGTTAAGAAATCAAGAGAAGAAACATGCACGAGAAATGGAATGCTGCTCCAAAGGCTGTCTCAAGAAATCATATTTTACCCCTTGTTTTATTCGAGGTTACGTGAAAAAAAAAGAAAAACGTTATGGAGTAAATGAAATATTGTAATTCGCTTAGGAATGAATCCCTTGCGAAATTACATGTGGGAAAGTTAGTTTGTTGTGTCCGTTATTTAAACTGCAAGAAAACGTTATAAAAGAGGAATTTATATTCTGTAACTTGAAAGCGTGCTCCTTACATATGAAGTAGGTATTTTAAGTCATTTAAACTAAATTGTTCTTTAAGATAGATTACTCAAGAGCATTATACATTCCGCATTACGAAGTTGCTGAGAATTTTCTAGACTATCATAATTATTCTCGCATTCTTTCATTTTGAATAAAATAACCAGATCTCTCGAGGACCAAAAAGTAATAAGAAATAAGTTATATACCTATCTCCCCCCACTTTACAGCGGGGAATTAAACCGCTAGAATTCAAAGTAAAAGGTTTAGAAATTCCAAAGAATATCTAACAGTTCAGGAAACAAAGGAGCGTGAAGGAAGAATTGCAACAAAATATTCTAAATTAAATATAGAACTCAACTTTAATCAAGATTAATAGCTTTAATCGACCATATTTAACGAAACATCGGACGTTAGAACGTATTTCCTTGTAGAAATTGTCCTCTAATATCATATCAGTTCTGTTTTATAGTCTTCTCTCTTTTATATCCTTACTAATATGTAAAAGATAGTCTTGGTGTGTATGTTTGTTACACAAATATGTACACTGCGAAAAAAAAAGACAGTTCTATATCTCTCGCTCTACTGGGCCGATTGACGTAATTCAGCTTACGTTTTTCATGCCTCGAAAGCGCGACTTAGGATATGTATTAGATTTGTATATAGGATTGTTCTAATATAGATATTTTGACACAAAATCGGACTTTTTCTGAAATGAAATGCTAATTTTTTTTCATATTTCGATTTTACGACTCAAATTATGTCAAACTGCCAACATTTGTAATAATCGCAAGAGAAATTTTTGAAAACTTAGCACTCAAAATTTTAGCTCCTCAATGTTAATTGAATTTGATGTATATTTATTAATATTTCTTTTTTACTAAATTTATACGATTCTTCCTTTTATATTTAGAAATTTAGGTTCATTCCAAATAAAATTCGCCCATTTTTTATGATTTATTTTTTAAATTTGTATTTTAAAATATTTTTACAAATTTTTCGAAAAACATTTTGAATTATAACCTATACAGTTTTTGCCATCCTCTTAAAGTAGATATATTTCTAAGCATACCTGCAAAAAATTAGAATTTTTTATTGAAAGTTTCCTAAGATATACGTAAATTTACATTTTGGCGCGTTTTGAAATTTGTCGTTTTTATTATAAGCGATAATAGCGAAAATGTAGTTTACGCATTTTGTTAAAATTATTTGAAAGTATGAACGATGACATTTTTTTTCGGTCGTGGGCAATGAAAAAAAGGAAAGTAAAATAGGTTGCTGTAAATTAAGAAGTTCGCCAAGTGAATTATTCTTGGCTTAAACTGAAAAAATACCCCAAATTAAATTTCTAAATTTCTCACTGAAAGTTACAAAATTTAATATCTAGGCATTATTTATAAAATTGGTATGTCACTCCAATTTTGTGTTAAGATACTTATGTTAGAGTAATGCTATATATAAATCTAATATATATCTTAAGTCGCGCTTTCGAGAAATGGAAAACGCAACTTGAATTCAATCATCGGCCTAGTTAGAACGGGAGACTGATGTATCAACATCAGTTTCCACTAATTTGAAGAGTTTAGATAAAGACAAAATTCAGAACGTCAGCTGTGTTTGTAAGGAAAACCCCAAAACTATTTCAAACACACTTACTCCAAACGTTGACGATATTTTCGATAAATGCGAAACAAGTATTCTATACCTGTTTCACATATATCTGTTTTAAAATTATTCTTAGCGCAAGCCTCAATGGAATACAACTATAGCGTGGTAAATTAGCGTTAATTGATTTTGCTTTAAAGGTAATAAGATTAGTTTAGGCTATTTAAATACTCAAACACGCAAAAGGGTTAACTCCCTAAGAGAAGGAATGCCTTTGTGAAGAATTTTCTAAAGACAATATACTCCTGTTCACTTTATTAACAGAAAGTCCCATGAAAATCATCCTGTTCGCCTGAGTTCGAACCCATGTCGAGTTACCAGTATTCAGCGTTCTCAGCCACACAACCACTGGTAGAGCAGCTCAGATATTGAAGACTCATAAAATAAGTTATTGATGAGTGTTGGTTGTACAGATGTGAAAGATTTCTAAGGATACATTGATTTTATTGCACCTGTGATTATGTGTATGCTGCAACATTAAACGTATTTTAGTAGGATTAGTGTCTTTTTCTCCTTCCTGTTAATTTTTTTCCTTGGGATTGAAGAATCATTTTGGGGATGTCTGGAAGTATAATATAGCTATACAGTTTTTGTTTCTTCGGGATCTATCACGAAAAGCATGCTTTATAGTAGGAGAGAAAAAAACAAAACTACTCATAAAAAGTAAAAAAATACTGTAATAAATAGCGGGAATCGGTTTAACAAAAAATAAACTTGCAACATTTATAGAAGTTAATTAAAAAGCTGTTTATCAAATATTCGTTAAAGTTTTACAAATATCAAACAGAAAATATAACAAATCCCAAATTCCGAATTCGAGCTTTCGGGTGCCCATATTTGGGTGGAGGACTACGTTATTCAGAATTTGATGACTCTTTCGTACCATTTGGTTTTCACAATGCGAGAAACATTCATACAATCATGCAGATTCTTCATTACTTAATTTCTTTCAATATAAAGCCGGACGTCGTAGTTCAGCCAAACGAGTAAGCTGACCTTTATGTTAAGTTTTCATTTACTAAAAACTACTCTTCAGAGTTGCATATTTTATGGTTGGTCTTTTTCAGAATATAGAATAAAATATACTCAAATGGAGTCCAGATTAAAGGTTACGGTGATGCTATTAGAAAATGCATCCAATGAATAATTTAAAAATCGGGCACTTACGAGATATAGGGTTTATATTGAGATGAGAAAAACACGCGCATGCACTTTTAGTAAATTTCTGCTGCAGCCCGCTTCTTATGCATGAGGAAAGAAAGATTCCATATCCGATGCGTCGATAGTTTCAAGGATTCTCTTTGATCTTTTAATGCGATTTTCATGGACGTCGGGAAAGGATTTCTGCAGCGTGCATTATATCAGAACCCCGGTGGATGGAAGTGATCGCAAAAGGTGTAGGAGAGGAGGGGATGCAGTAAGAACCAATAAATATTTTATTTCTTTCGATCTGTAATGTTGAGAAAATAGGTCGAAGGATTTACTCTCTTATTGCTTTTCCTATAGCGGCGCAGCCGTCGTTTGTTTCAAAAGGAAAGGAAAGGATCAGAAAATATTCGAATGCAGGTGCATTCATAATGGTATCCGGGTTCTAAAATAAATATTTTTTAGAGTTTTAGAATGAACTTTTGTCGTGCTTTGAAAAAAAAATGTATTTTGCTTATAAATTTATAATCATTGCCAGTTTTAAGAAAGAACATCACGGTTTAATGAAAAGAAAACGTAAACTTTTCCTCCAATTATTTTACAAATTCTATTCCCAGAACAGGTTCTTGCAATTAGTGTCGACATGATGTCAAAAATGAAAATAATAATAAATGTTTTAAAAGAACACAAGTACAGATAGCACAAAGGACATCCGTTCTTCATCGTTTGTCTTCGCATAATCCCTGCATGCTGGCTTTCTAGCCGACCAAAAATCCTTGACCATGTAACGCCACTGTATTTTGTCCAAAGTAACTACTTCCTACTTTCTTTGTATTTTCATTATTGCCATTTCAAAGTCAAGTGACATCACTAAACTCAAGCGTTTGAAAGAACTTAACCTTGGCATCTGCAACTTTGTAAAGCGATCCTGAACGATACACTAATTAGATCAGGAGTCACGGGGACTCGAACCACGGACCTCTGGAATACGCGCCGAGAGGGATGACACTACACCCCGAAGGCGGGAAAAATACCTTATATACTTTCCCTTTTAAAGGGCGACTGGGGATTATTGGACCCAATCGCCAAATCGTGGTGGTGAAGAATCATCCTCAACCACCTTTTGTTTTAGTTCGGGCGTTTTTTTAACTCGGGACGTTAGGTTGTTTAGAAACAGGAGAGATAGAAAATGAGCAATGCCTTCGCCGAGACTCGAACCACGGATCTCTCGAATGCGCGCCGAATGTGCTGACCACTACACCACGAAGGCATGCTAAGTAGGCGAGAGAAATACCTTATAAACTATCGAAACTAAAAATGTTCACTCGACTCTCTACGTCAGAGTCGACCGCATATCCTTGTTGGGCTTACCTCTGTATGTAAATCCTGCCTGGGCTTACCAGTGGCAGAGAGGTAAGGACGCGGAACACTGTTATTTCTACCTGGTTTAGATTCCAAGCTAACGGGCTGATTGCTTGGCAGTTACATTATTTTCCCCATGTGTTACGTGGATGAGGCCCAATTTCCCAGAGCAAGTCCTCCGTTGAAACATGCCTGTCCTTCGGCGGATATGCCTCGTATGCTTTGCCGTAATAAAATAAACTAAGCCATTTTTATCTTTTCTTCCTTCTCGATGTTTTTAGAATTGGACCACTATATTGGTTCCAGGTGATGAGAAGATTAAATGACCAGATGGTTCGGTGTTCCTGATGAAGGTCTTGAAATAAGTAAATAAGGGAAAGGGGGAAGGAATACAGGAAAGAGCTTTTTAAATGTAACTGAAAATATTCCTTGCAATAATAACAATATTCAACTAAATGGAAATTAAGGTAATGGTAATTTAAAATGGTTGTCAAAAGCAAAGAGGAATTTAATCGATTCCATGAAGTCTATTTTAAAGTTTTGAAAGAGTCTATGTTTAATGTAGCATATAGTCACTAAATCCTTTCGTATTATATTAAATTCGCTGATTTAAGGCTTCTCGATTCTTGGGAGTTGCTACGTGTACGTATTCGCTGGAATGATTTTTTTGGATCGCTTGCAACAGTAAACAAATCGCTTCTTCAGTTCCATTGTTATTCAGTGACGTGTCAGCGAGCCAATTTCTTGCACTTCTTTCAATAGTCAAATTGTATCAAAAGCCCAATCATTGATCTCTGTAGAAGAAGAAGCTGATAGCCTGTAGGTAATTTAAAGAAACGTATCACGTTTGTCATCCAGTAATATGATTTATACTGTGAGATGTAAAAATATTGGTCCTTATTCTCGGCGCAATCATAATAGAAATAAATTTAATTTCATTATATTCTTAATCAAGAATGTTTTAAAGAAGGTATAAAACTTTAAACTTTATTAAAAAGTTAAGGAAATGAAGATATTAATATCATTAAAATTTTCCCATTTCTTATTTTTGTATTAGTGTTTTGTGCAACTTGGTCCCTATTTCGTATTTCTGCAAATTGGTCCCTATTGGTATTTTGTCCCTATTTCGTATTTCTGCAAAATAAGTACCTTTTGGTATTTTGTCCCTATTTCGTATTTCTGCAAATTGGTACCTATTGGTATTTTGTCCCTATTTCGTATTTCTGCAAATTGGTACCTATTGGTATTTTGTCCCTATTTCGTATTTCTGCAAATTGGTCCCTATCGCGCACTAGTGGGCGATTTAAGATTTCGCAATGCGCTGTAGAGGTTTTTGTCTGATAATCAAGCAAAATCGAAACGAGGAAAGAATCGAAGGATCGAAGGAAATCAAAATTATTTCAGGCATAACAATATATCGCTCTATTGTTGTTGGGGTTATTGGATTAACTAACAGTCCCAGATCAAGTAAATCTCCATAACTGGCTCCCCTTCTTCCGGTCGCCCGCAAGATGGGGATAACGTCCCCATCTTGCGGGACGTAAATGTAAGGAATTAACGTCTTCCTTAAAGGGTACCTTTGGAGTGTAATTAGGAGCACGTTTGGCTAGCATCAGAATTTCCATAATTTGAATCCTGATGGGCGTACCACTAATTTTCTCATGTTATTGCTCGGACATAAACGTAATGACTCTACAAAGCTATGTTTGGGTAAAGACACTTTTATAGTTAAAATTACTTTTGATGTGGAAAGTTTTGATGCTTATTGATATTAAATTCTCATCAAATAATTTAATTTAGCAAAGTCTGTTAAAGCATTTTGTCCTCCTAAAATTTGACGTTACGTTTCACATAAATATTACTGAGGATATATCTGTTACTAGCATCTCATTACAAAGTGTCTTGTTCGATAAAAGGCCCAGAGTGTCATTAAGCTAATCACAAATACTTAACGTATCAGTTCAAGTATAGTGTGAAATGATTTAATTAATTTTAAAAGTTATCGTAATATTTATTTTACCAATGGTGTTGCAAATCAGTGCCCCAGGAATGAGAAAGCAAATATTTGCAGATCTTTCTGAAGGAGAAGAATTTAAAAATATCGCTCTGACTCCTATCTTAACATTGCCTCAGGATTACACTCTCATTTAATTGCCCATTTGGAGCTACAGTTTATTATTCAATTACAGAAGTAATTAAAAGAGTAACTAATTTCAATAATTGCTGAACTTCAGCGTGAGATGGTCTTCCGTTGCTATGTAAAGTTAATAAAAAATGATCCCTTATGATATTTTTAAGGAGAATGAAATGAATTGCATATATTAATGTAGGAGTAGATGGGTTTATATTTCTTCACGTGACAAAAATTTAATTGGATAATGAAGGGAAAAACATTAAGGGCAAAAATAGCTAAATAAAAAGCCGGATAAGTGTTAGCATTTGTTTATAAAACAATGCGTTCTACTTTAATGATAAACGTTAAAAATAGGACATAATTCCTTAATAAATTAAAGAACTTTCAATTTTAATAAAGTAACAAATTTTGAATCGTAGCTTCCAGGAATATTTTTTTTTACTAAAGTGAACCTTTTCCCCCTTTCAGAGTGGTTGCATTTTATGCCTTTTCAGTATTAGGTGGAGACATTTTATGAATTATCTGAATCTCGTTTCCTTTTATAAATTGTCACATTTACACGTTCTAGCCAATCAGCGTTCGAGTCGCTGAGCATTGGTAGTTCGGTCCGAGGCTCGTAGGTCAGCGAACGGGCTGACTGTATGGGTGTTTCCGGGGTTTTCCCCATGTGTAATGCGTATACGAGTCAGTTTCGCTTAGAAAATCTTCATCAAGGCGTTTCTCTGCTTAAGCAGATAGCCCTCGAGCGCTTTTGCCGTAATTAAGTAAACCAAAACAGTTTCAGGTGCTACAAATATGCTAGTTACAGATATATTATTTTAGTGAATATCTGAATAGTATATTTGGGAACTGACACTCGTCATCACAACCTTCAGTAAGTAAACATTTAAAAAAAAGGATTCATCTGAAAGGTTTTGGATTTTAAATTACGTCCAAAGGGGCGTTTTTTAACATTTTGTGTGTTACCTTTATTTATTAAATATCACGTTCTTCGCCCTTAAACCATAAAATTTAGTTCAAAAACAATATCGCAAAATTATTTTAAAATGAGCATATCTTTAGAATTTCCGATACACAGTCACGCGCGCTGGAGATAATTTTTTTGGGGGGATACAACGCTGCCATTGTTCGCTTTGAAATCATCGAGTTTCTTAATCAAAAACTCATATATGCTTTACAAAATATGAAACAGATAATAAAACAAATTCAAAATTTGGGTTTCCAAATACCCATATTCGGGTGGAAATGTTAAATATTCAAAATTTGATGATTTGAGGTTTATCGCAGTGAGAGAAACATATATAAATTTACGCAGATTCTTCATTATTAAATTTCTTTTATGTAATAAAGGGCGATAATATTTGGTAATATTTGGTAATTTGAAAAGTAAAACAAGTCGCTTTTAGTGAATAAACGCAAAATACCAAAACGAAATTAATAGTCTTTCATGGCAAATTGCTACTTTGGACTAAACATTTCTTTAGTAAAGACACATTTAAACTATCCTTTTTTAAACTTTTTATAAGAAGCAAAATCTGATGTGTACTCCACATGACTTCCTTGTACGGAATATTAAACTATACTCATTTTGCATTTCATTTAAACTTATTGGATTGAATTAAATCTACTTCATCTATAGAGCATAAACCACAATAGAATAAATGCACTCTTTAAAATTCACTATATCTGTTTACCACAGCTGCATTGTGGCGCTAGCTTCACATAACAGCGTTGCATCTCATTCATTTTATAACTCATCAAAATGCACAAAAAGTATGTATCATCTGGAGAATTACCTAATCGTTGTCACATGTTCTATTCAAAGACTATAATAAATCTAAAACGATGTGTAAAAGAAATTAAATAAACAAAAAAAACAGAAACAGTTTTTTACAGACAATTCAGTATTTCTCATTCAATTAATTCAGTTCTCACTTTGCGACAAGGCAAAAACACATAAAAACTCAAAATATACATAATAGGATATTCCCCTTCGGTTTACATCTATGTTGGGACATAGATGTAAGCCGAAGGGGAAGTTATGACCTTGATGTACTTAAATATAACACTAAAGTAAAAGAAAAAAAAATCTGAAAGGATTCAGATTTTATATTACGTCCAAAGGGATCTTGCTTAATAATATAATAACTTGGCGAACGAAGCAAACATTAAACTAAACCCAACACGAACACAAAAACCAACCCAGTATAATTCCAATAGTCAACCCAATACAATTCCATTAATCCATCCAATACAGACCCAATAATCAACACAGTACAATTCCAAAAATTCTAATAGCCAACCCAATGCAACTTCAATTACCAACAAAGAAACATAAGCACTAAATTGAAAAGTGAATCCGACATTTTTGTGAAACGACGCAAAACGCCCAAACGAAAGTAATAGTCCTTCGAGACTACATCCCTTTGGACTAAAAAATCTGAAAGCTTTCAGATTTTATATTACGTTTTATATTATTAGTCCAAAGGGATTTAGTCCCGAAGGACTATTACTTTCGTTTTGCGATTTTGCGTTGAATCATTAAAACGTTGAATCACTTTTCAAATTGTTGCCACTAAATGTTATTGCTCTGCATTAAAGTTTAATAAATGAAAAATCTGCATAAATGTTCGCAAGTTATTATTATTATTATTTTTTTGACGTAGCTTTCTCTTCAAAAATCGTCTGCGTGCGTTGCACGGGAAAATAAAAAGGAATTTTATTTACAGTTCTAAATAAATAGCCAAATAAATGTGAAATTCGTAACAATATTCTCTAAAACTTTAACGAATTTTTCATTAACAAACTCAAAGATTTCAAAGAATCTCCAGCGCACGAGACTTAAGGAAATTCTAAAGATATGTTCATTTTAAAATGATTTTGCGATATTGATTTTGAACTGAATTTTATGGTTTGAGTACGTAGTATATGATATTTAATAAAAAAAGGTAGCACACGAAACGTTAAAAAAAACGCGCCTTTGGACGTAATTTAAAATCTGAAATCTTTCAGATTTTTTTTTATAATTGTAAAACTTTAACGAATTTTTTTTATTTATTTATATTCTGTATTATATTTTTTTACGTTTTTGTGCTACCTTTATTTATTAAATACTTTGTTCTTCTCACTTCACATAAACCGCATAAAATTCAGTTCAACAGCAATATCACAAAATATTTAAAAACAGCAAACTAACATGCCTTTAGAATGTTCGACACAAAGCCTCGCGCGCTGGAGATAAAATGCTGTTTTCCATACAATGTTGCCATTGCTCGCTTTGAAATCGTTGAGTGTTTTAATCGAAAATTCGTTAAGGTTCTACAAAATATGAAATAGATAATAAAACCAATACCAAATTCCGAATTCGGACTTCTAAGTGCCCATGTTCGGTTGGATGACTACGTTATTCAAAATTGGATGGCTCTAGGTACTGTTGTTTTTTCACAGCGAGAAACATTCATGCAGTAATGCAGATTCTTCATTATTTAGTTTCTTTAAATACATGACGATCATAACTGGTGGCAACAGTTTGAAAAGTGAATCAACGCAGAAAGTGAAAGAACGCAAAATGCGTTTGGAGACTAATAGCCCTTTGGTTCTAACTCCTCTTTGGGCCAAAAATATATTTTGCGTAAAATAGCTGCAAAAGGAAAGGACAACTTAGTGCTGAGTAATGCAGTCTGATTTCAGAATGTGTTTTATTCAGAGATTTTGAAATGTATTTTATTTACAGTAAATAAAGAAATAAATATGCCACCATAGGCTTGTTGCCTTGATGTAGTGCTAGAAAACATGTAAAAGGGAGAAAACTGAAATATATTTTGAAGATTTTTAAACCAAAAGAATAATGAAATAAAGAATTACAAAGTAATGATGATTCAAAATGATGATGAATACATGAGATAATCACATGGAAAGTAAACATTTTAGAACTACTTTATATAATTTAGAAAGTTTAGAATACATAACGATTTTTTACGAATTTCTATATTTGTATCTTTATATTTACACTAAAATTTGTTAGCAAAATTGCACAAACTTATTTAATTTTATAGAACACAAAACGCACTTATACTATTAGTTTTATTGTAATTAAGGATGGTATATGTGACTAGAAGTAAGTATGTTCTTAATCAATATGATGTATGAACGTAAATTTATCTCCTTTTAATTGCTTTAGTTCATCATATTACTTTTCATTCAGGTACAGCTTAATTTACTTGTTTCTAAATAATAACTTAATATGTAAGATGCATATATAGGACGAAAATGTTTTTCTTTTTTTTCGTACAGTGTTGCGATTGCTCGCTTTGAAATCGTTGAGTTTGTTAATTAAAAATTCGTTAAAGGTTTACAGATTATGAAATAAATAATAAAACAAGTGGAAATTCAAAATTCGGGATTCCAGGTGCCCACATGTGGGTGGAGGATTACGTTATTCAAAATTTGATGGCTTTAGGTACCGTTGCTTTTTCACCATGCGAGAAACATACATACATTCATGCAAATTCTTCATTATTTAATTCTTTAAATGTAATACAAGTCGATAATATTTGTCGACAGCAATTTAAAAAGTGATTCGCCGCTCGTAAATTTTCAGATTTCAAAGTGACAAAATCATCATCCTAAATGTATAACGTCTATTGCTTTACAATGCATAGAATCCAAAACTGCCTTTACCAAGCATGTTCTGAAACATTTCAAAAATACTTTGTGTAAGTGATTTATATAACTGTAATATAAATTTAAATTTTGCTTAAAATTAAAAATTTAATCTACATGAACTTATTTAAAGTAATAAATGTTAGAATATTTCCTTTACAGTATATCTTACTGTTATTTAAAAACTGATTTTTTACATCGTTTTCTGTCAAAATTGCTCAATATCGTAATAGAGATTTTTTAAAAAAGTATTTATATAAATAAATCAAGCTTGTACAAAAACTAGGTATAACAACCGTAATATATACTAACGTAAAACTTTAAATTTCTGGTTGATATAATCAGCACTGTATATATCTCTTTAACTATGCACTGCATATGAATCTAGCCTTAAATATGCATACTAGCCTTTAACTATGCAGTGCATATATGCCTACATTTAATTAACCCGACACTTAAATAATAGTCATTTTCTTTAATATATCTCACGACGTAGCTGTTAAATTCTGTTACCAAATGTTTCAATATATTATCGTATTTTTTCGAAACGAAAGTCGATATTTTTTAATGCTTAGATGACTTATCTGTTTTCACATAATAAGGTAACCAAAGTAATAGTTCTCAAAGTAACGGATAAAATATCTGCACCAAAACGAAGTAAATTATTCATTCGAAACCCACTGTTACGCGAATGAATCAATTTAAGTTTATATGCGTAATGTCAGCCTATTTAATGCAAGTATACTATGTGCAATAAATAAATATACAGGCGTCATTACAATTTTTCCCTTTTAAGGAAAAGTGTGAAATTTTATTACACTTTCCTGAAACTGACGTTGACAAATCGCTTTTGAAACTATGCAAATTAGTTAAATATGCCTCAATCAGGAACAGTTTATTGTACCTCATTTATCTTTTGATGTTATGTTTCAACCAAGAAATATATCTGTAGGTTTTTAAAACAACTGAGAATTTTTGTTTTCATAGAAATTGAAAGTCATAATATTTTGAATTTTGAATATTATTTCCTTCATCTTTCTGTGCGCATATTAAGTTGATGAAAAATGTTTCATAAAAAAAGCAGTTTGATTTAACTTACGAACAATTTTACACTGTCTTTACAACTTAAATTAAAACTTGTTTAGCAAGGAAAAAAAACCATACTAAAACAAACAAACAAACAAAAAAAAAAAAAATCTGAAAGGCCTCAGATTTTAAATTACGTCCAAAGGGAGTTTTTTCAACATTTTGTGTGTTACCTTTATTTATTAAATATCATGTTCTTCTCACTTGACCCATAAAATTAAGTTCAAGAGCAATATTCTAAAATAATTTTTTAATAATCGTATCTTTAGAATTTCCGATACACAGTCTCGTGCTCTGGAGATAAAGTGTATTTTCTGTACAGCGTTGCCATTGCTCGCTTTGAAATCCTTGAGGTTGTTAATCAAAAATTTGTTAAAGGTTTACAAAATATGAAATCGATAATAAAACAAATTCCAAATTTGAAATTTGGACTTCTAGAAGCCCATATTCGCGGAAGGATTACATTATTCAAAATCTGATGGCTCTAGATACCATTGCTTTATCACAATGCAAGAAACATGCATACATTTATGCAGATTCTTTATTAAATTTCTTTAAATATAATAAAGGGCGATAATATTTGGTCGCAACAATTTGAAAAATGAAACACTTGTAGTGAATCAACGCAAAATGACAAAAAGAAATTAATGGTCCTTCTGGGCAAATTGCCTCTTTGGGCTAAAATTAAAAAAAAAATCTTTAACCTTTCAGATTTTACATTACGCACAAAGAGAAGTTTTTTTAACGTTTTGTGTGTTACCTTTATTTATTAAATATAGTATTCCTCGTATTTAAAACGTAAAATTCAATTTAACGGCAATATCGCAAAAAAGATTTTAAAATGAGCATATCTTTAGAATTTCCGATACACAGTCTCGCGCGCTGGAAATAAAACGTTTTTCGTACAGTGTTGCCATTGCTCGTTTTGACACCGTTGAGTTTGTTAACGGAAATTTCTTTAATGTCTGACAAAATATGAAATCGATAATAAAAGGAATTCCAAATTTACAATTAGGGCTTCCAGATGCCCATATTCGGTGGAAAATTACGTTATTCAAAACTGGATGTCTCTAGATACCGTTGTTTTTTCACAATGCGAGAAACATACATATATTTATGCAGATTCTTCATTATTTAATTTTTTTAAATATAATAAAGGGCTCTAATCTTCGGTGGCAACAATTTGATAAGTGAAGCGACGCAAAATGCCAAGACGAAATTAATAGCCCTTTTGGGCTATGCTCTTTGGGTAAAAAGTTGATTTCTAGAACGCTCTTGTTAGCTACATTTTTTTAATTTTCCATTAAATGTATTAAAATATTTAATAAACACAAAATGTGAAATCCTTTAGACATTTATAAGACATTATCTCCTTAATAGTATATAGATAAATCGCATTTTGCCAAAATATAGTAAAATAGTAAAATACCAGATTTGTAATATTAACACAGTAAGAGGCAATTAAAGCAAATTGCTGGTACATTTTAATCGCGAGTAACAAAACTCTTATCGGGAAATGAAACGATCTTTCCATAAATGATCTCCTCTTTATATGTAAACAAACAAACCTCAAAAGAAGAAAACATAATCTGTTAGCATATTATGGAATTTTTATATGCCAGAGCATATAAAAATGGATTGTAATTGCTATTAATGAAGCGTCTTACATTTGGGATAAATTACAATCGCCAAGAATGTATACACCTTATAAATTATATTTTACGAAACGTTACAGTATGAAGAATATTGAATTTTTTTTAATTTAAGCTTTTCTTACACTTTTATTAAATTCTTACATTGCAAAGTTTTCATTAAGATATTTTATTATTACTACATCTTTTAGAATTATTCAAAATGTTATAAAGGAAGTACAATGAATTAACTTTGCGGTCAGCTTATTTCATACATATGTCGTCTTTCTATAAACAAATTAAATAATAAATAAATAAGCTTCCAGAAGCATAATTTGTATTTTCTCGCAGAAGAGTAATGTTATTACCTAGTAGTTGCTTTCTGCTGCTAACATTATAAAGACAAAATAAACCATTTTACAGGTACTTAATACACGCAAAAGCATATCCTTGTTATGTGTGAAATGGAATTAAGTAAGTTGGATGGAAAAAAATAAATGGAATTAAGTAAGTGTACTTTGACATTTAACATTTTCTTAATTTTGTAAATCCAAAAGCATGTAAATAATCGTTTTACAAGTTTAGTCACAGGTTATTTGAATGTAATATGAATTGGGCTTCGGCTACGTAAAACTAAGCAGGATGCATATCATTCACGATACATTTATATCAACTACATTTTTACTAAGCACGATGCGTTTATATCGAAGAACTCTAAATCTGGCTTAACGTGAGTTACTATAATTAATTTTCAATGGGATATTAAAGAACTATTTCATGATTTAAGAAAAGAGATTTTACAGTTTGTTGACATTTAACCCTGTGTATATCGGAATCTGATTATAATATGGTCTGTATTCTATATAGTTATAAAACACCTCTCTTATAGGTATAATAATTAGCTCTGCTGTCTGCGGTAGCGATGGACTTCGCTTCAAATCTGATTGGAGACTGGGATATCTGTAAATATATACAGTTTGTGTGGCGTGGGAGCACTTAAAAAATGATGATCAGAAAGTACTCTCGAGAGGTTGGGTGGTAAGTGACAGGAGTGGAAGATTTTTGTATCTATCCTTCCTGATTTGGATCTATCCTTCGGATATTCCTCTATCAAAATTGGGGTCGAACTTCCCCGTTCTAGAAGGTGTAAAATCAATCGTTCTCTGTGATGCACTTTAGGCAACGCTCTGAAAGATGCTGCTGCTAAATAACCAATGGGTATTGGCCATTCCCGACGAAAGCGTTGAGTTGCAAACGTCAGACTGTTTAGAAACAGCATATTCGCTAGATTAATAACATAACAATTATGCGAATAATTGACTTCAAAATTACCATTTAAAAGCATATTTAAGTTCGAATAAGTAAGAAGAAAAATTTAAAGAAGACACCACTATCAAACAGTACCAAGGTAAAATAAAGTAATGGAACATTTAACCTTTTTTTACTAATAATATACAATATAATGCATATTAATGAAAATATAAGAACACATTGTTGCATGTAAGGCTGCCATTAAATTTATTTTATTTACTACAAACTGAAAGATACGCATTTGGTGTATCTATCTATATAAAAAAATTAGATTAATTTAATAAGCATCCTTCTATCTAAGGAAGCTGTATATCTAAGATAATAGATGTCTATCTAACAGAGTAAAATCAGACATAAGTTCACTCAGATTTTAGGCCCATTAATCTCCTTTCATTTATAAACCTCTTCCTTAATTTACATATACTTTTATCTCATGCTATTTTATTTCAATTAAAATTTAAAGCACAGTTAATTAATTGGTGGCCTCTTTGAAAAAATGTTTAAGATAATACAATTTTAATCTATTGCATAACCTTTGACACCTGAAAGGTCTTGGTAGAAGGCACCAAGCGTTTATCCAGTGTTAGGCAAGTTGGCATTTTTAACAGCCAATAACGTGATTTGTTTATAATATCATTTAGTAAGAAATCCTATATTCTCTTGAAAAACTTGAATATTAAATTTGCATTCTTGCTTTTGTCGAGTTAAGATAGAGCTTGCTATTTCATCGGATAATGCTCCCGGTACAGACACACAACGGTTTTCCCTTTACAATTATTATCTCTGTACACTAGATATATATCTGCTTATTCCGCATTTGCGACGCTTTCCATCCTATTGACTGTGTAGGAAGTTGTTGAATGACGGGTTTCAGGAGCGGACGTTTTTACTGTTTTCCATACAACTCCCTCTATTGAGTTACGATTGTCTTTCTGGTTCTGTATTATCATTACCGGAAGTTGATACTCATATAGAAAATCATCCTGTATATCCTGTCTGGTTTCTGTGTGCGAGGAAAGCAACCTGGATTTCGTCTATCAGCTGAATGGAACGAGAAATATAGACCTTTATTATTTATTTATATATTTTTGCTATTTTGCTTGTTGTTTCTGTCAATAGCGGGAAAATTCATTTTCGTATCTAATTAAGTAGACAAACAGGAAACAAAGCCTAAGGTAAAAAGTGAGAGTTCAAAGAGTTACAGTCTTCATGAGTGTAGAAAACCTCTGCATCAATAATACGATTAGCTGATTAATTTTAAAATTAAACTATTAACGGTTTTCTGTTCAGAATTCAACTTCTCATTTTTTATATTTATTTATGAAATGTGAGTTAGCATGTTAGAGGGGTGTGTTCTCTCTAGATTGAATCATAATGGCAGGCTGATTTATCACTTTTGGTTTATTAAGGAGGTAATTACACACATATGTACATTCAGCTGTACGCTAGAAAATCATAATTCAAATACAACACACCTCCATTACATTATTTCGCTTTTCTCTCTAACTCTCTCTGACAGCAGCTCTCTTATAATGTCATTTGCCTGTGGGATTCCAAGCAGCATTAAAACATTTAATGAGCTACGACATTCCTTTGATGAATGCATTTGTATTACCCTAATTGTCTGACATGATGATAATATGATTAGAAATACTAAATGGTAATCAAGTTAATTTAATTCAAAACGTAAATCATTTACTTTCGTGAATAAATTGGCATTCAAATGGCTTTAAAAACTGTTTCGAATCTGTACAATAATTAAGTTTTAATGATCTCATTTAACTTATACTTATTCACGGTATAAAGTTCTAGTTAATTTACGTGTTCTTCGCTCTAGCATATTGCGGGAAAAGTCTAGCGACTATGTTCTTCTTACAACTATAAAGGCAAGACTAAAGAAGGGTTAAGATGCGAGGTTTCCCTTGTTTTGCATAACAAATTTATTTTAAGTTTGGTACCTTTCCTGAACTCCTCAACTTCCCCTCGCATTTTCTCGCCAGGATGTAAATTTGAAAGTTAAGTGAAGTGACGTATGAATCTCTGAGTTTATTCAGGTTCTGCTTTTCAGTTTTCGTTAGCCAGCTCACGTTTCGTTGCTATCTTGCTATTACGTTTGTACGCCTCTTGGCCATTTCGGATTATCGACACGCCTGTTAGGTTTTTGTTGAGTCAACCTGTCAGATGTGACTTAACGTGCTAATCCAGCACTATTTTAAATTTGACTTGATTTATATTCTACGTTTATGTTTCACGGCGAGTTGACAGTGTCATTTTAAAGCATGAAGATCGTGACTTTCTGTTATTAGCTGGATTTAATAAAGGGTTATTTTCATTCTTTTTCTGTGCTGGTGTCATTTAACGCCTGTGCGAGAATTCGCCAGGTTCTTTGTACGATCTAGTTTAGTTTATGGGGAATAGAAGAGACAGGTCTTACAAAAATACTCAAAGAAATAAATATTTTACAGACGACCCGTCTCAGGCTTACTTAGGCTTTAAGTTAAGATAGAAAATAAGGAAATAAACTAATTCTAACTAACTAAAATTTAGTCGAAGCTGTACAGAAATAACTAATCGAGTTGGCTCATAATTAAACCTAACCGGAGAATACTGACAGGCACGTAAGGGTACGGCCGAACGCAGTAAGACAGATGCAAAGCAACGACGCGCCCTGAAGGCAGAAGACGCTCTACTGAGAACTTCTGAGCTTTTCTATAGAAGTGGCTGAACTTCCCATTAAATACCGGTTCTGCCTCATTTACACAAAACGAGATCCTGAAAACTCATTCTGGAAGGGTATTGTAGGTGGGAAACAAGAATTTAAAGGAAAGAGTTTCAAAATTAAAAATAACTATTAGAAAATTAAAATAATCCCTACAACACCTTTTGTGATACTTCTCGTAAACAAAACGTTTTCTACCATGCTTTATACTATGCTTAATGCATGCAAACATGGCTTCTGCTGAAAAACATATTTAAAGGCCATCCGACTAACCAAGTTCTAGGGCCTGGGGTTGTTTCTGGAAGTATTCATGTTAGCGCTTTGTAAATGTAAAGCCAAGTTTTTCATATTTGCATTATATTTTTGTATTTAAAAAGGTATTTTGTTCTCGTATCGTAGGTATTTGAAAGGAAAAACGTAATGCATCATCCAGTTTTTCGGTGTACCTTTATAAGGTATTTCACCCTCGTTCTTCGCATGCCTTCGTGGTGTAGTGGTCAGCACGCTCGGTGCGTATTCGAGAGGTCCGTGGTTCGAGTCTCAGCAAGGGCATTGCTCATTTTCCATCTCTCCTGCTTTCAAAAAGTACCTAATGTCTCTACACATTAACATCAATACTGCCAGAAACAAACCCAGGCCCTAGAACTTGCTCAGTCGGATGACCTTTAAAAATGTTTTGCAGCAGAAGCCATGTTTCATCTGTGAAATTCTGCCAAGGTGTAGGCCTGCAATCAGACAGCGATCATTATTCTATATCTTATCCCTCCCCAGCCAAAAACAGTTTTTTTTTCAAAGCCTCAATTTGTTATCTTCTCTGAAAATTACAAATGAATACTTTGGCTGATAAATAACACTTCGTAGAAGTGAAGAAAACAGTTAATTTCAAATGTCAAAGTTCGACAGCATTTAAGTTTACAATCTTGGGGTGGGGGAAGGACTTTAGTTGCCTGTTGCTTGAAACTGTTCTGTGAAGTATCTGTATAAAGTGTCAGGACTGAGTGTTCGGTGCATATTCTTGGCAAACATCTTCGTGAAACGTAAAGTCCTGATCTTGAACAGGGAACTGAATGCAGTTATGTTCTGTGGTATAATACTGTGAATAAGTGGTAGAAGAACTACACTTCAGAGGGATTTAAAATCCTCTTTTATTAAACCACAATTATGTACAGCCATTTCCCAACTCGGGAGGGATACAGAAAATAATGACCGCCACTTGGGTCTAAACTGAACAATCAAATTAATTTAAACTAAAGCTAATTAGAAATTAAATCGTCGTTGCTCACAGAGCTATGAACGCGAGGTTGGTCTCTAAACCAAATGGTGCGTAGCAAGATTTAACTAATACTGACGCACTTAGAATTACTCCAATAAGTAATCACGTAACAGCGCTACGGCTTAGAATTTAAATACTGGCTGGTCAGGCGAACGTCGAATAGAGTAACAGTGGTCTGAGACTAAAAGCTCTCTCACACTGAGAGGTTCCTACCTCTCGCTTAAATAGAACTTGACTCCACTTCAAATTAGCATAAAGCTGAAACGCACGCTTATTCTAAAGGGAACTTGAAATGAGAACAGATAGAAAAGGGAAAATTAAAATAAAACTTTGTTAGCTTAACTAAAATCTTACAAAAGTCGATAAGAAGGTATACGAACGTTAAAATATAATTAAAAAGTTAAAAACAGAAAGATACGCTAAATACCATTACGAATACAATTAAAATATAAGAAAATTTTCTGCTTATAAAAGAATCATATATGAGACTAGACCTGTAGAAGTGGGGAATCTATTACTCTAGTGCAAAGCAGTAGATTCAATAAGCGCATACAAAAATCAGATACAATAAATATTCTCTAAACGCTAGATAAGAAAACAGTACAAATACGCTAAATAATACACTAAGTAAACATATATATAGATAAAAAGCGTTAGTAAGAAAAATGAACATGATTAGCATTTTCTCTACTTTTCGTTGTACAGAGTGCGCGGGTGCCGTATGTGACCAATAAATTAGAGACGCCAGCTTTTTGTACCTCTTAAGTAAGCTCTTAAAATATAATTTTTATCTATTTTTTTAAATTACTTTAAATCAAATGAATTTTTAAGTCTTCGTCAGAAACGAGAAATGGATCTTCAAAGATGGAACTAAATCTTCAGAGACAAGAGAAAAAAATTGTCATTTAAAACTAGTTCTGAACCAAAATATGCTCCTACCTCGTAGAAAACAATTTAGGGCTTTTGTGAAGCTGTTTTGAAATTAAAATTACCCTTTTGAATATGCTCCGGGACACGGTTTCCTCCAGACAAAAGAATGCCTCTCCGAATATAAAAGATGACAGAATGAATTTGCATAATCATCTCTGCACATTCGACTCATTTCCATTCCGAAGCGTCTTTTTCCTGTAAAGAGAAATTACTCTTTAATATCAAAACACGTTGGAGATGATGACTACGGAGAATATTATTGATAGCAAATATGGAGCCTGATATGCAACTGAGAATATCTAAGAAAGCACTCAAAAGCGTGATTTTATGTATCATATATATTTTAATTTTCAAGCCGAGAAATGACGATAGAAATGAATAATTGATGCAACTCGGGGTATTTCCAAACACCATTCATGCTTTTAAACAGGTTTTCATAAATGCAAAGTTTTTGCGATCTTTCAGGGCTTTCAAAAAGTTTTAATATAAAATATTTGTGTTTTCATAGTTTTATTTCTTCGTTTATATCGATTTGATGAACAGATTTCTCCATATTATATAGATAATTTAGGTTACGTTACTAAATTATTATTATATCATGTAAACCAAAAGAATTTCCTTTTACAAAAGTTTGTATTGGTATAATAATGTACAATCTTAGCCTGTCTCAAATCTGAGCTTCATAATTTCTGTCTAGACAATAGTTGCTGGTGAATGGTTACCCCTGCTATAAGTTTTGTTGCTGTAACTTATCTCACTTGTCTTATATTAAGATCAGGACAAGCCCATGAAATTCATCGTTCAAGAAAGGCAAGATTGCTCCTGTCGCTGGTAAGACCAATTGAGCACCTTATAGGTGATAGTACGACTTTTCCCAGTTCCACTCCAAATTTTGATGACCTATTTCAAATTTTTAAGTGTGCTTGTCAGCTCTTGACCAGTGACGATTTCTTGTACCCTTTTCCTCTTTCTTCTACGAAAACTAACCAGAAATTAATTAATTTCTTTTGCTTGGTCAGTTTAAAATCAAAATTTCACCAGAAGCATCTTACACTCAGTAATTTACGAAAATTACGCAAGCCACTTCTCTATCCCACGTTCTAAAAATAGTAGAATCCAACAGATACCTGCCTACGCTCTCTCACTCTCTGTCTCTCTCTACCTCTCCCTTCTTCATCCTGGTTCGAATTCCCAAATGCCTTTCGAAGTACGAAGAACGTAACGGACATGTATCTGTTTCAGATGTAGCAAACACGTAAGTTAATTACTTCATCTTCAGTTTTAATGTATATTATGTAAATTTCCTTATAAGGTATTTCTTCCGCCTTCTTTGCATGCCTTCGTGGTGTAGTGGTCAGCACGCTGGGCACGTATTCCAGAGGTCCATGGTTCGAGTCCTGGCGAAGGCATTGCTCTTTTTCATCTCTCCTGCTCCGAAATTACCTACTATCGCTACAGTAAGACCCGAACTAAAGGGTGGTGGATGATGATTCTTCACCACCAGGATTTGGCGATTGGGTCCCCTAATCTCCAGTCGCCCTTTAAAAGGGAAAGCATATAAGGTATTTCTCCAGCCTTTTTCGCGTGCCTTCGTAGTGTAGTGGTCAGCACGCTGGCCGCGTATTTCAGAGGTCCTTGGTTTCAGTCCTGGCGAGGGCTTTGCTCATTTTTCAATACTCCTGCTTCGAAATAACCTCTACATCTTCTTTTCTTACATTCTCAATATTTCGTTTTAGTCTTATATATTTTTATTCACCAATTGTTCCTTGTTTAATTGCTTTTACAAAGTTTACACTGTGTTAATATGATTAAAGGCGAAATTGTCGGAGGACAATTTTCAAGTAAGAAAATAAAACTCACTCTTATAAGAATTGTACTTTGATTTTAAGATTGATTGATTTTAAAACTTGACAGTACAGCCAATTTCTTACTGAATTCTAGTTAGCAATTTGAATAACTTAACTTACTAAAAAGCTTTTTTGTTATTATTCTTACTTGAAAAAAGAAGAAACACTTTCGCATTTATTAATTATTATTAATTCATTAGAAGTTAGTTTTTCCCCTTGAAAAGTCAACTAATTTCCGGTCAATGACAGTAATTACTTGGTTTGTTGGTTGCATTTTCATTTTAATTATATTTTTTTAATGTTTCCATTTTAAGTATGTTCAAGATTCCTTTTTATATATGCTAATGAGTTACTTCATTTCAATAGAATTCTAACTAGTTTTGTCAAAGGAAATAATGTACTAAATAATCTATTAGAAAATAAATTATATGCATCCATATATATGTATATATACGTGTGTGTGTGTGTGTACTGTATGTATATTCGTATTTATATGTAGATAAAATACTAACTTTTATTTACAATAACCTCTTAGCTATCCTTTTTAATTTGTTATTCCCTCTTTCTATCCTAAGAAGAGCAACATTCTTGTCATAAAACTCTCTAGTGTTCATTTCAAAATTATTCTATGTCATGTGCTTTTTACATAACGCTAATGCTGCAACTACTACCATAACGCTTCATCCAATTTACCAACTTAAAATCTGCAAATTGAAATCCGAAGTTAGTTAATAAGAACATATTGTAAGATTACTCTCTTTAAATAAATTCTCAAATACTACTTAGTCAGGAGAATTATATCACCATCTGTGTAAATTAACTATAGAGTCTTAGCAAGGTTCAAATAAACCTTTTTATTAAAGGCTTAACAACCGGACAACTTGGGCGTATCAATTAAAATTTTGCTCAAATAACAGAAAGCTGAATTCACGCTTTAAAGTGATTCGTAACAAGAGGGAAAAAGGCAAATTGCTTAACTAAGCGTTGGCTCAGTTTGTAAGTGCGCGCTTTAATACTGGCTAACAAAATAGGAAATGCCGGATAACTAAGGCAATTGAGCTGGGCTCGAGAAATGTACAACTTTTTCAAACGATTGGCCAAAAGCTCTAAATTAAAACTCTCAAAAACGCCGTGTTAAATACTTTAAACTCATCCTGGTTTACATCCTGGTGAAAATTAATAAAAAGGAGAAATAATAGTATAGATCTAAATTATAAGTAAATGAGTTTACTAACATAAAATACTTTCTACAATATAACTTTACTCGCAGCTTTCATATTGGAAACTTCGCGTTTATTTACCTGCTTCTCTCTACCGCTGGCTTGCTGTTGACACTTTATTTACAACACGTTATGCGCATTGTAAAAATGTGAAAATTTGTTAACGAAAGGGGACATATTGTTTTGGGGGGGACCGATTAAGTTGTGTTTAAATAAACTCTTTCATCAACAATAAAAGAGAGAATTCAAATATCTGTGACTGCTACTACGTCTTTATGTATCTATGTCACTACCTTATAAATTATTAAATATCTTGTATGCTGCCAAGATGATGCGCGTATATCGAGCCATGCGGAATTTATTGAAGACTGTAAGGTAAAAATGCACATAAATAATACACTCTCAGACAAAAAAAAACGACGCACTACGACGCACCGAGAAGATATAAAGCAAATTGGACACAAATTGATATGCATACAGGTTTCGACGGAAAATGCAAAATTTTACATTTTGGTTGCTAATGAATGAACGGTTGTCGCTACAGCGCATCGGATCAACGAAACTGGCAGGATATTTGAGAGGAGAAATTACGATTCCAGGTCATAAATAGTTCACGAACTTCATTCCTTGTACTCTGGTAGACGGTAACTATGCCTCGCATACAGGTGAGCGAAAGATATACGGAGGAATGGTAAACTATGGCCGCACACAGCGTCAAGAAGGAAGCGGTAAGCCTAGAGAAACGACAGAACGTGAAGACCGAGCAATCGTCAGAGTGGTACTCATAGTCCCAGATGCAACATTATCATTGATTGTACGCGAAACTACTGCTTCAGTGACCGCAAGGATCATTCATAGACGGCTCACAGAAAGGGGGCTGAGATCATGGCGCCCCTTGCGCGTACTACCATTGACCTCTACACAACGTCAAGGCCGTTTGCAGTGGTGTCGGGATCATTTACACTGGAATGTCATTGACTGGAGTAGAATAGCCTTCAGTGGTGAGTCCTGCTTTGAACTGAGCCCCGATTACCTGCGAAGGCGAGTCTGGAGACGCCCCGGACAGCGGTATGATACTAACCTGACTGTCTTCTGGCAGACAGGCCGACAACCAAGTGTGATGGTCTGGGGTGACATTTCATTTCACAGTAGGACCCCTTTGGTTGTCATCCGTCACAACCTTACAGAACAGCGATACGTCGATGAAGTTCTAAGGCCCGTTGTATTGCCCTTCATGTCACGCCACCTTGGGCTTACATTTCAGCAAGATAATGCCCGCCCCCACACTGCACATGTTTCTACTGCTTGCCTTAGTGCTTGCTGAACATTCAGCTCGGGATATTGACGATCTGACTCGACAGTTGGACAGAATCCCTCAGGTGGACATTCGCAACCTCTATCAATCGATGCCAAGCCGAAAAACTGCTTTCATAAGGGCCAGATGTGGACAAACGCGTTATTGACTTTTTCACTTTGTGAAGCTCTATCACTTCAATAAATCATCCAATTTTTTTCAAACTGTAATCATTTGTTTTTCTGTACATGTACATCACTTCTACCGATTTTCGTCCCATTCCGATAACTGCTTCTTGGTGCGTCTTTTTTTTTATTTTTTTTTTTTTGTCTAAGAGTGTATTTGAAAGGACATAACAGAGATAATGATGGTACAAAATTAGAACATATTTATCATTTTTTACCTTTGTTTGCTACGTGCAGGCCAGCTGTTCGGAGCAATGAGGTTACAATAGATGGAGTATTACTGATGTCACAAAAGTGAAGCCAAGGAAATATCAGCAGTGTGACATCAAGACTTATCATGGCCGTCATACAATGCACGGGTAAGACTACGAAACACATTGTTAAATGAAATTACAGTGAATTTGGAAGCAAATATCAATGTCTCATGAAAGTGTCTTTAGGCGTCATTTGCATGAAGTACCATTAAAACTGCCTTTTATTTTCCAGGCTTTGCCATGTACACATTTTTGTTATAGTTACCATTTACACATTTTCACGTATACTTCGCAAAAAAAAATAAATAAATAAAATATAATAAAAAAAGTCTGAAAGGTTTCAGATTTTAAATTACGCCCAAAGGGGCGTTTTTTAACGTTTTGTGTGTTACCTTTATTTATTAAATGTCATGTTCTTCGCACTTAAAGCATAAAATTCAATTCAATAGCAATATTGCAAAATAATTTAAAATGAGCAGATCTTTAGAATTTCCGATACACAGTTCCGCGCGCTGAAGATTAAAAGATTTTGTTTTTCCCATAGAGTGTTGCCATTACTCGCTTTTAAATCATTGAGTTTGTTAATCAAAAATTCGTTCAAGTTTTATAAAATATGAAATAGATAATAAAAGAAATTCCAAATTCTGGCTTCCAGATGCGCATATTCCGGTGGAAACGTACGTTATTCAAAATTGGATGTCTCTAGGTACCGTTGTTTTATCACATTTGGAGAAATATGCATACATGCATGCAGATTCTTCATTATTTAATTTCTTTAAATATAATACAAGGCGATAACCTTTGGTGGCAACAATTTGAAAAGGGATACAGACGTTTATAGTGATTCAACACAAAATCGCAAAACGAAAACAATAGTCGTTCAGTGACAAAGCTCCATCGGACTAAAAAGTCTGAAAGGTTTCAGATTTTAAATTACGTCCAAAGGGGCTTTTTTTTTAAACATTTTGTGTGCTACCTCTATTTGTTAAATATCCTGTTCTTCGCACGTAAACCATAAAATTCAATTCAAGAGAATTATCGTAAAATAATTTTAAATTGAGCATATCTTTAGAATTTCCGATATAGAGTCACACTCGTTGGAGATAATTTTTTCTTGTACAACGTTGCCACTGCTCGCTTTGAAATCCTTGAGTTTGTTAATCAAAAACTCGTTAGAGTTTTACAAAATATGAAATAGATAATAAAACCAATTCCAAATTTCAAATTTGGGCATCTAGATGCCCATATTTGCAGTAGGATTACGTCATTCAAAATTAGATGGCTCTAGATACCGTCGTTTTATAATTATGCGACAAACAAACATACATACAACAATTCAGATTTTGATCTTCTTCATCCAGACTAGCAGTTAATCTTCATTTTCTTTCCCTTAAATGACACCTTTCAGTCAAAACTAATTAAAGACGATCTCTCTTAGACGCCACAGTAAATTTAAATAGCACTATGTGCTATAATTCTAACAAATATTCATAATGCAATACACTATCTCCCGTTTAATTGGCAATATGAGGCGTTAATTTATGTGCAGAAGTCCAAATGTTACGATCAATTACAGATATTTATCATAATTACATCATTGGACATTGATTGAGACCCTTGGTGAATGACTATATTTTATTTATTTAAATATAATTCTGATAAGCCATGTACTAGCAATGTTTAAACTTTCTTACAATAGGTCTTTCAGTCACTGAAATTCTAGAGTGCATGGCTAACAATTCGAACTTAAATAATTCAAGTGTGTTATGAACTCAATACCGACGGTTCTTTGAGTTACGACGTGTAGCGAAATATATGTAATTAATGTTTCACGAATTTTAAATCTTCTGCACGCTTATAATTCTCTAAAAGGTTGAAAAAGTAGGTAAAGAAGTTTTTCAGTGCCATTAAAACCTTACATAATAACGAGATACTATCTTATCTTTCCACGAAACGTAATTACTATATTAATATCAAGAAGGAGAAAAATATTGCACAATTTGTTTGTTCTTCTTTTACAGTTCAACAGTTCAGCACTATCACAAGTTCATAAATATTTAAACTGATCTCAGAAACTAATCAAGCTAATCTTACAAAATGTTTCCAAGATTTGAACTTTTTTGGTTTATTTTCTTTGGTTTATTTTTCGCTGAATGAAAAATCCAAAAAACATTGCCTCTCAAACTCTGTAGCTTAAATTTAGAATTGCAGTATGTATTATATATTATGTCACCATTCCTAATACGCATTCTTTAAGCATAATATTTAAAACATTACAGTTTCTTCTTAATTTATGTAAATTTTAGGAAAGATTGCTTTCGTGTAATAACAGACGTGAATGTTAGCAAAATATCTAATCTGAATTATACTTGATTATACCAAGCAGCAGAAGCATTTTAAAGCCTTTCTAAAAATACACTCAACTATAATCCTTCATTCTAAAAGCATAGGAAACAAATATGAAGCTATTAACGTAGTATTAAAAAGGTAAAATATTAAGAACATCGGTGATTAATTTGACCAGGCCAGAAAACAAAGAACATTTAGCTTGATTGGCAATAGTAACTTCAAGAAACATCTGTACTTCTTAATATTTACAGGACATACGACACAAAGTTGATCCCTTATATTAAAAAAAGGCCTTTAGAAAAGGACATTATAGTTAGAAATAATTAACCAGCTATAAATACAAACATAGTCATCTTGTGATTGGAACATATAAATTAAGCTCGGAGGAAAAACTTTAGATAAAATGAGATTTAGATAAAATAGATTTAGTAAAATCACTAAACTGGGCAACGGAAGAGTATTTTTAATAATTCTAATAAACCATCTTATCTGAGTTTCACTCTATGCAAATTCAATGAAGACATTTATATGTCACGCGAGATTATTTTCTGTTTTAAAAATTCAAATATAAGTTTAGAATTACTCAGTACCAGTAGGGTTAGTTTAGGTTATTTGGATTATGGCAAAGAACATGTGGGTTATCTTCTTAACTATTAGCAGGGAACATGTTCTCAAATTCAAACAAGTTTGGCTATAATATGTTATTATATTTTAATTATGCATCACAGTACGCAAGGGATTTGTTGTCACGGTTGTAATATAATTATCAAGGCTCCTCACAAACATAGACACTTAAATCGCTTTCCAAATAACTTATTTATTTGGAAATTTCTTTACTTAAAAGATTTAAATGAAAAAAAAAGAAATTGATTGAAAAAAAGGAAATTTATTATTATTATAATATAATAGTATGTTTATTAGGAATCAATTTTAAACGTAATATGGCTTAAACTATAGGTGGTACAGTAGAGTCATTAGAATTTTTGGAACCTAGAGAAGTGAAAAATGAGCAATGCCCTCACAAGGACTCAAATCACGGATCTCGCATACGCGCCGAGCGTGCTGACCACTGCACCACGAAGGCATGCTAAGAAGGCGGGAGAAATACCTTAATATACTCCCCCTTTTAAAGGGAGACTGGAATTAAGGGACTCAATCGCCAAGTTCTGGTGCTGGAGAATCATCCTGCACCACCAGGATTTGGTGTAAGGCTTTATTTCTTTTTCGGGAGCGGGTGGTGAGGGGAGAAAGCTAAAAAAACTTCTAAATTAACTCTGGATGAGACTTACCCTTCGAGCTGCATAGCAATCTGAACTATATGCGTTAGTTTAGACTATTCGTGCAAATAATCATAGCGTCCAAAATATATATCAAATTTTTTGTTATGAACAACATCGGTTTCATGAGAAGTAAAAAAAAAATTGACTTTTGTATTTATTTTGTAAATGTTTTTTATGATGAATAACACCAGTTTCAACATAAGTAAAACGTAAAATTAACTCTTCTTTATATTTGTTTAGAAAAAAAAAACTTTGCTTAAATCTAAGTCTTACCGTTAATCTAAGTAATATAGCTATTCTTAAATTCTTGCGGGATCGACATATTAGCGTAACTAGCTTAATGCAATTCTCGTAATCATGCTTCAAATTAAATAAAACCCGCAGAGAACGGTGTGATTGCTATTAATTAGATGGCGATGTTATTTTTCAGATATATACGTGATATGAGTTTAGGAAACTGCTCAACAGTAAATATTAAGAATATTGTAAATTTAATTAAGCCATCTTTCTCTTGAGCATAAATTTCACCACGCAAGATGAAAAATAAGGAGCTTGCATATTGCATTACATGGCTGAATGAAACATATAAATTAATTATCTCTGTTAGTTTTGTGGAATAGGTATCAGCATTTGCATACGGAAAAGGCTAAAGAATTAAAATGACTGAGCCTTGTATATAAAGCAATACATATAAATCAATATAAATTACAGATTCTATTAATTTTAAAAGTAAATATTTTATAAATGTTTAATGTCAATGCAAGTAAGTTTTTCGCACCTTTTTTACTTCCTTGTACGACGTAAAAAGGAAGTATTGTAATCGCGAAAAATTTCGGGTATAATTATTTCAACAAAAATATCTATTTTGACCGCTATCGAATGCAGTTTAACGATGTTTTTAAGTGACATCGGTACGTGAGGACAGAATAAAGGACTCTGTTCTAAAACTGATTTAGAATGGATTCTAAAGACATTTTTTCGTGGTGTCTGTGCCTGCGTACGTGCCGGTCGCACCAAAAGTATATATACATATATATATATAACCACCCTGTTACTCGGCTCAGAGAGCTCAGTTTTCTTACTTATATATGTTGGTAAATTGTGTATTTTTTGCTTTAAAAATGGTTGAATTATGTTTTTCTTATTTTCCAGTTAAGTGTTTTATGCCTTTAGTAAATATGCTCGCAAAATTTGTAGATTTACCAACAATTTAAAAGTTGCTTAAGTGCGGCTAAGCTTAATAATTTTTCTCAGGCGGCCATATTTGTTTACATTTTAAACTTAAGAGAATAGTAGATCTGTTGCCAATCTAGAGGAACTAAGCTTCGCAACAACAAAGATGACGCCTTTTTTTATTATTGCGAGTTAAATCATGCTTAATCAATTCTGGAATTTATTCGAGGAAATAAGTGTTTAAGATTTACTTCGTAATTTTTAATGTAGGTATTTTGAGGTTTTAATGTATTTTTGCCTTATCGCGAAGTGAGAACGGAATTACTTGAATGAGAAATGCTGAATCGTCTGTGGAAAACTGTTTCTGTTTTTTCTTTTTTATTTAATTTCTTTTATACATAATTTTAGATTTATTATAGTATTTGAATAGAACATGTGGCAAAGCTTAGATAAGTCTTTAGATGATATAACGTTTTGTACATTCTGAGTTATAAAATGAATGAGATGGAACGCTGTTAAGTGAACCTAGCGCCAGAATGTTTCTATGGTAAACAAATATAGTGAATTTTAAAGAGTGCATTTATTCTATTGTGGTTTATGCGCTATCGACGAAGGAGATCTAATTCAATCCAATAAGTTTAAATGAAATGCAAAATAATTTAATATTCCGTACAAGGAAGTCATGTGGTGCACACATCAGATTTTGTTTAGTTGCATTGACCAAGCAGTGTCAGCAAAAGAAGAGGAAACAATATTTTTTCTTAATTTTAATACTGAAATGGTAAAACCATTCTCTTACCCAAATCCTTTTCCTAGAGTGGTTATTATTAACTTAAACAAATGAGTTTCGTTATTTTAATTTAAAACAAAAACTTAAAAGCAAATTTTATGCAAGAATAGCTTTTCAAATTTAATTTTAAATTAATAGAGTAACTTAAAAATGGGGAAGAAGGCTTACGTATTATTATCTCATATATCCAAATTGTGCCTATCTTATCTTACATTAAAATTAACGATCTAAATATTAATGAAATAAGGAAGTGGTAGATATTTTTCCGATAAAATCCTAGTATACGGTACGGCCTTCGCGCGATTTTCAAAATTTTCGTCATCACCAAAGTGACGCGTTTACTGCTCATAATAAACAAAAAATACCACTATCAAGACTAGGTCACCATAAGTCTATTTATAGGACTAAGTCACTATAAATCGCTAAACGTATCACACCCACTATCATAAATATAAAATAGCTACACATTCAACAACTCAACAACAACAACAACAAAAAGTAATAGCCTACCAAATCTCGCCAAAGCCACTGATACAGAATGTAAACTTTATAGCCTCCCGAATACCGCCAAAAGTTGCCAAATTCCGTGTTTAACGTATACCAGAAAATTAAGCCATTTTCCCTTGTAAATGCACTATTGTTTTATGAATTAAAGAACAGTAATTCCCCTCAGTTTTGATTTTAATAAATCGGGGAAGTTAATATTAAATGTTAATTTTAAAACAGTTTCCCGAGAAAATCTAAATATTCAAATACCGCATTCTCGCTCTTTGTTTCACAACTGTTGCCTCAAAGACAAGATAAAAATAAAAACTATTATATGCTGAATAATCAGCAACTGGAGCGAGAACAGCGTCATTTATAGATAATGATAGAATAAAATATAAAACTACTTTGAAACTTAACAGTTTACTATTATCCTATGAAAGCAATGTTGGAATTTAAAATAAAAAAAATTGTACCGAACTCTATTTTGAAATGTAATAAGTTACAAATGTTAATTTTCTACTTTGTATATATTTTGCATTTAACTGTGCTTTAGTTTTCATATTCATCGTGGTCAAGAAAATTTCCCTAACTAATTATCTTACAAAGACAGTCTGTTTCTTTTGCTGTGTATATTGTGAATCGTTTGGAGTCCATTTCAAGATTATATTAAAAGTATATTGTGTGTCACCTGAACACACAACCATCTTCCTGAACTTATGTTCAAGAAATCTTACAGCCGCATATCAGTTGACCCAAATTGATAGCTTTTGCTCTTCGCTACATCGGCGACGCTTTTGCTTGAAGTCTTACATTAAAAACACCAACACCTTAGGGCAAGACTTTCAAAGGCGGGGTAAATACTATTCTGTAACAATCTCACTGGAACGTGCGTTGAATGTTCATATATAAAATATAAAATTAAAAGCTAAAAGTATACAATGTTAGTTAGGAAACATAATTATAAATTGTAATACAAATCTGTAAAGCAAAATTTAAAAATTATATATATAATAATATTGCACAATGCATTATGTTAGAAGAAATTTTTTTAGATACGGTAATGCTACAAATACTTATTAATTGCCAGTTGCATATACACTGGATTCCAAAATGAAGATTAGAAATACAAAATATATTCTCCAAAAATAACTAGTTGATTGTAATGAAAATTTGTACAAAGTTATCCAGTACTATGAGACAACTAATGTAACAAAACAAAATAATCAACAAGGAAGTATATTGCGATCTTCAAAAAGAATCCAGAAATTGCCAAAAGAAGACATCTCATATTTACAGAATGACTTGGCTAAACAGTATGGCAACTTCGCTCAGCTTTGCTTGCTTCGCAATCAGCCCTTATTATATAATAGTATTTATTGATGATAGCTTTAGGCAACAAATCCTGTTGTTGTAAAAACTAATATTTTAAGTCTGAAGGATCCAGTTAATTTGTTGACATCGTCCAATGGCTCTTTCTAGGAGATACCAAACATGCTGTTTTGGATTTAAAACGGTGACTTCTCTGACCGTACCTTGCAACGAATACACTTTTCCTTCAGAAAATCGCCAACCAGTTGAGCTTTGTGTGGCCATATAATTTCGCCCACAAAAGCTTTGCGTGGACTTGCGTTATTGTTCATAAAAATAAACTCCTTCCCATTAGCTTCCTGAAAACGTCTCACATAAGATTCAAGAATATTATCACGATAACGCCATATGATCACTGAGTCAGCAGCAACTATAAGCAGTAATGTCCTTCCGTCCACATGATACCTCTTCACTCAGTGATTCCCTTTCAACCATAGTGATCAATTCCTTTTACGCTGGTTGCCTACAACAGGCTCCAGGCTCTCTCCAGATGAAGGTTGAATCACTCCACGGAATCTCAAGTCATCACTGAAGAGGATATGGCCTCAATTTTGCTGTGTCCAACAATGCTATATTTAGCTCCACAAAAGAAAGACTCTTTTCTGTGATCTCTTGAAAGGGCCGGATATTGTTAATCACCTTGGCTGCCCAGAAGGGACAGTGGTTAGTGACTCTGTGTACCGAAGCACCAGGTTTCGAATCCCAGAAAAGTCAGGGTTATTTATAAACATACAGTATCTGTGCTGCAAGTGGATACTTGAAATACGCGGCGAGTCGAACGTTTTCTCGAGAGTGTGGTAATAAAAAAAGGGAAAGAAAGGTTAAAAAACTTTGGACTGTTGCCTCGCCCCCCCCGGGGTATTCTTCCTTTTAATTCCAAAGTAGAGCTCAAGTTTATCAGTTAGTTAGGACAAGAATACCTCAATCAGCTATGGTACTGCAGAGGTGCTGAAATAGCTTCTGCAAGTACCTGCTAATCGTTGGGTGTAAAGTGCCTGCTCTGCTTGACGTCTGTATACAGTTTACGCGGAAACTGTTGCTCCAGTCGCAGCGGCGAGGTTCTGAAGGTACTCTGTTAATCTCATTTCTGTTGCTGTTGTTGTAATTTATCTCACTTGTCTAATAGTAGAAGAAGCCTACGGAATTCATCGTGGCAAAGATGCGTTGGCATCCTTGAGCATCATAGAGGTAGTACAATTGTTGGCGTCCTTGAGCAATCAATCGTTGACGTCCTTGAGCATCATAGAGGTGGTACAATTGTTGGCGTCCTTGAGCAATCAATCGTTGACGTCCTTGAGCATCATACAGGCGGTACAAAACATGTCTTTGTTCAGTTCCGCCCTCAATTTTGAAAGAGAACACCACGGAGGGATGGGTCCGAAGGCCTTTCACTCCTCCTCCTGTGCCAACAACCTCTCGAGAGGACTTTCGATTAGCCGCATATTTAGAGTACCTTTAAGCCGCGCAGACACTACACATTTACAAATATCCATGCTTTCTCCGGGATTCAAACCTGGGCCCCCTAACAAACAGACAGCGTCGCTAATCACTATCCCATTTGGGTGGCCTCTGAATCTCTCAGTGGCGTTATGCATTTAATACAACTTAGCGATTCTCTGCGGGTGTTGTGGTTCTTCTAAGGCTTTGTACCTGCAATAGTTATAACTGTATTACATCTACAAACTGCCCTCAACAGTGCATCGAAATAAACCTTTCTTTGAATTTTTATTTTCGGGATATCTGATTGGTTTATTTATTCGAAAAGTAGTTGTTTGGAGAAATCGTAAAAGGTAAAAAGCTTCAAAAGAAATATTTTCAATTCAGTTTCAAAAAGTCCGCATAGCTAAGTGGAATACGGCTTTTCAACGAAGCATGTTTTAGATTCGGAACCGTCCAATACTAGATGACGGCAAGCTCGTTTCTCGAAAAACTTTCTTCTAACCTCACATGTCATTAGATGTAAAAAGCCCATTAAGGAAGTAGCGCCATATCTTGAATTCCGTATTAGACGCATTCTTAACCATCATGTGATTTCCATTGGTTGATTGGCCGGATTGTGATTGGGGACGATTGTTTAGCATCTCAGTTCATCGTCTAAAAGATAACAAGAACTCATTTTATATGAAATCTCTTTATCTCTCGATTTTGCATACATGAAATACAATTCCGTAGGCAAATTTCATAGATCTGGAATCCGATCACCTTTCAGACATTTTCTTAAAAACGTAAATTTCGTAACCTAAGAAATGTAACAATTTGAACTTTTTAACAACCACTAGTTGCTTCTATTACATTTATTCTTTTCCGAATTATGTATTATAGTAGTTTTTAAAACGGTAATGATAGGTATTTTAGAACTATTTAGGAAACATGTATTTGTAGCATTTGCATTATCATCTAAAATATACTTGTGAATTTAATTTCCTACTACAGTGTGTTACAAAATAATTGTAAACTATGTAAGAGAGCTATATCCTTAAAAATGAAAAAAAAGACAGTTTAATTACTTTTTAAGTCGCTCAGTTTGTGAATCGATTGCAATAATAATTTGAAATATAAGGATTTTATAATAGGACAAATGGCATTCTAAGACCTGGCTATTTGCCAAGCGATTTAAAGGATGAATTAAAAATCTTATCTCTCGAGCAGTGGCAACACTTATTAAATCACGTGGATGATAAATAACTGGTAGCGCAATGTGATATAAAAGTTAACAATTTTGGAGTAATTCCGATTTAGATATTTCTAACATTCAATAAAGTTATTTTCTAACTTCTTTCAGCATGAACTTCACGTGCGCAAAAAACATGTACAGCTTCAGAAGAAAGTTCTAATTTCTGCGAAGCCTTTTTCGTTTAGCACAAAAATTAAAAATCTGAAGTCAAATTTTTCTGTTTAAACTGGTGAATAACAATTTGGTAATGATGATTATTAAAATAATTTTTTTCCAGATTTATAAAACCTATAATTTATATTTATCATCTAAACTTTATAGTGTTGTGTTCTATGGGTTAGTGGATTTCAAATAATTGAGGATGACACTTGAGGAAGAATCAAAACCCAATTTATTCGCTAGTATTATACAGGACAGTTGCAAAGACAGCTTTACAGTTGTCGAAAAACTATGATAATCACGCTGAAGCAATCAGCAACACAGCCTTCAGGCTATAACGATGAAGACAGTTTCACGGCAAAGCACTAAAGTACAACTCCCGACTCGGTCGATCGCTCTCAAGCTAAGCTCTGAACTCAATACACTATTTTCTTCCCATACAGGCAGGGTATATATAACTTTAACCTACCTTCCAGAATATCCTTGAGAAAGCCATTAAAATGCATTCTAGAATGTTCTCTCTCCATCTATGGTATATCGCCAATTTTGAAGCCAAATATAACCAAATGGATGATTTCGCGCCAAATCTGGTAATCCTGCCTTTCCCTGCACTTTCTGGCAATCCAAACACCGCTTTGCGGGGAAGCTATCTCCCCTCTCAGCCGCTGGGCATTTCGCAACAATATTTAACTCTTAAAGTGGACAAAATCTAAATTCCGCTCATTGGGAATGAATTTTACTTCATTTAGGAAGAAACATATTTAGAGTCACTAGGTTATTTTGAGGCCGGAAACGTAAAAAATATGCAGTGCTTTTCCTGGGACTCGAACCTTGCACTCTTGATACGTGCCGAATGCGCTGCCGTTACACCACACAGGCAAGCTGGAAGGAGGTAGAAAATACCTTATGCATATTATTTTGTATGCAACCAGTTTGACAGGGCTCTGTTATAAGGAAGGGGCTTCGGGTATAAATAAATTACCATTTAATGTCTTTTTTATTGTAAAGAAGAATTATTGAAACATATTTGCTTAGTAAGTATCTCAGAAATTGCTTTCGATATAATAAAAAAAAATTTCTTCCTTTTGATGAAGTAATTTTTCAAGCACATTCCGTGACATCGATTCCTAAATTAAGGTGCGTCAATAAATGTTCAAGAAAAGTCAGGGAATGAAATGAATTCAGGGGAGCTGAAAAGTATTATTAATGGATTTGGGACTTTAGGCTGTTTCAGAATGAAAATTTATAACCCAGTTTCTGGAGCGAAACGAAAGGATTCCTGATATTTTTCTTCTTCTAATAAATACAAGATTATTTATTCCACAGCGGATTAATTTGTCTTTATTTTTCCTTATTTTAGTCATATATAATTCTATCTACAGAACTTAGTATTTATACTCATTTAAAATTTTGTAAATATTTGTGTTTATTTAATCACATTTTGGATATATAAGTACATTTTTGTAAAGTATCACATCGTTTATATTTATTTATTATTTATATTCGCTTAAAGATTTTATTACGTATTTTTAATTAGCGGAATTGGTGGCCATTACTTGTGCTTGTAAGTGTCTTATGATTAAAGGTAGCTCAGTTATTACCAAGGTAGCTATAGTTACAAGGTAGCTCAGTTAAAGCCACTGATATAGACAGAAGCTCTGTTACCGAGTTTTGGCGCTTCGATTTCTAATTTCTTTTTTTTTTTTTTTTTTTTTCCAATGACGGGCACTCAGCAGACTTCGGCTTGGCCACTGCTAATGCCAGAAGTGGTGGTCACTTTATTATGGAAGCACCTAATAGGTGGGCCACCTTTGCCTCCTATGAAGGGACAGACAGTTACAGCCATGCCTCCTCCGAGATTCGAACCCAGGCCCTTTGGGATCGTAGCCTGCTCCCCTAACCACTATACCGTCTAGGCGTCGATTTCTAATGTACTTGGCGACATTCTAAAAATTAATGGAACCGCATTTTTTATTTCTTTTCAAAGCTTTTAAACATGTTCCGGATACCGTATGTATCCCCTTATGTATGTAAAAGAGTGCTTTATTCAAATCCCTTGATTAATAGCAAAATAATTATTCTAATTTTCTGCTAAACTAATGTAAAATAAAATATATAACATTTATTATGTAACATTTGCCTTCATTGATATCATAGTTAAGAAATTAAGGTAAACAAAATCAGGGATTACTTTTTGCTGACTAATATTACATTTTACCGTTCTATTATCTATTTTATGCTTTGATAGAATAAATAAAATTAATTTTACAAAAACATTTTCGAATGCCTAAGTAAAGATAGCAATTCAACCGTTATGTGTGCTATCTGAGTCAGCAAATATAAAGCATAATTGTATAAATATTTTGAATAAGTATATGAATGAAATTTAAGTTGCTATTTAAAAGAACACTGACGTGTAAAGCTATTCTCTTTAACTTCCATTTAAAATGTTTGATCATCTTTATAGAACGGATGAGTGTGCAGACTGTGGCAGACAGATTGGCCTTTTGTGATAAAGTATTTCCCTTCTACTATGTAATTCTTGTAGTATGGAAAAATATACACAGTTTACTTCGCTTAAAACGACTATTTTTTTAAATAAATGCTGACTATCAACTAAAACATTTCGAAACGAAAAACTATGTAAAATGTTAGGAAACATAACAGTCAGATAAAGTCATAAATGAGAGTCTGATGTATATAATCTCTCTCTATCTCTCTCTCTATATATATATAGTATATATATAAGGAAGAAAGTCTGTGTGTTTGGTTGTCCTCTAATAACTCAGTCACTACTACAGCTATCGTCGCCAAACTTTCTACAATTCTTGTTTGAGACCTGAAAAGGTCGACGTCCACGTTTTTCAAAAAAAAAAGTTAAAATCAGCGATATTAATTAAAAACTCGGAAAAAGATCATTTTCGCCCTCATTTTGCCGAGCGGCAACAGTCTCGCAAGGTGGAGATAAAAATCTGCTTAATTTCGAAAGTTGTTGACGCTGCTCGCTTTCATATACTAGAGTTCTTTAATAAAGAATTTCCAAGTTTTACGATGAAATAAAAATAGCATTGACAAATATTAAATACATTATTTCCGATTCCAAAAATTCGTGGGAAGCCATTTCGACTATTCTCATCTTCGTAAGACTTTAATCAGACGAAATATTAATTAAAAACTTTGAAAGCACTAATTTTCGCACTCATTTTTTCGAGTGACAACAGTCTCGCGCGTTGGAGATAAAAACGCTTTATTTAGAAAAGTGTTGCTACCGCTCGCTTTCAAATCGTAGAGTCTGTTAATGAAAAATTTGCAAGTTTTACAAAATCTATAAAGTTGAATGCTTGTTTGTTTGTTCGCTTTATTGATTTCTGATCATTCATGATAAATTTTGTGCCTCATTTAATCGAGTAAAATTGAATATAGGTGAAATTTTGGATGGAATTGAGCTTTTACGACCATTTGATCAGAAAGACTGAAATCATTAAAAACTGCGTGCCATTGTGGCTGATATAATGAGAGAGAATTAGCTTATTTTCCTATCGAAATTTTGCATGTGGGTCCCATATCGCATCAGACTGAAAAATGTGTGACAATGAGTCGTATTTTTCTATCGCTATTAGAGAAGGATTACAGTGGTATCGTTCTCTCTGTTGTTAGATGGTTTACTCTCAATCTAACGTAACTGACATCGGGTACTTCCGCTATCTCTTCTCTTCTCTACATATAATAAAACAAAGAGTCTGTCTGTGTGTGTGTGTCTTTCGTTCGTGTTGCGAGTAAGCTAATAGACCCAGGGCCACGAAATTTGGTATATAGGTATATCTACACAAGAGCCAGTGCACCTCGAAGCGATTTTTTTTTCAAAATTCGAATTAGAATTTTTATTTCATGTTTTGTGACCAAATCGCGTCATTTTTAGACATAATGGGCTACAGGAAAGCGAGATTTCACTCTATACATTTCATTTTTACATTGTCGTGAAGCGTAAACACTTAGCTATTTTACGAACTTAAAATAAATTTCGTATTTCAATAAATCGATTAAATATGAATTTATTTAGGAAGGTGAGCTTAACACCTTTTCAGCGGAATTTTTTTAAAAAAAACTTATTTTAAAAAATGTGCCGTTTATTTTCCTTTGATTTTTGGACACGTTGAACTTTAATCCTTTCAACTCCTTTTAAAAAAAGAATTTTGGGAAAATAATAATATTTTGTATTTTTTTAAAATTTTTTAAATGAAGCTTCCGAATACACTTCTCACATCTCAGATATTTTAAAATGGAGTTTTGGCAACAAATATTATCTTCTAATATCGTTTTTAGACCAAAGGGCCAATTTGCCCGGAAGGGCTATTAATTTCGTTTTGGCATTTTGCGTCGGTTCCTTGTAAATGTCGGTTTGGCAACAATTTTTATCGTATTTCTTATGTTTACTGTTATTAAGAGACTTAAAAGTTTAAGAAATTAAAAAGTTGTTTCTTTTTGCAACGGTAAATTGTTTAATTACTTTGCTAGGATAATTAACATTTGTATCAAGGGATATTGCTTATTTCATTTTAATATTATGTTTAAATTATATATAATTTTAATTATAAAAAAGTTTTGCATGATATTTTTTAA
>KK115174.1:438782-448882 GCA_000611955.2 Stegodyphus mimosarum
TTCGTTGTATCTTTTTATATGTAATGCATTTTTAACTGAATTTCTTTCCGTTGTTGTTTGTTTCTTTTTCTATAAAATTGTTCTGCAGAGTAAAATTCTGTGCAGTTTTCAAATTTAATGTTTGGTGTTCTCTTTAGGCATTTTTCCGGTACATTTAAAATCCAGACGAAGGCTGGCCGCGCAGCGGCTAGTTGTAAAATAAATGAATTTCATCAACCCTTTTAAACTTGCGCGATATATAAATGATACAGGACCCTTATTTATTCTAACTACTGATAAAATTTTGTTACTGGTACTTGAGAATGTAGTAATGCGTTTCTCTAGTATTGTTACCTTTATAAGAATTGTTACTCTTACTAGTGTAGAAAGAAACATTTTTCTCATCAAAAATGCCATTGTATATTCGCTCGAGCGCGTGGGCCACCTGAAAGAGGAAGTAGAATCTTAGCCTTCGATATCTATCTGGAGAGAATATTCAACGAAGGTACAGCACAACGCTTCTCCTCCATTTATAGATTGTCACTGACATTATGGAGGTGTGTATATTATTCATGGATTAATATACGAGTAGGCGTACCTGAGTGCAGCTTTTTCTACGATGTCTGTTACATTTTGTGATAAATTATTATGGGTTTTTCGGCTCCTTTCTTTCATTTTTCATGAAACAAAATAGAGTCCTCAGCCTCATAACGCAAGACTTCCTTCTTTCTCTGTTTACGCCACGCCGAGGGTGGACTATCATAAAAAAGCACTCCATCATACATCGCTCGTAACTTTGTGACAAAAGAAGCAATAACATTAAATGAAGACAAATTCGTTTATCTCTTCGTTTAGTTTACATGATATAGTACGTAATATGACAGATAAATAAATGGCACAGTCACTCATTTAATGTCAGTCACTATTTTAAACAGTCAATAATTTAATGTTTGAAAACAAAGCAGTATTAGTAGCTTATAATAAATCACACAATAATAATACCGACCTAAATATACAAAGCTCTTTTCATTGATACAGTGCTGTTAAAGTGAAATTATCAAATACAAAGGAAAGTTTTGATCTTAGTTGAAATGCTTAAACTAAATTTGAAAAATATTCTCTTATACCAAGTGGGATAAAACATAATACAGCTTTCTTAGAGTTGCGAATATTTGCAGAGTCGAGACATAAGTTACATAAAACTAAACTAAGGTAAGTAATTAGCAATTCTCCTACACTAGGAGGACTTCTTGTAAACAATATTTACATCTTTATACATTTAAAACTTCAAACATTTTCTAACGTAGATAATATTATTAGTTAAAGTAATGAATTTTTAATTATTAAAGTTGCATAATTTTAGAAGAGAATTAAATATAGTCAGATAAATTAATGATAACGTATGCTTATTTTCTTCAGCGTCAATAGTTACAAATAATTAAAAAACGTATGCAAATGCAACAAATTATACCAACAAAAATAATACGAATACAACAATAGACAAAACACAGTAAAATTATAGCAACTTTCAATAAAGAGAAGAAAGGTTACTGAACTCACTGCCCTAAGTTTGTTTCGCTTTCTGATAGCGTATGCCCAAAGAAACAATGCTGAATATTATTCAAGAGTAAAATCTATCTATTATTTATATACACTTACAACGTAGACTAATCTGGAGGAAATATTTTGCTAAAGAAAATGGCAAAACAAGGCATAAAACTTTACAAAAGATCCCCTTAAAGAACCAAATTCTAAATCTATCAATACTAAGCAATTGGAATTCCCATAAGATGAATAAATTTACAGTGTTATGATTTCGAAGACTAAACAGAAACTTCGTTTTCAACAGTAATAGCGAAAATGATGAAAAAGCGGAATAAGAGCCTAGAGAATCATCCTTCGTAACCATAATAGAACAAATTTACTAGCGTTACGCCGAGTTCTGTCGTTTATTATTGAGTCCTCTTAAATTAAATAATCAAACTGGTTATATTTTAAAATGCTACAATATTAAATTCATATATTTGTAGAAAACTGGTATATTTAATGAAAAACATTTTGATTTCTTATTTTAGCTAATCCTATTTATTAAACTGAAAGACATCTACGGAAAAATATGTCAGTGGTCTTTTTAAATACTGCAAAAGTATAACTATGTTTGATATATATTTTATTTTACACCTATGTAAGTGTGAAAATATATGTATATACTACGAAATGTGCGCGAATAAACGCAGTAGTGGATTTAGTAAGTAAGTAGCTAATTTACTCAGTTATTTTGCCAAAATGCACACTAATGCACAGTAAAACGTAAAGGAAATTTACCTGAATTTTTACCAAAATTATATACGTGGTAAAAAAAATATAGAAAATTAAGTCAAATTTCTACGAAAAGTATACATTTATGCTAAGTAAAAAAATTCGCAGATTTACGTAAATTTTCGCTAAAAATATACAATGTAAAAAATTGTCAAGATTTACAATGAGTTAAATTCAAATAAAGTTTTACCAAAAACATTTGTAAACTGAAATTTACGTATGTTAAAGTAAAAACTACGAATAAAACGCGATCGTTCGTATGAATACACGTAAATTTTACTTACATATTTTATGATATTTTAATGTTCAAGATTTACATATTTTATATGAAGGGTCATTCGTAAACTTCACTTCTTTTTCTAGTGCAGTTTACGAATAGATGCTATCTGGGAATGGGTGGGTGGTTAATTAACTTACACAGAGACTTATTGGTACCTGTCTGACAAGGGGAATGCATTTACAGAAGACTTTCTGAAAGAATGCGACATATTTTTCTCTCTATGATAAAAAATAAACTAGCTATATTTCGTGGATGTAATCGCACAATCCTGTATTTATTTCTGTTATATTATTTCAGGTGCTGAACACATATAGCTCACCTCTGACACGTGTGAACCACTTTTGATTCACGTGCAGAATTATGCAATATAAATATAGCTCATTCCTAGATCCGCAAACATTCTTGAGAATGTGCCTGATTTATAATGAATGCGACTGTGTAAATTCGTTGAGCTTCACATATATACAAAGATGCAGTGAGTCTAGTTTAATCTAGCACAATCATTTTAGTAATTATCTTAGTAGCACTAATTGCTGTTAACCGCACTTTATTGTGCCAAACTTTTCATGATGTCTAGTTTCTTCTTCCGTTTCTTCGATTATGTAGTTAAATAAATATTCGGTCTAACCGAAACCTGTGATTGATTTATCTCTTTACATGTACTAAATCACGCATAATCAGAATTAATACTGCAATTTTATTAAGTGTTGAACTGCTTAAGGACTGTTTGCTTTTGAATCTAACAGCTGACCAGAAGAAGTTTTATTTAACAGTTGAAGAGTTATTGTTGAAAATAAAATGATCATGTTACCAGGCGACCATTCGTTTGCATTCGTCTGTTTTCTTTTTCCTGGCATGCCTTGTGATAACTGTTTAAGTAAATAAATCTTTAGGATTCGGAATGCACCAGATACTATTTTCTTACTAGATTAGTTTATTTTTCATTCTTTTCCTCGGATTACCTGATTCATTATACTTAGATTATATTTCAGTCTAATATGTTTATGTATGAGATGTGTTGTGAATAAAAGTAAGAAAAACTTGGACAACTTGGTCTTCATGCGAGAATCACGTTTATTCTACAGTGTAATATAATATAATATTATTTTTTCAGTTACTGCCTCTATTATTGCTTAACAACGAATACAGAACATGCAGCTCAAAGTGAGATAGAACTCAAAACTTTTATTAGCTACTACTTGCGATAGTAGAATTGTAAGATTTTACTAAATTAAAGTTACTTTGTTGGTTAGATTTTTACTTTAACTGTGAAGAGACAATGCGCTAAGTTCAGCTGTATCAGTTACAACACGAGAAAAGCCTGAAAAGACCCTTTTATTCAACTCAATAAAAGTATTTACATGTCACTTAGATGGTATAGTGGTTAGGGGAGCCTACTGGGGGTACCGAAGGGCCTAGGTTCGGATCCCGGAGAAGGCATGGATGTTTGTAAATGTACAGTGTCTTTACGACATGTGGGGAACTCTAAATACATGGCGAGCCGAAAGTTCTCTCGTATGGATTGCGGTAGGGAAGAGGATTGGGAGATCCTCGGACCACCGAATCGCTGTCCCTCAAAACAGTGGTGGATATAGAAGTCCAACCTCTTGAGCCTCTGGCCACCATACTTCTATGAAATTCATGCACAACAATATCAACAATAAAAGTACTCCTTGCACTTACAGGTATTTGGCACTCCTGGCGCTTACATGTCCTCGTCCTTTTTATAGCTTACATATAATATTAACATTGCTTTTCTTTACGCGTTTCTAGCTTGAATATAAACAATCTGAATTTCGTTTTTTCAAAATGCATTTAGGATTTTTGTAGCCAATTTGACGTCCGACGCTTTGAAATAGTTCAGTTCCTTAATCAAAAACCCATAAATGCTTTACAAAATATGAAACAGGTAATAAAGCAAATTCCAAATTTGGGCTTCCTTAATCCCATAATCGGGTGAAGACGTACGTTACTCAAAATTGGATGGCTCTAGTTATCGTTGTTTTATCACAATGCCAGAAACACATATAAAATATTATGCAGGTTCTTCATAATATAATTTTTTTAATAAAACAGCAATCGAAATTTTTTGGTGGCAACAATTTGAAAAGTGGAACACCGTTTATAGTGAAACGTCACAAAATGCCAAAGCGAAATTAATAGCCCTTTGGGCTAATAATGGAACTAAGAAATTCAAATTGCATCAGAAACATTGTATTATTTTAATTTTATTACTTTATAGTAGTAAGCATTAAGAGCTGAAACATTACTAGTAACTATTTTGCCGTTATCTATTTGAGCAATGCAAAGAGATCATTGCTTCAGGAAAAGACTGTGCTCCATGCAGCAACAGGCAGTATTTTGCCTTCAGGCACATTTTTATAGCTGTTGTTATATCTTTTTGGTATACACTTAAAGTGACCGAAATGTTGTGATGTCATTTGTTAGAAAGTGTTAAATTCACAGAATTAAATTTGCTCGGAGAGTTTGTTACTCGACTCGGTAAGCTCAGTTTGTTTTAATCCATATATGTTGGTAAATTGTATATTTTTCGCTTTAAAAATGATTGGACTTATGTTGTTCTTATTTTTCGGTTAAGGGTTTTAGGCCTTTAGTTAATCTGCATGCAATAACTGTAGAATTATCAACAATTTAAAAGTTGTTTAAGTAGGGCTAAGCCCAGTTTTTTTACCATACCAGCCATATTTGTTTACTTTTGAAATTTAACAGAATAGTTATTTAAGTTTTTTTGCAAATTCAGTGTCTTTTTGCCGAGTGGGACCAAAAGGAAACTTTTAGTTTTGTGCACCGAAATATCTGCCTTCTTTCCTGCTGGTTGAAGGACTTGTTTTTGCGCAGAAACTGTAATTTTAATTGTAAAAATTGTTTTTTATTGTTTTAAATGTATTTGGTGTTTTATGTTTTTCCCTATCTTTCAATTTTTAATGAAAATATTTTGAGCTTTTATGTATTTTTGCCTTTCCGCGAAGTGAGAACTAAACTAATTGAATGAGAAATGTATCTTTAATGAAATTCGAGGAAATATGTTTAATTGAAATGCATGAAAAAATCTGTATAATTTAATACTTCGTACAAAGAAGTCATTTGATGTACTGTGGAGTTTTACTTATTTAATTCCAATGTTCATTCTCAGAACCCCACAAACACTAACAAGCGAATAATCGTTGAAGTGTGTGAATAATCACTTAAGACCTAAGAAGGGTTAACTGTTCTTTATTTCTCAGAATATTTACAACCAGTTCCTAACTCGGAACTTACACAAAGCCTCCACTTGGGCTTGAACTTAAATAATTATGAAATTAAACTAAAATAAGCTTAACTAAAGCTATCTGAAGGATATAGCCGAAGCTATCAGAATTCTAATTAGTTGGCCCCTAAATATTAATTAAATGGCGAAGCCAAGCAAGGGCCTAAAGTATGGCCGAGCGTAGTATCCTAACAGAGAACGCAGCCAAAAAGCAAACGCACGCTAGTCAGAAAAATCAGACTCTGTCTTTAGAAGTAGGTGAAGCATCGACTTTAATAGTACTCTAACTCATTTGCAGTCACTGTGTTTCTGAAATTACCTTCTGGTACGAAATTGTAAGCTGAAGTTAGAATGAATAGGAAAGAGGCATAACTTAAAATAACCTTTAATAAACTTAGGATAAACGTTACAGTGCACATCAGTTTTTTTATTTTTTATTGCTTGAAATGTTCGGAGTACATGATTATATAAAAAGTTAAATTTTGTATTGTTACGTTTTTCTTTGTTCTTCGTACGTACGTTAAGGGTTCGTGGATTTGGAGCGAATGACGACGACACTTGTTGATGAATGGAAACACTCTTTATTAGCCAGTATTCTCAGGACAGCTTTAAAATCCCGTTTACAGTCGTCGAAGAACTACTATAAACACGCTGAGACAATCAGCGACTCAGCTTTCAGGTTATCAGGCTATAACGGTGGAGAGAGCTTCACAGCAAAGCACCAGAGTAACAACTACCGACTCTGCTCAGTCGTTCTCGGAACTTTCCGTACTCTCGAGACTGTTCACTCTACAACACGCCATGCACTCGACGATACACTAGAGTACAGCTCCTGTCTCCGTTTGGTCGTTCTCGGAGCTCAACGCACTCTGAGATAAAACTCGAGAATATACTAACTCTCGATACACCAAGAAACTCTCTCGATGCACTCGACGACCAGCTCGGCTACAAGACACTCGCTCACTGACTGACTATCAACTCCGTAGACGAGACACTGACTGACTCTCCAACTCCAAATCCAATTCCCTCTGTGTGCAGCGATTAACCTGTGAAAACAGGTTGTTTTCCGGCTGTCATCACGTACGTGCTTCTAGGAGCGATGCATGGATGGTAACGCCGAATGAAGTCCCGTAGGGCAGGATAGCAAGCGTCAAGGGGAGTGACTATTGTCGCGTGAGAAGGCTGAGGCATCCAATTGGTTGAGGTAATCCGATATAGATAGCTAAGAATTGATGAAAATGCAGAAACATTCTTCATAATATTCAACAATCAGAATTAAATATAGGTCCGTGATACGGTCAATCAGAGTTATGTACAAACATAGAAGTCCTAATACACAATGTGAGATCAGGAAAAATCCACAAAGTCTAAGATCACATGATAGCCACCCTCCCAGGTGCTGTCTCTGATGCATGCTGCTTGATTTCATCTACAAAATACAAATTCAAATATTTACTAGTCGATGGAAGATATTTACAAAATTTACAGTTCAGGTGGGAAAGTCCTGATTTTCACTTAGCATGAATGCTGCGTATGGTCTTAGATGACGGTCGTCGTTAAGTATCTCATAATGGAAGAGGTTAAAGTAGCTAAGGTTTTCACAAGTTATGGCCGCTTTGAAGAAGTTTCCATTCACCTTTTTGAGGTATTCTTCGATAGTCTCTAACTTGAGGTCCTTGTGCAAGTCCTTGTTTCGTACGAAATGATGCGCATTTCGTGATAATACGTAAGAAGCGATTTTGCGCAATCTGTAGTTTCTTTAAGTCGTTTTTGCTGCAGAGGCCCAAGTTGGGGAAGCATACGTCATTATTGGGCGAATGGTTGCATAATTCTTTTCTTGCGTAAGTCCAATTTGGATTATTTACCAATGATAGGATAAAGGGCTTTCATAACTTTAATAGCTTTATCTCTGACATGAGCAATGTGAGTATTCCAAGTCAGTTTATTATTTAAGATAACTCCCAGGTATTTGGCATGTGTTACCATGGGGACTGGTTCTTGAAATAAATACACAGAGTTTTTAAGAGGAGCGTTTCTCTTCTTTTTCCTGATGAGTAGAAGCTGAGATTTCTGTGCATTTATTCTTATCTTCCATTGTTGGCACCAAGCCTCTAGCGAGGGGATGACGCCTTGGAGCTTCTTCATTGCATGGTTTATGTTAGCAGACTTAATGCGAGCGCAGTATCGTCTGCGTAACATGCCAGCATAGAGCTATGATCTAGATGAACTCTAGGAAATTCCGCCACGTAGAATAGATAGAGTATTGGACCGATTACGCTGCCTTGGAGAACACCACTGGCCATAATATGCATTTAGGAGAGATCTGAGCCGACTGAAACACAAAAGGTCCTATTTCTAATAAACGAGAAAAGTAGCAGGATCATTTCTTGTTCAATGTTGAAATCAATGAGTTTCGCTATGAGCCCCTCATGCCAGACGCGGTCGAAAGCTTTCGCCACGTCTAGCATGAGTATCGCAACATTTAATTTGCTGTGTAAAGCAGCCCCAGCGAATTTTGTAAATCGTAAAATGACTGACTCTCCGCTTACCAGCAGGGTTTATAGAGCTTGCTTTTGGTTTGTGTTCGAGATCATTCTGGGCTAAACCAGTAAGAATTCGTTCCAGAAGGTTCTCCATCTGTCTACGGCATATCGCCGAGTGATTTCTCGCCAAATGTGGCAACCCTGCCGTCCATTGTCATTTTCTGGTAACCCTAAGCCTGCTTTGTGAGGAAGCTATCTTACCGCGCCTGGACAGTATTTATCTGCTCCCATCAACTGCGTTAAAATTACTTTCTTATTACATTATAAGGTGTTTCTCCCGCGTTCTTAGCACGCTTTCGTGGTGTAATGGTCAGCACTGTCGGCGCGCATTCGAGAGGTCCGGAGTTATAGTCCCGGCGAGGGCATTGCTGATTTTTCACGTCTTCCGGCTTCAAAATAACCTAATGACTCTACAACATATATCGCGTTTTGAAACACTTTGTAAGTGGAGTTAAAGCTAGGTTTAATATTTTAATATAATATATGTATCAACATTTTTCAAGGGAACGAACTTATCATGGCTTATTGTAAGGAAATCCTAAATTTCATTGCAATTTTTACGGTTACTTATAACGAAAATATAGGAATTCTATCTTATGAATATAATACGTATATTGCACTTTGAAATTAAACTCCGAAAAACGTGATGTATTTTTATATAATTTAATATATTTTTGATACTATTAAAGCCTCATCCATTTATTCTTCTTTCAGAACAATTTTTCTCAAGAAACAATATTTACTGCAGGCGATGTTTCGTCGAGAGAAGTGTTGTTGTACCTCCCTTTCCTCTGATTATGTGGAAAATTCTATCACAAACAAGCAGGAGAATTCCTTGAATTTTTTGTCATAGAGGATTTTTTGACTTTTTTGATTACACAGCATTTCTATATAAAAGCAATCCTTTTTCTTTATAGTACTGTTTATAAGTAGGCTTTCATTTCTTTATTCTTTTTGTGTGCAATTAGATAAGAATATTTTTAACAGCAGTAAAATTCCTGAAATATATAAATGTTTGAATTGTTCAAATTAAAGTGTTTGATTCAAAAGAATAGCTTCCTGTTGAGGATGATGAGTTCGTAAAATTAATGAAGGCACTGCAAGTAAGTTACTTGGTTAATCAATTTTAGTGTATAGGACAAAGACGAGAGTAACTATTATCGATGATTTGCTCTCAGCAATATTTTAATCGAAACCTTAAAATAGCTATTCCGTTTAATGATTCGTATAATTAAATAGCTTTGTTCACTGGCGAAAACCAGTTCTGACATGGGTTTAATTAAGAATAAGAGCTCCGCAATCGAAAGTTTCAGTCCTTCTCAGCGGCTTTCAAACGCCTTCTTTACTGTTTTCCGAGAAAAGTATTTGCTTAGTAAATACTCCTTTTGTTGGTTCACATTAAGGTAAATGCACCTAATGTTGGGTTTTCAGTGCTGTTTTGGTTAAGTTACCAATAGCAAAAGCAATTTAAATGTTGAACTGGAAATCTGAAGGCAATGTGTAAAGAGTGCACATAAAATGAAATGAAACTTAAGGATATAATATTTATGCTTTGAGACCTTTGCATGTCTTTACATGTAAGAATTGCCTTTATTTCAAGAATAACGAGATTTTAATTTGATCAAAATAAGTTTGAATTAGATCAATTAGTTATGTTTAACCAAAAAATTATGTTAATTGCTTAACGAATTATGTTAACTTACTTTTAGAT
>KK115174.1:448954-474313 GCA_000611955.2 Stegodyphus mimosarum
GTAAGCAGATAAAATAATGATATCGAAGTTGGAATGAGAAATGCAGCTTTTGTGTGGAGAGTTTTGAAAAGCGAACCTCAGGCACACTGCCAAGATACTAGATTTGTAGATGTGAATACATACTATGCGTCATAATAAATAAAATGATATTAAAAAGAAAACAAAACAAAACAACTCTTTTCCAAATAATAAAAAATATACAGCTGCTACCTTAATGGCATTTTACACCAAAGTGAAAAAACTTGACTTACATTAGATTGTATTTTTATTTATTTATCTATTTTTTACTAGCCCAAAGGGGGAAAAGACCCAAAGAGCTATTAATCTCAAAACGTCATTTTGTGTTGTTTCACTTTCTGCATTGGTTGACTTTTCAAGCTGTTGCCACCAAATATTATCTCTATGCATTATATTTAAAGAAAATGAATAACGAAGAATCTGCATGGATGCATGAATGTTTCTCGCATTGTGAAAAAACAACGGTACCTAGAACTATGAAATTTTGAATAACGTAATCTGCTAACTGAACATGGACACTTGTAAGCCCGAATTTGTTTTATTATTTTTTCAAATTTTGTAAAACTTTAACGAATTTTTTATTAACAAACTCAACGATTTCAAAGCGAGCAGTGGCAACGCTGTACCGAAAAAACCGCCAGCGCGTGAGACTATATATCGAGAAATTCTAAAGATATGCTATTTGATTAAAATTAGCAATCAAACGCAGATTTCTCCTGTTGCCAATATGCAACAAACTGATACTTTAAATGCAAGTACATCTGGGGTAAATCCCACTGTACAGGATGAAAACAACATTAATATGGATACAAATGAGGTTGAAAATAATGTATCACAACATGTTGAAAAATCAGAAAACGCAAATCAGGATAATAAATCTAACAAAATACCGTCAATTACAATACTTCGTAACAAAATTAAATGGAGTGATATCCAAAAGTTTATGAAGGAACGAAAATTAGGAAACTATGGACAGTTTTATGAAAATAAAGTAAAGATTTTTGCAGATTCTGCAGAAAGTTATAGAGGCATAGTCAAATTACTAAAAGAGCTTGATATTGAGCACCATTCTTACTCCCTCCCTCAAGACCGAAAATTGAAGGTTGTTATTAGGGGATTAACCGAAGATACAGAATTAGAATACATCAAAGAGGAATTATTAAATTTAGAATACGAGATAGAAGACATAAAACAAATGACTAGACGCAGACAAGGTGAGGTGACTCAGCTCCCACTTTTCTTAGTGACACTGCCTAAGTCTGAAAAATCAAAGAGCATATATTTAGAACGATTTCTGTGTGGAATGAAAATCTCTATAAGGGAATATTTAGGACGCCAAGGACCCCTGCAGTGTTTTCGCTGCCAGGGGTTCAACCATACCCAATCGGGTTGTAACTATAGACCACGCTGTGTCAGATGTGGTGAGGAACACGAGTCCAGAGATTGCCCAAATAAAAACAATGATAATGTTCCACTTTGCTGCGCAAACTGTGGGCTGGAACACACTAGTAGTTTTAAAGGATGCGAGAAGTATCCAAAGAAGAAAACTGAGCGCAATAAAAATTACTCGAATCGAGTAATTGAAAATAAGAGTTATGCGCAGGCCTTATCATCGGGCTTATACTCTGACACTCTTACTGAAGCGAAAAAGGTCTTTTCTGATCTGGCAGAGTTGGTCGCTGTTATAAAAACAGCTGGATTCCAAATTTCCCAACAAATGAGAGAAATAACAAAAATTAGTCAGGAAACCAAGACAAACACTACATCAAATAATGGGCCCTCGAATTAATACGAGAGCTTCAATAAAGTTAGTGACATGGAATGCCCATAGCATTTTTAATAAAATTAATGAACTTGAATATTTTCTACATGCACAGGCTATTGATATAGCACTCCTGACGGAGACGCATGCCACTCCAAGTAATAGAATTAATGTATCAAACTATAAAAGTTACCGCTGTGACAGGCTCACACACAGAGGCGGAGGAGTGGCCATTTTAGTAAAGAGCTCACTTCAATCGTGCTTAATTAAAGAAGATCGGCAGAATGGTCATGAAGCCGTTACAGTCTCAGTTCTATTACCAGATTATGGAATTACGTACTTTACGGCCTTGTATAATCCGCCACACAGATACATCAAAGAGAAAATCATGGAAGAACTTCTACCTCTGGACAAACCCACCATTCTTGCAGGCGACTTAAATGCTAAAAGCAGAGAGTGGGGGTGTAGATTTTCTAATAGAAATGGAGCAGCTCTTTTAAAATACATATTAAATCATCCTGTATATTTTTATGCTCCGACGGACTATACATTTCTCCCTAGTAACCCAGGCAGGGGTGACATTTTAGATATAGTCCTATCAACCACAGACATCCCAATGTGTTTAGAAGTTCTGCAAGATCTGACATCAGACCATGTACCTGTAGTAATTACTTTGGGCACGTCACAAATATTAAATAATAAAATGAAGAAACAGACGGACTGGGAAATTTTTGATTATCTTCTATCGGAATCTGAACCATCAGAAATAAACTTACATGACACGAATGCCATCGAAATGGAAGTCCATAAGTTAACTAATGATATTAAAGATGCATATAAAAATGCAACTAAACAAGTTCCAGCGCAGCAATATGCAGGCTTACTCCCAAAATTCATAAGGGAAAAGATCAAAGAAAGAAACCGGATGAGAAAACGGTGGAATCGAACCTGGGATCCCAGGCTGAAAATCAATTTAAATAAACTCAATAGGGAAATTAAAACAGACATTATAAATTACAAACAAGAATTATGGGAGGATAAAATACTTTCCTTTAATAATACTAGAGACGGCTTCTGGTCCTTTGCAAGAAGACTTAAGTCAAAACGGACGGTAAACAAACCAATTTATTCGAATCAAGTCATAGCACTTACGGACAAGGATAAGGCAGAAGTCTTAGCGGAACATTTATCTCATCAATTTACACCCCACGAAGATCCTTGCGACATAAATTTTGTATATGAAGTCCGACACTATCTACAAAACTGGATGATAGAACAACCTGCTCCTAACAGGATAGAGCATACTAATTTACAGGAAATTAAGGATATCGTAAAACGTCTGCGCATGCGCAAGGCACCTGGCTTTGATGAGATCACAAATCTCACAATCAAATATCTACCGGACTGTATACTTCTCAGATATGTAAAAATTTTAAATAGATGTCTGGACTTGTCATATTTCCCATATATTTGGAAAAAAGCAAAGGTGATTCTGCTCCCGAAACCGGGAAAGGACTGTACGCGGGCAGAAGGTTTTAGGCCGATTAGCTTACTTCCAGGCCTTGGAAAAATTCTCGAACGGATAATATTAAAAAGAATGCAACCATATTTGGATATCTTGCCATCGGAACAATTCGGTTTTAGAGCAGGACTGTCTACAACTAAGCAGTTAGTCCGTCTCACAGAATATCTAGGTGAGGCGCTGCACATCAAACAGATTGTCGCCTTACTCATGCTGGACGTGGCGAAAGCATTCGACCGCGTCTGGCATGAGGGGCTTATTTATAAACTAATAAATTTCAACTTCAGTAGAGAGTTGGTGCATCTCATCTACTCATTTATCAGAGAAAGAACCTTCTATGTTTCCGTAGGCAGCGACACTTCAGGACATCAAAGGCTGGGCGCTGGGGTCCCCCAGGGTTCTATCTTAGGCCCGCTTCTCTATATCATATATGTGGCTGATTTCCCAAAAGACGGAATTACTACGAACCATTACCTCGGATGTTATGCGGATGACACCGCTATAGCAACTAGATCTATAAGTCCTGACTATGCAGTGAAAAAATTACAGCTACTCATGCCTGCAATAGAAAAATGGTGTGAAAAATGGAGAATATCCATTAACGCGGCAAAGTCCAAGCTTCTCATCGTTAGACGAACACGAACTAGGAAGCCAATCACGGAGAGATTGATTCTTTTTGGTACAGTGGTACCCGTCGTGAAGCATGCAACCTACTTAGGAGTTATCATAAATGAGAAACTCACATGGAAACAACATGTTAACAGTGTGAAAGGGAAAGCAATCGCTGCCTTAACTAGTCTGGTACCACTAATCGGCTCTAAATCAAATTTAGAACTTGCCAAGAAAAGGCACATTTATATCGCAATCATTAGACCAATCCTGACTTATGCCTCTCCAGCTTGGGCCACCTATATTAGGAAGGATATAGAAAAATTACAAATACTGCAAAACAAGGCCTTGCGACTTATTACGAACGCTCATTTCTATGTCAAGAATGAAACTTTGCATAAGGATCTCAGGATTGAATACCTGAATGAATATTTACACAGACTAAATAGAAATTTCTTTAAAAAGGCACTAAGATGTGAACACTTAAATAAATTCTCAGTTTTTGACTACGTAGCCCTTGAAGAAGACTACAACCTAAGACCTCTTGCGGCACATTTGACTAGAGACCTAAACTTCCCGACATAATAATTGAACTTTGCAGTTATTGCTGCAGTGTATATATGTAAATATTAACTTCATCTATTACTGTATGTTCTTAAATTTATTGAATTTGCTGTGTTTCATGTACTCTTATTTGTTATTCATTATTATTGTTTATGTATTCCTTATATTTTAATTTATTGTATTTTGCTATGTACTCATAGCACTTGCTCATGAATTATGACTTGTCAGGATATCCTCTCCATCGTTGGTCTTGGTTCCTTGCACTGCGGTGTCTGGCACCCCTGTTCTTTTCTCTACTCTCATCTTTCTTCTCTCTTGCTTCAGTTATCTTGCTTACTTGTCAGGAAAAATACATTAGGAGCACTTTGTTGCAAACTTCAGTGAGCCGGATACACCGCATCTTATGTGGTATCCCGGCGATAGATTTCCAGACTAGACTAATATGCTATTTGCTTTTTTAACTATTTTGTGGTATTGCTATTGAACCAAATTTTATGTGGTTTAAGTGCGAAGAATATGATATTTATTAAATGGAGGTAATACAAAAAATATTAAAAAGGATGCCCTTTTGGAGTAATATAAAATCTGAAGGCTTTTAGATTTTCAGTTTTTCTTTTTTCTTACTGATATGGAAAGATAGATATTGAAATTTTTATTGTTAAATTACTCGCCAATATTTTTCCTTTTACTTTTTTTATATTAATAAATTAAACATCATGAGAATAAATAGAAAAATTTTAGTTTTTTACTACGTGCAAAAATTATGTTCCCTACAAGTCAAATAACTTTGCCTGAGATTATGTTTCTTACGCTTTGTTTAAATTACTTAAATTAATTTTAATATTTTCATTGCGATGAGCAAAATGAGATTATTTTGTGAATCACTATAAAAAGAGTTTACATCACTATTTAAAAATATTATTCTTAATTCCGGTTCACAGAAAATAATGTAGTATATGATCAAATGAAAACAATAGTTTATCTTACATTAAAGTAAAGGCAAAGCACTAAAAAAAATTTAACAATAAACTCGCTTTAATACTGAAACGACCGTATTCGTTTGGAGTTAAATTATTCCCATTCATTCGATTTGATTTAAATTATTTTAAAATAAAATGCTATAAAAAAGGTTTTATCCAATAAGCTTTTCTTAAAAATACAGATGATTATTAATGTACTCAAACAGAAAAATAGTTTATCATGCGGTTATATAAAAAAGGAGATTAATTCTCTTTACAAAACTCATCTGCAATTTTATATCATGAATAATAGAAGCATGGTGCATTCTACATAATAAAGCAGAAATAATTATTTATAAAAACATATTTAAGAACTTATTTATTATTATCAAGGATACCCAGTGTTCTTGTTATCTGTATAGAAACAGTAATAACCATGCGATTTAATTGCACATAACGTTGAAAATAATATGCCTGCAAGCGAGGCAATAGCCGAAAGAATCGATTTTTGGCCCTTCCTGCTTAAGAATGCGACAAAATTCTTAACTAGACGTAAAAGATAAGTCAATTAATATTTATATAGTTTTCGTTCTGAGAGAGGGCGAAGTATTTGTTTTAGAATCTGCGAAAATTTTGAAACTTTTTATGAGACAAATTTTTAGGTATTTAAATTTTAAAATCACAGGCATCAAATACTCAGAATAACACAGCTAGTTTTTAAAATTCGACCAAAATTGAGAAATTAAATTGTAATTTTCATACCAATTGCATATAAAAGATTTTTTCTTACTCTATTCTATGGTAGAAATACTAATATAATTCTAACACGTTTGTTAGTTCGTTAAATGAAGAAATGTTTGACAAATCATTGAGATATTAAAGTAAAAAATTCTAAATCAGATTTCGAAAAAAATCGCTTCACCAGATTGCCTTGCCATTTACATACGTATTTGCACAATTAGAATTTAAACTCGATAGCATATTAAGAATAGGTTAAACGTCGATGACAATATTTCGAATGCAGTAAAACACCATGAGTCAACTAAATGAAAGCTTATAAAAATGGGAAATATAAATAATTTTCTTCCTAGTTTTAAAAGACCTTTCTTATAGAGAATTCCGAAATGATTTCCTTTGATTTTTTGTGGCAAAACACATTTTCCATTGAAATTTTACAAACCTATTAATAATATTACACAGGTTCTATAAGGTATTTCTCCCGCCTTTTTAGCATACCTTCGTGGTGTACTGGTCAGCACGCTGGTGCGTGTTCGAGAGGTCCGTGGTTAGAGTTCCGGTAAAGGCATTGTTCATGTTTCACATCTCCTGCTTCGAAATAAATGTTACAATGACACCCGAACTAAAAAAGGTGGTGGATGATGATTCTCCACCGCCAGGATTTGGCGACTGAGTTCCCTAATCCCCAGTTGCCCCTTAAAAGGGGAAATATGTAAGGTAGTTCTCCTGCTTTCTTAGCATGCCTTCGTAGTATAGTGATTAGGACGCTCGGCGCGTATTCGAGAGGTTCATGATTCGAGTCTTGGCGAAGGCATTGCTCATTTTTCACATCTCCCGCTTCGAAGTAACCTAATGTCTCTACAGTTCCAGAACAAATTATAAGAAGTTTTAAAAAATAGAAAGAACCAAACCAGTTTTATGCGAACGTCATTTCAAGTCCTCAAGGTAATATAGTCGATTGAAAACTAAAGGAGTATTGTGAAATGAAGACAAAATTGTGAAACCCGCTTTGTAAATTTCAGAAAACTGTGCAAGAAATATAAATGCCAGAATCGGACATTGCAACACCTTTTTTTAAAAGAAATTTTGAACTTTTGATAAACTTAGCTCAGTTCTCTTCTCTATGCAGCGGCAGAGTGAACAAAATTGGTAAACACTGGTATTGTGACTTAGGTCCCAATCCTAAAAAAGTAGTTCGCTGTATAGGCATTTCCATATTTTCCGCATGTGTAATGTTAATATGAATTACTTTCTTTTAAAGCATCTTCTACAAATATAAATGCAAAATTTTTTAACACTTTAATTCTTTTATACACTGCAGTTTGCATTAAAAATATCATTTAATGGTAATAAAGAACTTCTGTAGTAATTTAAACACTACAATTTCTTTTCTAAATTTATTTTTTATTTTCATTCAAATAGTAATCTTCTTTTACAGATAGCGCTGTCAATTTTTACTTCCTTGTACGAAATAAACGAAATATTGTAATCGCGAAAAATGTCAGGTATCATATTTCAACGAAAATATCCATTTTGGCCGCTCCAAATCCATTTGAACGATATTTTTGAGTGACATTTGTATATATGGACAGAATAAAAGACACTCCTTTTTTTCAAAAATGGATTCAGAAGAGATTTGTTTCGTGACGTCTGATCTCGCATAACTCAAAAAACGAGTATCCGTAGAACGTTGAAATTTTATATATGGGGCTGCCATGGCATGTTGTTGTGCACTTCCCTTTTCGTCACCTAATATATATTTATATACACCAAACGTATGCATATATGTATATATATATATATATAAAATTTGTAATAATATATATTATATATATATATATATATATATATAATCACAAATTTTTATTTTTATTTTTGTGATTTTGAATTTCATTTCTTTCATGTCTATGTAGGCATCTAATAGGTGGGACACCATTGCCTCCTATGAATGGGCAGACAGTTTACATCCCCGGGATTCGAACCCGGGCCCACGCTACGGAAATCACAGTTGCTAAATGCTTTCCCGTCTGGCCGGCTCATTTAAATGATTTCTTTTCCTCTCTACCTTATGATGCAAGGAATAAAATTCTAAGAGTGAAATAGCAAACCTTGTTCGTTAAATGAAGGCATGTGCTTAAAATAATTTTTCACTACTTCTTCTTGAAATTTCAACATACTTTTAAATTAATACATTAAATCATCTGATTGATTCTTTCTATAATACTTGTCTTAAAAGAGGCGAAAGTATTTGTTTCAAAATTTGAGAAAATTTAAGAACTTTATATTCGATTCAATTTTAGATTTTGAAATTTTAAAATGATAAACGTGCAATAGTTGAAACAAATCCACAGATTTTTGAAAATTTATTCAAAATTTAGATATCCAGCTACAATGTCCAAAGTCCATACGAGTTTCACTTAGAAGATCATTTTGCCGCTCTTTTGGTAGTGCAAACAGTAAAATTTTGATAGTTTCAGTTTGTTTGTTAAATGAATATGCGTGAAAAATTGTTAAAGTATTAAATAAAAAAAATCTTAGTCGAATTTGGATAACACCACTGCACCACATTGCATTATCTTCGAAAATTAGTGTGTGTACAAAATTTGAACTTAACAGTTTATTGGGAAATTATATAGGTTAAAAATCATTGACAAAATTCTACTTTCAGTAAAACACCATGAATGAGTTAAATAAAAGCTTGTAAAAAAGCTTTTGAAGTCGATATTATAATTTTTTGTTTAAATTTTATTTGTTTTTGATATTAGAGATAATTTTTTATTTTTGGCAGTAATGCATATAAATATTTTTTATTCAATAACAAAATATCCTCTTCATAATACCAGTTTTAAACTCGATTTGTTTTCCATAATGCTTTAATTGTATTTAACTTTAAGAATTTAGGTATATCACTGAAATTTATTATTTCCAGCATAGGCAAGGGCAAGGAAGACAATATTTTCAGTCCAAGAATTCGATTGTGTGTTTTTAGTGAATAAGCATGAATTAAATCCTCTACAACACGTTTTTACCACTTTAACAATGATGTCTATCTTTGTGTTTGTCTGTGATGGTTTTTTCATGCACAATGAGTCTTCTATCAAAGTTCTAAAATTTCTATTTTCCGTATTTAAGCTTTCTGCGTGTTAAAAGAGTTGATTAGATTTTGGATAAAACTGGAAAACCAGAAGTGGCGCTTCACTTGGCGTCCATAACTGTATTTAATGATCAATCGGTAGTAGTACTTGAACCAATAACAGTTTTGGAAGAATAAACATTACATATTGTTGCAAACATAAGCCATAACATATTTACAGTTGAAGGAGCATCGTTGATTCGTGCAGATTAAAATGAATTTAGATTTTATGATACTATGGAAATAATAAAGAAGAAAATTCAGTTATGATATTCGTTTCAAAGTATTTATTATAAGTGTACTAGAAGCGCCTTATTGTCTTTAACTAAAAAACTTATTTTTAATTATGGCTACTTTGTTTATTTTTTATCTACTTATTATACCTAATAAAATACAGTCCAAAATTTCTTATTAGAACCTTATTACTACTTACCTTGTTACTTATTACTAATGATCAGCCTGAAATGGTACTTTATTTCAAGCAGGTTGCTCCTTAAAACATGGAATTGTCGGGAGGTCATATTCTGGCCACATCAGATTTTATAATGGTAAAATCACCTCTAAAATAGGCTGTAATCTAAAGCTTTTTGGAATGCAAGTTTTTTTTTATTTAAGCTTGACTTACACAGCATGACTTTTTCCGACTGAAAATAATGTAGGCACCCGTAAAAAGTTACCCGAGATCACACTGATGAATAACAACATGATGTAAAGTAGTGTTAATGTTAGGCATTTTAATGCATAATTGAAAAATATTACATGCTATAAACTCCCGCATTTTTCTTTTTGTATTTAACATTTATAACTGGTATTTATTAAGCGTAAAAATACGCTATGGTATTCAAACACTAGTCACCAGTATCTTTGAAAACGAATTTGTATTATGAACTTCACAAAGAATTAACATGCACAGTAAAATTCATATTGTTACGAATTTTGTACTTATTTAGCTATTTATTTAGAATTGTAATTAAAATTGTTTTATTTCCCCTGCAGGGCAGACGAATTTGAAGAGAAAGCTATGTCAGAAAAGTAAAAATACAAGAGCGCCTGCATTTAATATTTAATAAATAAGTATTTCGTAATTGCTATTGCCATCCAGAAAAATCGAGAAAATAGATTTTACCAGAATGTTCTCGTGAGTAATTAAAAGCTTATAAAAGCCGAATTAAAACACCTCAGCTAAGTTGCTGTTGTTTTAAGCGAACTTTATTGTTTACTTAGCGCTGTTATTGATTGTAGCGAATTCGCTACGAGATTGGATTAACTTTCTCTGGTTTGAATTGAGTTCTCTTTGACGTTTGAAATATTGTGATACTGTACGAATATCTCTGAGGAAATACTTCTGTATTTTGTTTTATTTCTTGTGAAAAGAATAAATATTATTAAATTTTTAACGACTTGTGCATTCAATCCATTACGAACCCGTACGCAAGCAACAATAATTATTATCTACATAAAAGCGATATTCTTCCATCATTGTTATGGAATACTCTTCTACGCTGGATAAATGTTCCCTCAAGTATTACAAATATGTGCTAATAATATTTTGAGCTTTTAAAATTCTTTCTATCTTTCAGAGAAAGTAGTCTCCATTAAATATGCAAAAAGGTGAATGGTACACCACTTAAATTCTTTTCGAAATATATCCGCAGTAGAATTTATTTCTTTCCATTGTTTTATTCGTCTACAGATATTTATAATCTTTATAACAAATGGATACCGTTTCAAGTTCTTTTCAATAACTCAGGACCTTCTGGGAATATATCATGCTCTAAAATATGTATATTTACTATTGAAAGGAAATAAGATAATGCATATTAAAGGATTATTTCCCCAGAAAATAAGTACTAACCTAATATGCTACGCATTTACGAGCGATAATACCCGTAAAACAAGTAAATTTCGCAACTACGCATAATTCTTATTAGGAAGTTCACCGATTCATGTTTAAATAAATTTTCATTGTGGCTGTAGGCCTGGCAGAAAATACAGCAGCTCTTTTCTAAGAGACTAGCGTAATAAAGTCTTCCACCTGTAGCTGGATAATCGAATTTCTTCCATTGAGCAAAGGTGGCCGGCGAGGTACATGTGGCGGGAACACTAATGATTTTGACACGAAGGATAACGCAGGTAATGGTTTCGTTATCAAATTAATTTTCTCGTACTGGATTCGATGTCTGGAATAATTTGATTACACTCTGCAACTGTTCGTCGCGGTGCTAGTGGTGTAAGGAAGTGGATAGAAGATAGAAATGGATTTCAGAAATTCGTGCAGTATCTTTGCTCTAGAATTACTAATAGAATCAAAGGTCTTGCTGCAGTTCATGCATTTAATAATTTGCTACGTTTTGCTGATCATTTTAATAAGAAATAGCTACCATTTGCGGTAGTCAATCGAACTAAAACAGCAGATTCCCATCTTCTAAGTCAATATTGAAAGGTTAGACCAAATGAATGAGAAAACTGCGTTAGATTGAAATGAGAAAACAATAAATTGAGTACAGAAAATCGTTAATTTATGCATACAGAAAATCATTAATCATTAATTAAATTGAGTACAGAAAATCATTAATTAAATTGAGTACAAAAAGTCATTAATTATGCTCTTAATGTGGTCAATAGTTGAGCATATGCGCCGAAGTATTAACGTACGGCAGAAAACATGTTTAATGAATTTTATTTATTTAAATATATTATGTATTTATTTAACCCTATGTTACACCATAAACAGGATAGCTTAGGATGATAAACAGATTAAAATCAAGAAACATTTGTAAGGTTTTAGTTAAACTAACCAAGTTTATTTTAATTTAAATCTTTTCTATCTCCTCTCTGCTTCAACTTCCTGTCAGAAGAAGCGCGCGTTTTTAGCTTTTTGAAGCGTTTTTTTTTGAGCGCGTTTTTGCTAATTTTTGAAGTTCAGCCAAGCACTATTTAAGCCAGAGGTAGAAACCTCTCGGTGTGTGAGAGCTTTGCCTCAGATCACGGTCACGACGCTCAACGTTCGCCTGACCAGCTAGCAGTTTAAATTTATAAGCCATAGTGCTTACTACGTGATTGCATTGTAAAATAAATTAAAGTGCGGTAGTATTTAGTATATCTTGCTACGCACCCTTTTAGATAGAGGCCAACTTCCGAGAATTGCTCTGCGAAGCAAAGTTTAATTTAAGTTCTATTTTAATTTATTTAAATTTATTTGATTGTTAAGTTCGACCAAAGTGTGGTCTGTTACGTTCTGTATCTCTCCCGAATTGGGAGGTTTGTATTTAATAGTGATTGAATAAAAGAGGATTTCAAATCCCTTCACGTGCAGTTATTCTCCAGCCCAGCAGTTACATCAGAACATAGCGTACCTTCCGCTCCCTGTTCCAGTTCAGGACTTAGAACGTAAGGATAAGAACCCTTTACAGAATTTACCATGTTCTCAAAGAATACACACAGAATGCTAAGTCCTGATAGTGGCGCCCGCACAAAAAGAAGAGGATGGCCTCAACAACAAGAAGACGAACCTGAGACACCTGCTGTACCTGTCCAGAATCCTGAGATAGCACCTCCTGGCATAGAAGGATTCGGCTACATCGTACAAACCATGCGAGCAGCCATGAAGCCAGCGGCAAGTTTTGACGGCAAGACAGCCGTAATCAATTTCCTGGAAAAGCTAGACTCCCACTTCATGCTATATCCAGTCCACGAATTTCAGAAAGTCGCTCTTGCTACCAGCGCTTTGAAGGGCCAAGCGCTAAGTTGGTTCAAGTGCATCGGAAAGAATCTCTTGGGGGAACCAGGAAGCCCCACATACACGTATGAAAATTTCAAGAATTCTCTAGTGAAAGCATTTCCCGTGGTGCGAGATCGAGCCAGATTGGAAGCTGAACTGTTTAGCCGATACCAAGAAAGAATAGAAGATTTGTCTAATTTTATTTTGAGGAAAATTCAAGTTTTCAAGCTTTTGTATGGAAGTCGCCCGGATCCTGAAATTATTCAAGTTATACTTCCTAGGCTACTGCCCCAAGTTCAAGATTTCATCGAACTAAGAAATCCAACAACATTAGACAGATTATTTGAGCTCGCGGTACAATTTGAAAGCCGAAGAACAGCCGACAACGAACGACGACGCCAATTTGAGCGAAGAAGTCAGTGGAGTTCGCCAAGACCGCAGCAAAAGCAAAATCAAAGTTACGGGAATAAGGCGAAGCAATGGCCGAAGAAAGATGTGTCTCCTAAAGCGAGCGGCGAACGAAGGGAATTTAATAGAAGAACAAGCAAAGATTCCGAGGGCAACCAGAAGAAAAAGAATTTAAACTAAGAGGGATTTCTTCGAGGAAGGTGAAGAAGTCCGAAGCAGCGCAAAACCCTTCCAAAATCAATTTAAACACCGTGGTCGTTAAGAATTTGAGTTTGCCGAAGATTGAAGTTCTAATCAACAACATACCGGCGACAGCCCTCTTGGATACAGGAGCCCAAAGCAGCTTCGTATCGGAAAGATTCTTTAAGAAGCACTTTCGACGTTACAGAATTTTTAGTGCAAGAGACACGGATGTCATAGCGGCCCAAGGAGAAAAATGTAGCTGTTTAGGAAAAGTACCATTGTTCGTGCGTATCAACAACGAACAGGTAAGAATCCTGTTTTATATTGTGCGTAACCTGCAGACTTGTATTATTCTAGGTGTGGACTTTTTTAGTTTGGCAGAAGCAAAAATTGATTTCAAGGGGGGAGAACTAACATTAAATATGAAGCCAATTGAAGCGAAGAATGATAAGCCCCCGCAGCTGGACTTGGAACATTTACAAGCAGAGGAAAAAGAGAAAATCCAAGGTCTGGTAAGTCACTTTGCGAATTTATTTAGTGATGTACCAGGCTTTACGCAGGTGGTGAACCACGACATTGACACGGGGGACGCTCAGCCAGTTAGGCAAAAGCCATATAGATATGATAGGACAAAAGAAGAAATAATTGAACATCATATTAAAGAGATGTTAAAGAATAAAATCATCACGCCAATTTCTAGCAGTTATGCTAGCCCCGTTGTCCTGTGTAAGAAAAATAATGATTACCCGATTACGCACCCGAAGCGGTGGCGTTTTGCTATAGATTATCGCAAGTTAAATTCAGTTACAAAATATCCTGTATATCCGTTGCCGATAATTGAAGAAATTATTCGAAATATTTCGTCTACAAAATACATGACTACATTAGATCTCACGAGTGGCTATTTTCAGATTGGGGTAAAACCCGAGGACGTACACAAAACCGCGTTCATAACGAAATCTGGTACGTACGCATTTCTTAGAATGCCGTTCGGATTATCCGGCGCGCCGGCAACGTTCCAAAGATGTATGGACATCGTCTTAAGACCAGTCCTTGGTAAAAGCACTTTCATATATTTAGACGATATTATAATTACGAGTAGTACTCTAGAACAACACTTACAAGATTTAAGAAAAGTATTTTCATTGTTAAACGAAGCTGGTTTAAAGATAAATGCGTCTAAATGTAAATTTGCCGCAAAAGAGTTACGTTATTTAGGATTTAAAATTTCCCAAAAGGGAATCGAAACGGATCAGTCAAAAATAGTAGCCATTAGAAATTATCCTGTTCCTAAAACAGCGAAGAAATTATCGTCGTTTCTCGGGATGTGTTCATATTACCGGGCTTTCATTAAAGACTTTGCAAAAATAGCTGAGCCACTGCTAAAGTTGAAAAGAAAAAAAGCTAGGTTTTCGTGGTCAGCAGAAGCCAACTTGGCGTTTCAAAAATTGAAAGACGCATTGACTCAAGCTCCCGTCTTAAAATTTCCAGAAGGGGATAAAGGATTAGAGATTTCAGCGGACGCTTCAGATTTCGCGATTGGTGCAGTGCTTTCCCAAAATGGTCAGCCCGTGGCTTTTTTCAGCCGAACATTAAATGAAACCCAAAGAAACTATTCCGCAACAGAGAGAGAAACTCTCGCAGTGTTAGCATCAGTACAGAAATTTCGTGTGTTCTTTGGAAGTTCTCCAGTAACTGTATATACCGACCACGCGGCGGTCACTAGACTCTATTCTGGAAAAAATTTATCACCCAGATTAATAAGGTGGGCTCTCAAATTACAGGAATATAACCTAATAATTAAACATACGCCGGGAAAGGAAAATGTTGTGGCAGATGCTTTAAGCAGAATTAACTTAGATGAAAATGGAAGTGTAATTAAGATAGCCATGTTAACATCCAAAGTATTAGATTCTCGTGAAACAGTAATAGCCGAACTCAAAAAAGATCCGGAGTTCAAAAATATATACAATTATTTGGCCGACCCTGAGAATTTCAATCATCCGGATATTGTGCCGATAAGAAATAGGGCCGAAAATTACGAATTAATTGACGGACTGTTATTCTATACGAAAGCTACTAATGAGAATCATGAATATAGACCGGTTATCCCAGCTAGCATGAGGTTGAATGTATTAGAAGAGTTGCATGATTGTGCCATTTCGGCTCATTTAGGTATAAGAAAAACTGTTCAGAGAGTTCGCGAGGCAGTTTTCTTTCCAGAACTGCAAAAGTTTACTAGGGCGTATGTCCAGTCGTGCCCAACATGTCAATTAAATAATTATGTTAATTTCCGCCCGGCCGGGTTCCTAAATAGTATTAAATCAGAATTCCCAAATCAAATAATAGGCATCGATTTACTTGGACCTTACCCTCGAAGTAAAGTTAATAAAAGCCGATATCTTTTAGTTATAGTGGATCATTTTAGCAAATGGTTAGAGTTAATTCCGTTAAAACGCGCGTCTGCAAAAATTGTAGTAGATTCAATTCTAAATAAGTATATTTTAAAATACGGGGCGCCCCTAAAAGTTATTTCAGACAATGGTCCTCAGTTTGTTAGTAAAATGTTTGAGGAAATGTGTGCAAAACTGGGCATACGTCATCTAAAGATGGTCCCGTATCGTCCGCAGTCAAACATAGCGGAACGGGTGAATAGAAATGTAGTGAAAATAATTCGTAGTTATGTGAAAAACTATCACTCTACCTGGGATAGCCATATAAATGAATTTGCATTTGCACTTAGGACCGCCAAACACGATACTACACAAAAAACACCCGCTGAACTCTTCTTAGGAAGAAAGATCTTGACCCCCCTAGATAAACTGTTCTTTGTACAGGAAAGGGCAGAAGAATTTAAAATGAGTGATATACAAAAGTTAATACGGGAAGCGACGGAAAATATAGAAATGGCCCAAAGAAAACAGAAATTGTACTATGACCTAAAAAGAAGAGAGGTCAAGTACAATGTGGGAGATGAAGTGTTGAAGATTAAACACAACTTGTCAAATGCCCCAGAGGAAAAGGTGGGGAAATTTTTTCCGCGTTTTGAAGGCCCGTTCACAATTGAACAAATTACGGGGGCAGTGGTTATATTAAAAAGAAATGATGGTCAAACGCTCAAAGCGAATGTGGACCAAATAAAACCGTTCTATAATCGCAGCAAAATGGCTGTATTTAAAGATTCGTTTCAGGATCCGAGGCAATCGACTAGCCAGGAAGATATACGTCAGCAAAAACAGCAGGAACCAGCTACAACGGCATCGAAATGTCAGAAGAAGAAAGCTCCCCCCCAACAAAGAAATAAGAACCAAAAAGGTGGTTTCAAAAGAAAGTCTCACGATGCAGGTGAACAAATCTACGAACGGAATTACGAGCGCACCAAGAGAAGAAAGCAGAATGGGCAAGGGAAGCCCAATGTATCCAAAAGAACTGTGGAATCATCGGACAGGTGCCTGAGAAGCAAGAAACGCCGATTGCAGCCTGAGAATCAACTTCCCGAATACAGCAGGAACCAGGACAAGCAACGAGCAAGGGCCCAGGAGAGAAGGGCCCAGTCCACCAAACGTCCAGCGGAGCAACCTCCTCTACAAAGGAAATTGCCGAGGATACAACGACGGAATTTCAAAAGAAAAAGAGACGAGCAGGCTCCGAAAGAACAACGAAAAACGAGGAAACTGAACCAGGCCACAACTTACTCAAGTTTTAAAGATTGGGCCAAGAAAAGGATGGACGATCATAATAAGATAAGTACAATTTCGTATTCAAAAGTTTAGTTAATTTTTGAGTATACTGCAAGTTGCAGGGCTGATTTTACCTCAAGCGAGGTTGACTTTTACGCCAAGTGAGCGATAAGTCCTCATATGGAAAGTAAAATGTTTTGTTAAAAGAAATTGTAATTTTCAAAGATTTAAAATCACTTAATGTTTTGTAAATAGATTAATTCTGTAAAAGCAATGAATTGCTGAAAAGAATATGTTAACTAAATGATTTTGTATGACGCTTTGTCTAAAGACTTGTAAAATGTCTAGAATGAAAATTCGGAAAATTGAAAAACACGATTTAGTCTGTAGACTATTAATTCAATGTAATTTGATATTTCAAGAAAGTACCTTGAGAAAGGAATAGGAAGCACTTGCTGTAAGCTTAGAAATTTAACCTATATTTCTGTAAGCTTAGAAATTTAACCTCTATTTGCATTTCAGGATTGCTATGAAATTGTTAATGTGTTATGAAATGTAACAAATAATATTATGCTAGCAATGCACGTTAAGTGCAATATTAATGTGAATGTTGTGTGCAAACTGCGAATTTGTATGCATGAAAAGTTAAAGATTGACTATTTTAGAATGCAAGTGTTAATTAGGCTCTCCACCAAATACACTTAAAGTGTTAGACATAAAGCTAGTGAGAACCTTAGGATTAGCTGGTTATAGGGCGTTTTTTTCAGGTCTCGTATGTCAAGTTCTAACTAATGTTAGTCGATTGTAGGTGGAAGAGTTGAACACCCCCGAACACATAAAAACCCGCAATGGCGGTTTGCTTTACATCCAACACCGGTGAGAGAGCATACGGGGGAAGAATTTAATTGTGCTTGAATGATAATGTGTGTGTGCAAAATTACACAAAAAAAAAAAAATAAGGATTTGTACCACTTAGAATTATTCTGTTATTATGTCATACTAAAGTTGTTTTCCTTCCAGATTTTGCTGGAAGGAGTAAGACTGTTTGAAGAATAAGACTTGAAAAAAAAAATGTTGAAGATTGTTGTTCCAGAAAATTTCGTCTGTATTTTACACAAACATATATTGCCTTGTAAGAGTTGGCCTAAGTTTAGAACAGTGAAATTTTCGACTATTTAGAATTGCTAGTTTTCAACATGGTCCGTTTGGACCAAAGTAGTTTAACTATCGCAATTCTGGCGGGAAGTTTGTAAGGTTTTAGTTAAACTAACCAAGTTTATTTTAATTTAAATCTTTTCTATCTCCTCTCTGCTTCAACTTCCTGTCAGAAGAAGCGCGCGTTTTTAGCTTATGCTAATTTTTGAAGTTCAGCCAAGCACTATTTAAGCCAGAGGTAGAAACCTCTCGGTGTGTGAGAGCTTTGCCTCAGATCACGGTCACGCTGCTCAACGTTCGCCTGACCAGCTAGCAGTTTAAATTTATAAGCCATAGTGCTTACTACGTGATTGCATTGTAAAATAAATTAAAGTGCGGTAGTATTTAGTATATCTTGCTACGCACCCTTTTAGATAGAGGCCAATCTCCGCGAATTGCTCTGCGAAGCAAAGTTTGATTTAAGTTACATTTAAATTTATTTAAGTTTATTTGATTGTTAAGTTCGACCCAAGTGTGGTCTTTTACTTTCTGTATCTCTCCCGAATTGGGAGGTTTGTATTTAATAGTGATTGAATAAAAGAGGATTTCAAATCCCTTCACGTGCAGTTATTCTCCAGCCCAGCAGTTACACCAGAACATAGCGTACCTTCCGCTCCCTGTTCCAGTTCAGGACTGAAAACTTGAGAAGAAACACCCTGGTAAATATTTCACAATGTCTGCAAAGAACACGCACCGAATACTCAGTCCTGATACATTCTCTTGTAGCCTATTGTTGCATAAATTAATTCTTTAATTATAATTACATGGTGTTTTTATGCTTTAGAAAAACGTGTAGAAAATTAGGAAAATATTGTTACGAAATGTCCAGGCGCCGTAAGATAGCTTCCCCGCAAAGCAGGTTTAGGGTTGCCATAAAATTGCAAGGGAAGGCAGGGCTGCCACATTTGGCGAGAAATCACCCATTTGACGACAAAATTGGCGATATGCTATAGACGCATGGAGAATTTTCTAGAACGAATTCTTCCTGGTTTAGCCTAGAACGTTCTCGAACACAAGCCAAAAGCTATATAAACCCTGCTGGTACACTGTCAGTTGATTCAGTGTGAGTCAGTTACGGGTCAGTTAAGAGTCGTTGCGGAGTCAGTGCATAATCTAGTGCCGAGTTGGTCGTCGAGTACATCGAGCCGAGTCTCGGGAGGCAGTGTATCGTCGAGTTTTATCTTACGAGTGTGTTGAGCTTCGGGAACGACTGAACAGAGTCGGGAGCTGTACTCTAGCGTATGTCGAGTGCATCGCGAGTTATAGCGTGGAGAGTCTCGAGAGTACGAGGAGTTCCTAGAACGACCGAGCAAAGTCGGGAACGGTACTCTGGTGCTTTGCCGTTAATCCGTCTTCACCGTTATAGCCTGATAGGCTGAAGGCTGTGTCGCTGATTGTCTCAGCGTGTTTATAGTAGTTCTTCGACGACTGTAAGCGTGATTTTGGAGCTGTCTTGAAAAATACTAGCCAATAAAGTGCGTTTCGATACTTCATCGAGTGTCGTCGTCGTTATTTACTCCAAATCCGCGAACCCTTGAAGAGGAAAACGTAACAATATTTTAACAGTTTAAGTCAGCTGAAGAACATATTAGTCGCGTGTTGCTTAACTTTTCTTTCAGTAACTACTTCGATATTTAGTTTATATGTAAAAAATTGCCTTTTATGATCTAATTATGGAAAGTTATTCTAATTCAACTAATGAGTAAATAGTAACAATAATTTATACAACGCGACTAATGAATACAATAGTCTTCAAATCAAGAATAGTTTTAAGTAGGTAAACATAAACCTTTATAAGGTATTTTCTCCCTCCTTTCTACATGCCTTTGTGGTGTAACGGTCGCACACTCGGCACATATTCGAGAGATCCAGGTTCGAGTCCCGGCGAAACGATTACACATTTTTCATGTCTTCTGCTTCAAAAAAATCCTAATATCTCTACAGTGGCGTCCAAACTAAAAGGTGGTTCGGTTTCTTAACACCCAGTCGTCCTTTAAATGGAGAGTATATAATTGATCATTTTTCATGCCTCCCGCTTCAAAAAATAAATAAATAAATAAATAATAAAAATAAACTGAACATTCTACACCTTTAAAATCCGTTTTAGCGCGAATGTTTTACACTCGGAAAAAATTCCAAGCGCACAAGTAAAACCGTGCACCGCGAAATATTATATTTCATTCAAACGTATTTTGAAAGAAAAATGTTAATTATTAGAACTCATTTACATCAAGGTGTGGTCAAAAGATCAATTCTTTTCGAATGCTCAATTTAATTTTGCTAATATGTTTTTTTTCAGTCGAATGCGTCCACTAACACAATTATCTAAGTGAATTATCTACGTGAGGGGAGGTGTACATTTTTGGAGGACTATTTAAGAGAAAACTGGTTCGTATTTCACGTTAGACAAACTTATAGTCAAGATAATGTTAGCTGATGGTGGCTGTCGAATAGCGTACATTATAGGTGAATGCCCATTTCATACATATCAAAGCACCTTGCGCACAGTTTTGATATAGAAGTAGTGCAAGAACTAGTTTTCTTGGTTGACATAAACTAGCGTATGTTATGTACATACTTGAAAGCCTATTAGCGACTTCTCGCTAAGACTGAAAGATGAATACAACAGGGGAAGTGTGCAAAAAGATCCTTTTATTGGATTCAGGTGTTTACAGACGGAAACAGTTCACCATTCACTTGGGATGATAAAACTAAAGCTAATGGAAGACCTAAAGCTAAATTTAATAATGAGCGAGTAGTTCAAGACTAAGCAAATTAATTTAACCTAGTATACTGACCCAGAAACTTATACGGGCGTGATACTATACCTCGGCGGCAAGAATACGAAGCCGAGATTCAGAATTCAAACAGGGGGGAGGAATAACAACGTGCGCACTCAGTAGCAAAACACGCTCTGTCTAACCCTTAAACTGTTCAGTTTAAATACACTCTTATGCATTCTGACTCTTTTACATCCTGGGGAGGGAATGCTAGATAAACAATAGATGACAAAAAAGCTGCTATCAAATTAATATAACTGTTACTAAAACAGTAAACACCTCACAAGAGTTTAACGCTCTTTCACGCTTAACCTTAATAGCTAGTTATTGATTAGCCCAGAGGACATGAATTTGTTAAAATTTATGTTAAATGTCGATCCTAGCGAGTTAGTCGAGTCTAATTAAATTTTGTTATAGATAAAAATAATGAGAAAATTGATCATTAGAGTTTGTACTTGCTCAGGTTTATATACAAATCTTTAATATCTGGTATTTTGAAGTCATCAAAAGAGTACACCAATGAGTTTATTTTACTTTAGTTGGCTCTTTTAGCTAATTACTCACAATAATTTAACAAGAGGATCATTTATTATGAATTCAAAGCGTAATCTTTGAAACCTTTCGCTTACAAGCAGTTATCTTTCAGTTTCCCACTAGTAAAAATTAATGATTTGAATAATTGAATTATTTAAAATTGATGAAAAATGGGAAACCTAAGTACTAATAGGGCATGTCGATTGTACACGTTTGATTTTAAATCACATATACTGAAAAAAGGGGTAAATGATTTTTAAATTGTATGCAAAGTGTATTAGATGCTTTACGCTGAAATGAATCAATATGCAGGTGGTTTAGCACGAGAAAATGAATGAAAAGGAAAAAGAGTTTATACTTTCAATACTTTTGGCATTTGATATACCTTTGAGATAGCTAGCTATATTTAACATCAAATTCTATGAAATTTTACTGATGACAGTTTTATTTGAAAGAATAAATAAAACTTTTCTCAATTTTGTATTCGCAGTTTTTTTTATTAGAGCATACTGTTTGCTTCTTTTGTTAATGACCTTTCTTGATGCGGCGAATTTTTTTTTCTAGATATGTAACCATGTTTCATATAATCTCTGACTTTAATGTGATCTCTGTTTCAGCTTCTTCTCATTTCTATGTTTATCATTTCTAGCATTTTGGCTTACAAGAATATTATCGTCAATCATATTTATGAAAATTATACGTGTGATAAAATAAAAAGCAATAAATATTTTAGAATAAACGTTGATCTAAAGACCTAATCGTACAATTTTATATTTAAAAATATCTGATGTCAGCACTACATAACTTCCTTGTAAATTCTGTTAAATTATACACATTTTTGCTGCACTTCATTCAGACATATTTCGTCGGAGATACATTTCTCATTCAATGAATGGAGTTCTCACTTTGCGGCAAAGCAAAAATACATAAAAACTCAAAGCATCTTCATTAAAAAATGTCAAAAACGGAAAAACCCTAAACATCAAATGCAGTTAGAAACAGTTAAAAAAAAACAAGTTTCGCAATTAAAGTTAGAGTTTATGAGCGAAAACAAGCGATTCGGCCAGCAGATTGGAAGACAAAATTTTCGGTTACAGAATTGAAAGTTAACTTTTTATCCCACTGGGCAAAAATACAATGAAGTTGGTGCGCCAACTGTCTTAATTCACTATTCTTCTAAGATTGTTAATTCACTATTGTTTGAAATGTAAAATGTAAACAAATGGCGACCTCTTTAGGCTTAACTTTTCACCTTAAACTTTTAAATTGTTGATAATTCTACAACTATTGCATGCAGATTAACTAAGCCCATACTTAACTGAAACATACGAAGAATGTAATTCAATCACTTTTAAATCAAAATGCACAATTTACCGACATATAAAAGTACAAAAAAAAACTAAGCTCACAGAGCTGGGTAATAATATATGTATACATATATATATATGTTAAGATTTAAACACTTTTGGTGTGGCCGATTGCAACGAAAAAGAGAAGTACACAGCATTGGCATATACAAAATCTCAAAGTTCTACAGATACTCGTTATTGAGTTATGCGAGATACATCCAAGGGTACGTACGTTTAAACTTCAAGCAAAAAATATCTTCTGAATTCTTTTTAAACTCATTTTACAATTTCTTTTTTGGCAGAAACAGTCCTTTATTCTGTCCATACGTACAGGTGTCAAGCAAAAATATCGTTCCGATGGATTCGAGGGCGGTCGAAATGGATATTTTCGTTGAAATATGATATCTGAAATTTTTCGCGATTACAATACTTCATATAAGAAAGTAAAAATAAAATATCAATTTTTTTTTCTTCAAAAAATACCTTTGCATCTTCATCTTTAAAGGAAGAGAAAAAAATCGAACAACTAAGGCACATCTAGTGGACTTTGTGATATGGATAAAGAAAATAATTTATTAATTAAATTTTTCAGCTTCAATTATTGGTTCTCTTCTTTACTAGTACTCCAGCTCTGTACCCCATCCATCCACTTTCCTAGTTGGTGAATTCCAAGATTAGCTTCTGGTCATGTTTTCGTGCATGATAACGCAGCGAAGCGACAAGATTTCTTGCCACGGAAAGGTAACAAGCCGCAAAAACCAAATGAGGTTTCTGTTCATTTTCTTGAATGAATGAAAGAAAGAATAAATAAGTTTTTTTTAAGAAATATGCAAGTGGAATATGTAGAAGTTTCAATCCCCATCATTTATAAACCACAAAGTTATATAAAGGTTTTTCAAGGTAAGTTTCACGATTAACTACCTAGTTACATTCAGAAGTTAATGAAAAAAAATTTTCTTTCATCATTCTGTAAATTTTACACTCTCTTTCATAAAAAGAGAACGTCTGTTAACTAACATCAATGCTCTTCCCTTCCTAAAAACAGCCTCGGTTGACTAAAGCTGTCATTAATTTAAAACACTACTACTAACTTAAAACTACAACAATGTTACTACCACCACAAACTGCCATTATACTACCACCAACTTAAAAATCGCGCTTATACACACTGTGAGTGATATATACGTATATTTGTTGTTGGCGATCATCTGTTTAGCGATTGCCAACAAGTTGTTTGTAATTTAAATGTTAGAGAAGAGTGATGTTACCGTAAAAAATTTAAGTTTTCTCATTAAATCATTGAACGATAATCATTAGAGATTTAAATTGATTTTTTTTTTAATTTCCAGCAGACTTGCACGTAAAGTTCTCTAAAATACATATAATATTTTTTAAATGTTTATAGAATCTTTGTTACTCATTTAAAACGCTATTGGTGAAGAAATATGAAACAACTTCGAAATATCTAAAATCGTAAAGGATTTTAATCGTTTGGGTATAATTTTTGGTAAATTTTCATACACTTCTGTTTTTTAAAAGCAACATCTCGTTTCAGAATTACATACTACAAAAACGCTTCAAAACGGTCTGCATATTTTGTAATAAACCGCGCAAAATGGCTCACAGAAGGACACGCGAAATGTTATAACCTTATTGACTCAGGAGTTCTAAAGAACAAGAAAAGTGCTTCCCATTTCGTTGCTCTATAATACATGTTACAAAAGCATTTTATCACCGAGTGTTTGGAAAGTTTATTAATAAATGCATCGGATTCGAGGACAGCTGAAAAGGAGAAACAGAAAAATCCTCTCAGGTAAGCTATTTTTCACGGTTTTCCGCATTAACAACGACTGTAATAAAAGCAGACGCTTTGTCCAGTTGCAGAACCGTAAGATCTTCCGCGAAGAGAAATGATTTACGAATCTAACTGCCGTAAAACAGTTTCCCGGAGGAACCGTCAGAAAAAATGGCAAACGATAGGAAAATCTACCAGTTCTTGCTCTCCCGTTTGCTTTTTCTCTCTCAAACGGGAAAAAAGATAAAGAAAGAAATGTGAAGCAAAAATGGTTTATGTCTTTACACGTTGCGCAGTTTTTTAATGATGAAAAATATTTTTATTCTATTTGTATTTCAAGCTTTATTTATTTATATGAAATCTAATTTCAAGCACAAGAGGCTGAGAAATTATATATATATATATATATA